>VDFB02328679.1:144038-461823 GCA_007258455.2 Sequoia sempervirens | reverse complement strand
CGCCATACTCTGGAAAGACAAAGTGCTTGGTCTATCACACTCCGGCCATAGATTATTTTCATTTCTAATATCGTGTTAGTGGTTTCCGGGTTCGAATTGCTCCAGCCGAGATCACACACTGGGAGGCACAACTGTTTGTCTTTCTCGAGCAGGATTAATCTGATTCCTGAGAAGAAGTATTGAATTTAGCCATCATGTCTGGATGGGACGAGGGGTCTATTTTCTACAGTGATCAAGCACAGTTTCCAAGGGGCGATCCAGATCAGGGCTCTCTCACTCGCCATTCTGCTTTGCGCAAGTTCAAAGAGTTCATTCGCAGTTACAATGGCGAAAAGGGTGACTTCCCCTACAGGTAGTGCACAACCATTGCAGCTTTTTCTTTATGGATTTTTCTTTTTTATTTTTTTGCCGCTGTTTGGTTTCATGATTTTGCTGCAAATATAATAGTAAGGTGTCTTTTTCAAATCTTTTAGTTTGTTTCTTTTGGGGCCATATTTTATATTCAGCTTGCCAAGTTTCCCTCCTGGTTTAGAGTTTTGGTTATGGACTCTGCACCAAAAGTAGATGATATTGGGTTTTGTTAATCTGTCGGAGGATGTTAGAGGTTTTCTTCTATTTATTTCATTCATGGATACCAATTATTACCATAAATGCTGATTTTCATTTTATAATTTAACTGGAGTGTGACCTCAAGGCCCACATAATTGGATTCCAGTTAGCGAGAAACTATCAATCACATTCTCCTTGTCGACTTCAAGATCCGTGTCACGAAGTATGACTAGAAATGCTGGCTTTCACATTTTTTTGTTTTGTTCCAGTGCCCTCATCCAGAAATTGTTCTTTGTTGTTCCACTGTTACATATCGTGATGATGGTTGCAAAGTTTGACCTCAAATGCAAAACACAAATTTTCTCATTTTCTGTTACACAGTATTTTTAGGATTCATCATGTTCATCTTATCGACGGGTCATGGAATGTGTCTTGAGGCAACGGCTTTCTAATTTAATATTATCCAGTTTTAATTCAAAGTCCTCTTATCGTGATTACCTGAAATGCTAATTTTCTCATTTCTTTCTGGACCATTATTTTTCAGAAGTTATGTCTTCATTAATTTGTATGGACCGTGAAAGGTTAAAGCCGTTGATGTTATATCGTTTATAAATATTATGTCTGCCATTTTTTGCAGGGAGAGCTTGATACACAATCCCAAGTTTCTATTAGTTTCCATGGAAGACATTGATTCGTTCGATGGAGATTTATCCGAGAAGATCCGTAAATCCCCTGCTGATTTCTTGCCTCTGGTTTGTTTCTGAAAACCTCAATGAAGATGATTGACTGTTTGTTCCATAGGTTAGGATTTTTAAGGTTTGAATTTTGTGAAAGGGTTCTGAAAGAGGGCTTTGTTATGGCTTGTGGGCAGTTTGAAACCGCTGCTTCTGAGGTGTTAGGTGCACTTAAATCCAAGGTGACCGGAGAAACTGGTGAAATGGAGGAGCCAACAAGCGGAGAAGTGCAAATTCTGTTGTGTTCCAAGGAAAATGTTATATCTATGAGGTCTCTTGGTGTGAGTATTTGAGCCTGGAATGGCTTAGGATTGCATTCAAATTTGCCTATTCAATATGGAATGTTTGCAGTAACAAATGTTCTGTTTTTTAGGCCGAGTTTATCTCAAAACTGGTGAAGATCTCTGGGATAGTTATTGGCGCATCCAAAACAAAGGCTAAGGCTACATATGTCTCTTTACTCTGTAAGAATTGTAAGAATGTGAAATCTGTTCCATGCCGGCCTGGATTGGGTGGTGCCATAGTGCCTCGTTCATGTGATCATGTTCCTCAGGTGGGTTTCTGTAATTTCAAATCTTGTGCATTTGGCGTAGTTTTTGATTGAACTACCTTCTTCAAGTGGGCTAAAGGACTCCTATTTTTATGTAGCCTGGAGAAGAGCCTTGTCCTATAGATCCTTGGGTTATAATTCCTGATAAAAGTAAATATGTCGATCAACAGACTTTAAAGATGCAGGAGAATCCAGAGGTGAGCTTTTAAATATAAGCTATACTTTTACATTGGGCTTTTGCTAGATACGCTGCAGGCTGTAAATTAATTAAATTTATGAGATGATATCGTTGTGCATTTTACTAAATGCGCCGCAGGCTATAAATTACTTAAATCTATGAAATGATATCAGGATGTTTTGAATTGAGCAATACAATAGTTAAAGTTTGATCATTGCTTTTTGGATTTTTTCTAAAGCATGCTTTTATTTTGTTTTCAAACTTTATGTGAAGCGAAATATTAAATATCTTTGATAAGATGTGAAACCTATTCTATTAAATTGGATAAGCTTCTATTCTTCATTATAACTTTATTAGAGTTAAGAGTCCCTACCCACAGAAATTAAAGAATCGCACAAGCTGCTCAATTCATGTCCAGATGCTTAAATCCTGCATTGTTTGTCAGACATGCACAAAGGGCTTGAAGCACTTTACATCTTGTATAAAGACATGCAGAACTTATCAGGGTGTAAAGGTGACTCAATTTGGGTGAAACGAGTCCAAAGCTAATTGCAAATTAAGAAAAACATTAACCAGTGTCCAAATATGTGATAGTGAAACCCATGACCAAGCTTTGGATGTAGCAACAGGCAACGTTTACTTCATCATTACTTCATTTTTAGCACAATATTTCTCATCTTGAAAAAAAGCTTCAGATTTTCTACCTATAGAAATTAAAGAAAGATTGTACATACTGTTCAATTCATGTCCAAATGCTTATAGTCTGCATTGATTTTCAGACATGCTCAAAGGGCTAGAAGTACTTTACATCTTGTAAAAAGATCTGCAGAACTTATCAGAGTTTAAAGGTGACCCAATTTGGCTGTAAACGAGGCTAAAGCCCATAACTAATTAAAGGAAATGTTAGCCAGCATCCAAATATGTGCTTGTTAATCCCATGACAAAGCTTTGGTTATTGTAGTAGCAGACAATTTGACTATATCGTCGCTTCATTTTCAGTACAATCTTTCTCATTGAAAAAAAAGGTTCCATATTTGGAGCTCTAGTGAACAGTCAGTCCATCTGGTAAAATATTGATTGGGATGTTCTCAATCTTAACGAGATGAAGTTTTAAGGATTAACACAGCATTTTACATTAGAGTTCGGATTTTTCAATCTTGTCCATCCACAGATAACAGAATCCATGCCTAGAGAGGCATAAATAATACTGATAGCTGCTACTAAAACAGATCAAAGAATGTGGCACAGTACATGCTTCATGGTTCTCTACAATTTGGAGCATAGCAGCCCACTAGTAAGTAGTTAGATATGGAGGTTAGTTTGTTGTAGCTTTGATAAGATGACAAATGGTTTCTTTGAGGTTAGTAGATTGTTGTGATTTTGTTAGAGGACATCAATGGTTAGTTATACTTTGTATCAATTAATTTTGAATGAGCCAGTTGTTGAATAGTTGGTAGAGGTTGATTATTGCACCAATATAGATTCGAGTCAAATTAAAAACCATTTCTTTTCTACTTAGAAGCTCATCCTCTTGCCTTGCATTTTTCTTTGGGAGCAATCAAAATGAAATGCAAAATGATAACAAATCCATTCCTCACAATCAATGAAGTTGAAGAAATTTGTCATTTGAATTGTAGGTACATTGGCATGAAATCTTGGTTAGAAAAATTGTTCAAACTAGTTATTAGAAGTACATCAAATGGAGTTTTAGAAGTCCTTTCATTATATTGGGTTTATTTCTTATTGTTGGACTCCCAAGCATGGTTATTGCATATTTGCATTTGCAACTACAGAATTATGAGGGGTGTCAATGAGATTGTGATAAAAGATTTTGGTTTTAACTTCTAACCAAAAGAAAAAGGTTGTATACCCTTTTGTGTTTGAACCAAAATAAAAATGTTCTATGATCTTTTGTTTTTAACCAAAATCATTTTAATGTGAATATTAAGAGAAGCTTTCATCAGTAGATGCAGAGTTACAGAATATTTGAGAAGCAAAATTGTATGTCAACGTATGGAGTTGCATTCAATCATTGTTTGTGAAGTATTTTCTCGTAGGATGCTGGTCCTGGTAAATTAGTGTAAAATATTACAACTTTCAAAAAGTTTTGCTTCTTGACATAATACATGATATTTTCCTCTGTGAAGGATGTGCCCACGGGAGAGTTGCCTAGGAACATGTTGCTTGCAATTGATCGCAATCTGGTACAGTCAATAGTACCTGGGACAAGAATTACTGTAATGGGTATATACAGTATTTTCCAAGCAAACAATTCTTCTGCGTAAGTATTTATATGACTTTCAGATTATAAGTTATATTAGCCTACGTGCTGTATCTTAAACTGGTCTGATTTGGATTGAAAATTTAATCTCCACAGACAAAAAGGAGCAGTAGCTGTCAGGCAGCCATATGTCAGAGTTGTGGGTATTGAACAAGCCACTGAGGCTAACACCGGAGGCCCCACTTCCTTTACTGCAGATGAAGTAAGAGCCTGCATTCTGCTCTTTATTTGATAAATTAAACTCTTAAGAGCTTCTCCTGGCTAATTATCTGTTACATGGTTCCTTAGGAAATGGAGTTCAAAGAGTTATCTCAGAGACCTGATGCGTATACAAAGGTCTGTTCCATGATTGCACCGTCTATATTTGGTCATCCTGATGTTAAGAAAGCTGTGGCTTGTCTTCTCTTTGGAGGATCAAGGAAGGTATGTTATTGCAACACTTAAATGCTAGTGCTGTAACTATACTTTTTTAACATCTGCAATTTAAATGTTTAATATTGTTTTGTTGCAGAGATTACCAGATGGAGTTAGATTAAGAGGAGATATCAATGTTTTGCTATTGGGTGATCCATCAACTGCCAAGTCGCAGGTTTGTTTTGCCTCAGTTTAGTGCTTTATGTTTATTAAGATGCAAAAGCATGCTTAAAGCTAATGGCAGTCAAAATTTGCAGAATATTATGTAGGCTTCAATTTAAAATGATTAACATGCTTCAATGCTGTGGGGTGCATGTTAATTTTGTCCTTTGAAGTACTTTGTTGTTTATTATGTTATTTGCAGTTCCTTAAATTTGTTGAGAAGACGGCTCCAATAGCTGTCTACACTTCTGGGAAAGGATCATCAGCTGCGGGTTTAACAGCTTCCGTCATTCGTGACTCCAGCACGGTAAATAATTGCTTAGTTAACCTTCTAATATTCTTAATTCTTTCTCCATTTTACCTTTTTATCCTTTGTCTTTGCTCATTGGGGTTTTACAAAATATTGAGTTGTCAATTTTGAAGACAAGCAAGGTTTCTGTATCTGCTTAGATATTGTAATGAACAAAAGCAGTACAGAGTGAAATATACTGTGATAAATACCAAGGGCTTTCTCTTTATTGCAGCGGGAGTTTTATCTTGAAGGAGGGGCAATGGTTTTGGCAGATGGAGGGGTTGTTTGTATTGATGAATTTGATAAGATGAGGGCAGAGGACAGGTAAATGACTTTTTAAAGTTTTTAATACATACATTGTATGCTTGATTCTAGGTTATATTATGTTGCCATCCTTTCATTTAGCTGACGGTTATGGCTTGAGTACTGCCAGCCATTGGCTTGATCAGGACTTCCATAATTTTTTTATTACAGAGTACATTTTATTGGCTTACTCTTTTAATTTCTTATTAATTAATTTTGGTATTGTAAACGGAGTAAACTCATTGTCTGTCTGTGCAAGTCGTTTTCTTTTATATTTTGTTTGTAACTACACAAAATAAAACGTTGAAGGTGGATTTTTTTTAAAAAAAAAATTTGGAAGAGGAAGTTCTTTTGTAACATAAAATTTAACTAAAATTTTGGAACATTAAACTATAAATAAAGTTTACAGCTATTCACAACATGCATGTAACCCAAACAACTTAACATAACCTTAAGTTTTGATTTTCAGGTTGTGTATTGTAACAGTTTAGTCACCACACGCCAAAAATGTTCACCTGAATTTTTGCTTTTTCATTATCATAATTTAGTCAATTGAGCAATTTGAATTTGGTCATTCAAAAATCAACCACGTTACATGTAACATGGAAATACTAGCACTCTATTGAGTTTTCTTGCGATGAACCTCTAGCTGCCCCATTAGCTAGAGGATTAAGATCCCTATTCGTAAGAGACTCTGTGAACAGGATAAGTGTGTTTCGAAGGTGATTTAGCCTGTTTAATGGATAGACCTTCTCCTTTTAGTTGAAATACTCCTAGCAGTTTTCGCCGTGACCTGTGAGCTATTCCACGAGAAAAGAACTTTTAAGGCATGATCTTATTTGTTCAAATAATGTACTTAAATCTGTAAGGTTCCTCTGGTTTCTTCAGTCAGTTTATTTGTTAGCTTAAACCTCAAATCATATTCTGTGAAATCTTTCTGGTTAGCACATTATGTTGTTGGATCCTTTCATTATGTATTCACCCAAATTCCTGGAAAGTTTACTAAGTACTGTCTAGTAAACATCATACTCCCTTGGGGTTTGTAAGTTGGGCTTGAATGGCACTGGCACTTGAATGAAACTAACTTCTAATGTATTCCTTACAGGGTTGCTATTCACGAGGCAATGGAACAACAAACGATATCTATAGCAAAGGCAGGCATTACAACTGTTCTCAATTCCCGTACTTCGGTGCTTGCAGCAGCCAATCCACCTTCTGGACGTTATGATGATCTCAAGGTGTGGCATCAATCATTATACTATAACTATATGGAGCATGTTACATGTTATAATTGTGGTATGCCATCATACTGATACGTTAGGAGTGCATTGTTGGCATGTTCCTAGACAGCACAAGACAACATAGATTTGCAGACAACGATTCTTTCTCGATTTGATCTTATTTTCATTGTGAAAGATGTTCGTATTTACGATCAAGATAAGGTATGCCTTGATGAAACATGATGTGGTAATATTTAAGTTAAAATAGCCTAGTTAAAAAGCTACGGACTAACACATTTATTAATGTTCAGCTTATTGCGAGTCATGTCATAAAAGTACATGCGAATGCAAGGCAAACCACTAAGGATTCAGATGCCCTGGATAGAGAAAACTGGCTTAAAAGGTAAGGATCGAAGCGGTATTACCAATGTTGTCATTTGTTGGGGTGGATTAATGAAGCATACTCACTTATATTTAACAGATTCATTGAGTACTGCCGAGTAAACTGCAAACCTAGGCTATCAGATGCTGCTGCTACCATGTTACAAAACAACTATGTTAGGATTAGACAGGTATACTTCACTGCTCAGTCCATTTATTATTTTCAGTATGGTATAATGCTTACCTATTGATTTGAGTACTAACATCAAGTATTTACCCCGAATGTTTTCAGCAAATGCGCCAACAGGCCAATGAAAGTGGGGAAGCTGCTACTATACCAATTACTGTGAGGCAATTAGAAGCTATTATTCGGATAAGTGAGTCGATTGCAAAGATGCGATTGTCACCTGTGGCAACAGAGGAACATGTAACGGAAGCCCTGAGACTTTTCAATGTGTCTACCATGGACGCTGCACGATCTGGTATTACTGATCAAATAAACTTGACACCAGAAATGAGAAACGAAATTCAGGTTTGTATTGTATGTTACTGAGTAATTCCGAAATATCATGGCTTTTCATTGTACGTTTTTTTTGCAAAACAGAGGTACTATAAATGTGAAGCATGACTTGCACTTGACATGATACAAATTATTTTCTTGCAACAGCAAGTCGAGACACAAATAAAAAGGCGAATGGGAATTGGCAATGTCATGTCTGAGAGGCGCCTTCTTGATGATTTAGCAAGAATGGGATTTAATGAATCTGTTGTAAGAAACCACGATTCGTTCTTGTTGAGTTTGGAACATGTTTATCCTAGAGAGAATTTTTAATGTAGATAGCTTAAAACATATTAAGACGATCTCTTATTAACAAGCCGTTTAAATTAATGAGATCCGTAGCTGCAGAAGGGTTGCTGTGTCACTTTCGGGCTTCCTACAATATGTGTGCCATTTAATACAATGTTTTAGCAAAGTCATATTATCTGTCTGTTTTTAAAAAAATCTTGGACTGATTGTCTTTTGCCCTTATTGTAGGTGAGAAGAGCCCTTGTTGTCATGCATCAGAGAGATGAAGTGGAGTACAAGAGAGAGCGACGCGTCATTGTCCGCAAAGCATAAGCTTCAACGCGTCGACTATGCCACTGCCACACAGAGGGCGTCATTAGGGGGCTGATACTCTGCAGTAAATTGTATTTGGGTGTGAATGGCACAGCATTAAAGTGTTCTTGTGGTAATGGCTTTAATAGAATGGTCGATTCCAACTCGAGGGAAGATCCAGTTCTCGTGTAATCTAAAGCTTTGCTTTTATCAACAAATGCATTGATCTATAACATAAATTCCATTCATATGGTTCTTGAAACATGGTTCTTGTCTTAGCATGTTTGGAAATTATTCAAATCATCTTTAATTGCAGAGTTGGAATATCAATTTATCCGGTCCTTGGCAGATAAACGATTCTTTGGAAATTAGGGATTATGTGATCTAAATTATAATGTAAGGTCATGTTGCACCTCAATGCCAGCTGCTCTATACTGGTAGATTATCGTCTTGGCCGAAAGAGAATAGGGATCCTTAATGGGAGATAGTATATGCATGTCAGTAAGTCTAGTGGACTACTTTATTTAATCATTAACCTTTTCATCATTAAAATAAGCAGTCTGCTTGACCCTTGATTGAGAAGGCTGAGGAGCTAGTTTGCAGTTGTCAATATTGAGCTTCCTCCCTAAGTTATATAAAGTACTGGGGAAAACACTTGCACTTGCTAAGCATTGCAATTGAAAAATTAATGCACAATACCCAATTCATTATTATTATTTTTGGATTTTGTTTATAGCTCTAACAAAATTAGCATTTATGATCAGCATTCTGGATATAAGGATTTAATATTGTTTGGCGATACCTTGAGTCAAGACATTGTTGGTAGCTTTGTCTATTGCAACAGCTTCCCCTCGCAGGTCGCATCCTCATCTGCACAGGGATATGACCAGATGTTTGCTTTGAAACTAAATGATGAATTTGGCAGGCAGACCACTTTTTCCAGTGACAAACAGTGTGCAGCATTGAGCTGCGTTTAAACATCTGAACCTTAAAAGATTTTTTTTTTTCCGAATCACGTGTCGGACAGACCATTCTTTCCCCATGATGCAGTTTATTTATAAATCTGTAACAAATGATCCCTTATCTTCCTCACTTGGGTACAGTTAATGCCAAATAAATAATAAGTGCTTATTCTCAAGGATTGATGGTATGCATGAAAAGCTGGTGTAAGAAAGCTGGAGCTTAAAATATAACTCATACGTTTCTAGCTCTGCTGAAATCAGTATTAGCTAAAAGGATTTTGAGCTCCCTTGTTTTCAAATGCCAACCTACATGTGGTCCAAGTCAAAATACTCTTTATTATCTTCAATCTTCAAGCATTTCTATCAGTTCTGTTATGCCTGTGTACCCCAACACACTCATAGAGGCCTTTGGATTGTGTTGAAAACAAGTCAGAGAACAACATACAACTGTACTGTTTGCTGAATACCTTGTGTCATGTTCTCACATCATGCAATATGTTTTTTTTTCCAGTAAGTGCACTGCATGTTTTGTTGGTGTGAATGGAGTATATTATCTAATCGGTTTATCTCTTAGGTCTTATTCACATTAGTTTACTTAGGATATCTTGAGGTTATTTATTTTGTGTTTATGATGTATAATTAAGATATTTGTCGTAATTTTATATTGTCCTATTTTTCATCTTCGCTCATATAGGTAAGGCTCCTCATACATTATGCATCTATTGTATGCTTCTAGTATCATTGTATTATTTTTGCACCTATAAACAAACACTTCATTTTTTGTTATCATGTTATCTTCTTTTCAATTTTAAATGATCTTATTATTGATTGCTTCATTCCTCTTGATGATATAGATAATATGCTTTTCGAGGATGATACTTTAGAGGAGCTTGAATATATTATAGGTCTTGAATGTTATGATGACAAAGATTTATCCTCTTGCTTCTTCTCCTCTTATCAAAAGATCACATTTTCATCTTTTGTTGTTTTTTATGATAGTATTGCTATATCAATGGATCATATTGATTTAGTACAATAGGGCATTCATCTTCTTCCAAGTACAACTACTTCAAATTCCTCTTTATGAGGGATGTCATCCTTGTTTGTGGAGTCTCATGTTATAGATTTGGAGGACACCCATGAGGATATTAATTTCCTCTTAGATAGTTATGACACAACTATTAGCTCATCATTTTTGTCCTAGGAGATTGTTGTTCATGAGACGTAAGATTTTGGATTGGTTTCACTTCATTGCATTGTGACATCCTTTGATTTCAACATTTGGACAATTGAGTAGTTTTCAAAGACACCTATCATTAGTTTACATTTCCCTATGATAGAAGTTCTTCAAATTTATTACCAAAATATTTATCATGTGCATATTCCTTAACATAAGCCTCTTTAGTGAAGGGTTCAAGTGAGTTACCATAGCCATTGCTGATATAGGTGATTGAAACTATATTCAATTTACATATATTCAAGGAGGAACTAGGAACTAGGTCTTAGGGCTTGGCAGGGACTAGAGAATGAGGGATGGGGAAGGTTGGGTCACAAGACTAGGGAGGGAATAGGGACTAAGAACAAGGAGAGTGTGGGGATGGGGAGGTTGTAGGGTGGAATAAGCATCGAGGACTTGTGCCAAGGTTCAAGGTCCTCATGGAGGTTTGGGCTTCTAGGGTACATATGAGGTTAGAATTGGGGGTCTCGAGAAGCCCTCAAACTTTGAGAAAAAAATTATACCAAGGACTAGGGCGTTAGGGAGAATAAGGACCTTAGGACTTAGTTCCTTGGACCTAGTTCCTCCTAGCGGTATACACTCGATGAAATGATGAAAGAAGAGGGGAAAAGGGGCATAGAGGTTAGGACAACAAGTGGGCTTGGAACCCTAGGGACTTGGTCCAAAGGTTCCAAGCCCATGTGAAGGCATGTAGCCTAGCAAGGGATGCAAGGAAAAGTAGAGCAATGCAGAAGGGTGGGGGTTAGAGTTTTGGGGGAACCTAGAACCCCAAGACATGGTCCTTAGATCCCAAGTTTTCCCACAATTCCATAACCTAGAAAATTGACAAGGGACCTGCATACATGATTGAGAGGTAGGGAGATAAATGATTTAGAGGTTTTTTGAAGGCCTCACAAAGAAAAAAGGGATGCATTTTGGTTTTGAGGATATAAAGTATGTTATCTCTAGATCAAGTAATAGTTTAGTGGGAGATTTTATATAGTACATAGTTGGTTGTGACATTATCTTCTTGGTGTTGAAAATGGAGGTAATTATTTAGCCTTAAAACTTGTAAAACTATTATACTGTAGATCTAAATAAGTGTTCTTTGTTACAGATTCTTTGTGGATGATTATCTGTTTAGATTCATTTTACCATTTGTAGAAGTAGATAGAAGATTGTAGAAGAATAAGACTAGAAGATCGAAGTGACACAACATAGACTATGGAGAAACCCTTTTAGGAAAAAACTCCACCACCAGAACCAATAGTGCTTGTATTATTTAACCTTAGAACAAGATTACAATAATTCTTTATCATCAACTTGCTGCAATAAATAGACAATAATGAGCAAAGAGTTTACAATTACAAAACACAAAGCTTATCTCACAAAACCTACGCCTATTCTTTGCAAGTAGAGTTCTTTCGTGAAAAACAATGTCAAACCAAGCCCTTCATCAATTTGGGCATCCAAATTGAAGTCGTAACTCAACATTGATTACAAAGATATCTTGTAAGCTTCTCCTCAAAGTTGGCATTTAAGAATGGGCCCACTTAACTCAGCCTTATAAAATATTTTATCATGCAAAAGTGTTAACTCCAAGATGCCAACCTGGGCACTCAAGGTGGGTCCAAGTCAATCTTTGTTAATTGAAACATATCTCTCCATCAATTCATGCAAATATCATGCATGATTGATCCTCCCCACTTAACTGAATGTATCACCTATTATATGTCATGCAACTCAAGTCATTAGTCATGCATTCCAAGTCAACTAAAGTCAACTAGCATTCAATTGAAACTAATTACATACAACTAAAGATAACTGAACCATAACTAAATTGAACTAAATTGAATTGAACTCCACTCATGTAAATATCAATTCCTAACTTCTAGGATCTTTACATGCATTACCGAAGTGTTATATTTCTCCAAATAGTTAACTTAACTCAAGGTGAGTTCCACCTTCTATGTGGGTGCTCCATGTGCTCCTATTTTGTAGGAGCTCTTCTTAGACATCCCCACATGTTCCTATCATTTAGAATTAATTGCAAATGTCAATTTACATGTTCTTTTCATTTGAATTTAATCTCTTTCTAATCCTAGTGTTGTGGAACACTTTCCAAGGAGTTAGGAGATACATGAAATAATGCTTAGGATTGCAGTTAAATAGCATCCTATTCCCAACATTCTCCCACTTGACATTATATATTGCAATTATTCTAAACAAGGAATCATATTATAAATCAAGTATAGGACTCAAGGCTAATGGCCTTCCTGCACCAAGAGAACTTATTTGTAGGAACTGGTTTCATAAGATAATATGCAACATTAATCAAAGTGTCAACTTTCTCAATTAATACCTTCCCACTCTCAACCATTTCTTGCACAAAGTAATATTGAATATCAACATGCTTAGTACGATCATGATACATAGGATTTTTGGCTAAACAAATAGCATTCTAACTATCACATTCAAGTTTAAATTGCTTGCAATAAAAAACCAATACCTTTCCCAAGTCTCTGTAACCAAACAACCTCTTTAGAGGCATGTGAAACCACCAAGTGTGTTGAACTCACGTCCAATGAAGGTGTAGGCTCCTCGGATTTCCTATTGAAATCTCATCAAGAGTAACCATGCCAACACATGTCTCTAACCATAAGAGAACTCAAGCCTCACCTATTTCTCCAAGTATCCATGAGGACCTATAACTGACCAATCCATGCCAAACTCCAAATGCAACATAGCACTATCATGAAGTAATCAAGCAAATGATAGATGTACCCAATACCAAGAGAACCGCACAAGATCAATGTCAAAGCTCCAATCATGAATCAGGATCATAAACATGACATCCATGATCTAACCATCTCCTCCAAGGAGATCACATACCTCATAACATAAATAAACATCCTATTCTCAAGAGAACAAGTACCATGCCAAACTCTAAATGCAACAAGAGTAAACCATGACATAATAGCAACCACTCTAAAATAGGAAAACATATCCCCAATCACATGAAGATAATCTTACCAATGATGCATCCACGTCACTGCTAACAACTCTCACTGAACTGTGGTACGGGCTACACATGGCATCATGACTACCATCTTCTTCACGAAAATCACTCTGAAACATTAACCAAAGAGTCATCACTTACATTTTTACATGAAATGATCAATACATGATTATCGTCATCTGAAGATTCCTTTGTAGAAGAATCATAACTCTTTTTCTTGTTCTTACAATCCTTCTTCACATGTCCCGGTTTCTCACAATTCTAACACTTTACCTTACTCTGTCCTTCAGACTTAACTTTTCCTTCCTTATCTCCCTTAGGTTCTTTTTTCTCAGGCCTACCTTTTACAAACAAGGCATGTTGGATTTCCGTTTTAGACTTCCTCCTTATCTCCTCTGATAGGAGAGTAGGAATTATATTGTCCATCTTCGGATTTGCACCACTACCACTGATAGCAACAATTAGATTTTCCCAAGACTCTGGTAAAGAACAAAGTAACAAAATGCATTTATCTTCATCTTCTAGCTTTACATCTATAGATAATAACTGACTTAGAATCAAATTAAAAACATTCAAATGATTTGCAACATAATCACCATCTTTCATCTTTAAAGAATACAACTGTCTTTTCAGATGCAACTTATTAGTAAGACTTTTGGTTTGATAGATATCACCTATTCTCTTCCACAACTTATATGTGGTAGTTTCATCTAAAACATTCAAGAGAGCAACATCAGCAAGACATAATCTTATGGTCCCTCTTGCCTTCTTATCAAGCTTAGCCCAATCCTCATCTAACATCGTTGTAGGTGACTTTGTCTCATTACCAACATCTAACCACTGATCTCTCTCTTCAAGGAGATCCTCCATTTTTAGTTTCCACATCTCATAATTAGATCCATTTAATCTTTCAATATCTAAACGAGAATTAAAACTCATTGTAACAAACTTATTTTCTAAAATCAGCAATAGCACAATAGTAAAAGCTCCCACTACAACCAAAAAACCTTCAAACTTTTAAGAGAAAGGTGTCCCAAACTCTACCCAACTGTTAGCTCCGATACCAAATGTTGAAAATGGAGGTAATTATGTATCCTTAAAACTTGTAAAACTATTACACAATAGATCTAAATAAGTGTTCTTTGTTACAGATTTTTTGTGGATGATTATATATTTAGATTCATTTTACCATTTGTAGAAATAGATAGAAGATTATAGAAGAATAAGTCCAAAAGATAGAAATTGCACAACATATACTGTGGAGAAACCCTTTCGAGAAAAAACTCCACCACCAAAATCAATAGTGCTTGTATTATTTAACCTTAGAACAAGATTATAATAATTCTTTATCAATCCTTTGCTTGAGATGCATTTTTTGCCTTCAACAATTCTTCTTCATAACCTGCAATAAATTCTGATAAAACTCTTTTCAACTTACTACAATAAATAGACAATAATGAGCCTTGTAAAGAGTTTACAATTACAAAGCACAAAGCTTATTTCACAAAACCTACGCCTATTCTTTGCAAGTAGAGTTCTTCTGTGAAAAACAATGTCAAACCAAGTCCATCAATTTGGGCGTCCAAAACTGAAGTCCTAACTCAACGTTGATTACAAAGATATCTTGTAAGCTTCTCCTCAAAGTTGGCGCCCAAGAATGGGCCCACTTAACTAGCCTTATAAAATATCTTATCATGCAAAAGTGTTAACTCCAAGATGCCAACTTGGGCGCCCAAGTTGGGTCCAAGTCAATCTCTGTTAACTAAAACATATCTCTCCATCAATTCATGCAAATATCATGCATGATTGATCATCCCCACTTAACTGAATGTATCACCTGTTATCTGTCATACAACTCAAGTCATTAGTCATGCATTCCAAGTCAACTAAAGTCAACTAGCATTCAACTGAAACTAACTACATGAAACTGAAGATAAATGAACCATAACTGAACTGAACTAAATTGAATTGAACTAATACTAAACTGAACTGAACTCCACTCATGTAAATATCAATTCCTAACTTTTAGGATCTTTACATGAATTACTGAAGTGTTATCTTTCTCCAAACAATTAACTTAACTCAAGGTGAGTTCCACCTTCCATGTGAGCGCCCCATGTGCTCCTATTTTGTAGAAGCTCTTCTTGGTCATCCCCACATGTTCCTATCATTTAGAATTAATTACAAATGCTAATTTACATGTTCATTTCATTCGAATTTAATCTCTTTCTAATCCTAGTGTTGAGGAACACTTTCCAAGGACTTAGGAGATACATGAAATAATGTTTAGGATTACAATTAAATGGCATCCTATTCCCAACACTTGGTTCAAAATGATGACCATGAAGGCATGAAAAATATTACTTACTGGGAATTTTGGCATGACATGGTTAATTTTGTGAATAAACCACAAGGATATCATGATTCCACGAGTAAATTTGGAACACTCCGAATGGGAGCTTGGTAGTGATACAATTTTATCATTAATTGATGTATAATCTTCTAGTATTGAGGATATGTTTTATTGTGACTTGATAGATATTGGATCAACTATAGGGGCCTCAATATGATACAACTATTTTAAACATATCTATTAGTCAAAGATAAATTGTCTTATAATGTGATGATACAAATTATGGAGCCACAAGGATTTCTTGGACTCTATTTGTTTCTTATATATGCAATGGGAGAATTGACTATGATTTGAGGATAGTCTTTTACTATTGAGTACAATGAACATTTTTCCTTTAAAATTGACACTCCTTGATATTGTGATGCTACAGTTTGGAGTTTTGAAATGCATGAGATGATCAAAGGTATACATAGTTTTGCTAGACATTGAGGCGAGTTTGGAGTTCTCTTGGGTGTTGGATTTCAAGTGTTGGAATAAAATTGTGTCACTCAATGTGGTTTTAATGAAAAGACTAATGAGCCTACACATGGAGCTGGATTTGAGTTCATTAGGAACTTGACAAAGGGATTGTTTATGGAGAGAGTTAAAGTGACTTGAAGAATCATGTGGGAGGAGGAAAAATATCATATACCACCCTTGAAGAGGTCCACTCATTGAAGATCCTAATATAATAGTTATAGCTGACCTAGTTTTCATATACATTCTTGCTATACTTTGTCTTCTTATGGGAATGAGTCTAGAGTTATGGAGATGCTAGTTTTAAGGACTAGTTTCAGAAGTATAAGGCATGATTTTATTTTTCTTTGTCTTCATGTGTAAGGTTCTTAAGATATGGATTCAATTCTAAGGATATACTTGAGAAGTACAGGGCATGGTTAATGGCTATGGGATTATTCTCTAGATGCGAGAATAGATATTGGTATGATATTATTTATAGTTGAGAAGCTTTAATTTTTAATTTTTTCTATGTTTTCTCTTGAGGTTGAACAACTAGATATTGAGATTACTTAAATTCTATATGGGAATTTGGAGGAGGAGATCCAAATTTTACAACCATAAGACTTGGTGGCGTTGACAAAACAAGGTAATTTGTATAATATCTATATATAGTTTGAGTTCCATCTAAAATTTGAATTTTGATTCATATGGTATTTGAGTTGGATTTTTGATAGAGCTAAGTTAGATCACTATATTATTTTTAAACATGTTGGTGATTGTTTATTGTTATTTTACTTTTTTTATTTTTATTAGTAATAAAGATATGACTAGGGATCTTACATCTTATATTTCTATTTGATATGAATAATTTGAAAGAGTAAAGTTTACTTGACATGAAGAAATTAGGAGTGATAAGAGTGATCTAAAAGCAATGGATTTTATAAATGTTGGAAGACGTTGAATGGATAAATCCTATGGTAGTACAAAACAAGAAAATAGGAAAAATAAGGGCATGTGTTGATTTTAGAGAACTAAATAAAGCCTATATACATTATCCTCTTCCCATTCCCCTTACATAAGAGGTACTCAAATCAATACCAGGAAGAGAACAATATTTATTCAAATATAGATTTTTAGGATATCACCAAGTGAAGATTTAGGAAGAAGACTAACCTAAAACCATATTTGATATAGAATAAGATTCATTCATGTACCCCACAATTACTTTTGTATTAAATAATGTACTAGTGATATTTAGTAGAGTCATGATAAATGCATTTAAAGATTTCATTCACAACTTCTTAGAAGTAAACCTAGATGATTGGATTGTTTATGATTAATCAAAGATCATGTCCAAGTACTTTGTATGATGTTAGAAAGATGTATGAGTCTACAAATATCATTAGATTTGAATAAGTGCATATTTATGGCATCTTTTAGTACACTATTAGCGTATATTATATATAGAGAAGGCTTAATGGTGGGCTCACTTAAAGTAGTAATAATCTTAATATTGTCAATCCCAAAGATGACTATAAAGGTGAAACCATTTTTGGGACCTACTTGTTACCACATAACATTCATAAAAGGACATGCAATAGTTGTAAGACCCATACAAGAACTCTTGAAGAAGAAAACAAATAAAAGCTTCCATTGGAAAGAAAAATGCTAAGATGCATTTAACACACTAGAAAGGAAAATAACAAAATCACCAATCTTAATATTTCTAAATTGGAATATCCCTTTTCATGTACATTTGGATGCTTTTAGAACCACAATTAGAGTTGTATTAGCATAACCAAGAGGAAATAAAGACCATCCATTTGTATTTCCTAGTTGCAAGGTATCACAAGAAGAAATAAATTATACCACCATAGAACGAGAGGCTTTAGAAATGGTTTGTTCACTTAAAAAATTCAGATATTATCTTCTAGAAAATTCATTCATATTCTTTACAAACTATGAAACACTAAAATACTTGATGAACAAACTAATTAAACAAGGGAGAATTTGTAGAGAGATATCACTATATCAAGGCTTCAAATTTAAAATCATGGTAAAACCTAGAAAATAAAATCAAGGACCTAATTACTTATCCATAATTCAAATATGTGAAGCATTAGAACTTACCAAGGAATAATTACTTGGTGTAAATTTGTTTAGAGTAAATGTAGTACAAAAATAAATTTTAGATGTAGCCTGATTGCTCTCTATAAGACAATTCCTAGAAACTAGCTCCAAGAATGGAAGAAATAAACTATTGTAGAAAGATCTACCTTACATATTAATCGAAGAAGAATGTCACAAAATAGGAATAGATGAGATAATAAGGACTATTTTTAGAACATTAAAGAGAGAACATACACAGAGACTATCAAAAAATTATTTGGTGGCCATAACTTAGAAGGCATTGCAAGGAAGATATTACTAGTAGGTTTATGGTGGCCTAAACTTTTCAAAAATGGCTCAAATAAAGATCTAACTTAGACATGTAATAAGAAGATATGAGATAGTAAGAAGAGTATTTTTAGAACATGAAGGAGAGAACATACTAAGATAATCTCATGAAGGTATATTTGGTGGCCATAACTTAGGAGAAGGCACTACATGGAAGGTGCTACTAATAGGTCTATGGTGGCCTTCAATTTTCAAAGATGTGATCTAGTATGCAAGGAAGTGTGATATATGTTAGAGGGTAGGGGAAAATACCATAAGAGATGAGAATCCTTTGTGGCTTGTACTAGCGCAAGCCCCATTTGAGAAATGAACATTTGACTTCATTGGATCCATTGGATCGCCTACTAAGAGATCAATGACAAGATTCATAAGAACATGGGTGTAATATCTTACTAAATGGGATGAGGCTGAAACAAATATATATTGTATGACTAAAACCACCACAAGGTTCATTTACCAAAATATTATAATAAATTTTTCTTGTCCACTAAGTATAACAAGCTATTAGGGAAGTAGTTTATAAACAAGAAAATTGTAGAGCTATTAGCCAATTCTATAATTGCTCAAACACAAATATTCCCTAACTTTAATCAAGATTATAGGGATTGGACTCACTAAAATGTGCAATAGAAATATTACATATTGGGACATCAAATTGCTAGTAGTTTTATGGGCTTATAGAACAACTTATAAAAGACTAGCTAAGATTTTCCCATTTGAGTTATTTTATGAAACTAATGCATCATTACCTATGCAATATATTGTATCCAAATTAAGATTGGATACTAAGTTTTACTTGAATGAGGATAAGTTTTTACAAGCAAGATTAAGGGAATTGGAAAAATAGATGAGAAGATTTTGTTAGTAGCTTATCATCAAAGTCTAGAGAAAAGTGCCAAAAAATGGCATGATAAAAATTAGTGGCATAAAATATTCCAAATTTAATATATGGTCCTAAGTTATATGAAAATAAAATCAAGAAATGGGGTAAAATTAAAATGCAATGGTTATTCCCATATAAAAGTACAACAATAACATAGTCAGTGATTGTTAAGTTAAAAACATTACAAGATGAAGTATTAAAAGGTTATGTTAATAACACAAGATTAAAACATTCTTATGAAAGTACTCAAGGAAAATAAAAATGCAAAAGTGTATTATATGTATAATAGAAAAAGTGCATTGGTCAATGACACAATTGTCAAGCAAGATAACTAATGAAAAGAATGATATGAAGAAATGGGTAGATAAGTACAATAAATTCACAAGCCTCATAAAAAATCTATAAAATTTGATGTAGTCAAAGGAAAATTCACTTATGATAAATGATAAGAGCTTCACTAACAAGCCCCAAATATCAACAAGAGAATGATGATAATTTTGACTAGAAGAAGATAGTTGTAGAACAAGGAGATAAAAGAAAGTTGACATCATGGCCACTCCAACTCTCATCAATGTGGCATAGAACCCATGCCCTAAATACAAGAAGTATCCATTCAAAGCCATGGAGGCGAACCTTGATGGCATATTCCCATTCATTCTCATTGATATCCTCTACGTAGAAGATGCGAGGAAGTACATTTGCACTTCCCTTACCAAAAATGATCATAAAACCTTCAAACCTATCCATGGGACATTATTAAAATTAGGGCATGAAGGATTTGTTGTTATACCAACAAATTTCTAAGTTGAAGCTTGATACATGGAAAGCTTTCTCATACTTCACAATAGAGCACACATGGGTATGAATAATTCTAAGTCATATGTATGACAAATATATATATATATATCTAAAAAAACCCTACTAAAATTTAAAGGAGTTGATAAAGATCTCCTATCATAGAAGAACATAAATAATGTAAAATTCATAGAGCTCATAGGTACCATAGTGGATGGAAGGAATCTTGATGTTTAAAAAATTATAAACCTTGCAATACAATATACAACACTAGGCATCATGCATAAGATTTACTACACAAGCAGGGAGAGATCCACAACTAGAACCACCATCTTCACTACCTATTAGATGGCCATTTAAGGGAAGGAGATATATTTGTGTGAAGTATTACAAGATCATTTTCTTCAGAATATTCAATGTGTAGACACCCTAAAATTGTCTACTCATTTTTTACTCATGTACATTAATTAATTATTATTGTAATTCATCATTTTTCTATTCTCATAATTAATTATATAAATTTAATTAATATTCATTCTCATAATTAATTAAATTACATATTATTTAAAAAATTATGTTCCCACTTCATTTAAGGTTACTTAATTTAATCAAATTAATTTAACCATAGCCCCCATTCAAAAATTATTCTCATCTTAATTAATTAGTTAAAATCCTTAATTAATTAATTAATTAACCTTCATTAACTACTACTAATATTTCCTTCAATATTAAATTCATTAAGTTCCTCAAACTTGCTATCATCTGACAAGTATCAACTCTCCCTTCACATATGAGCATGCAAGAGTCACTCTCCTACCTCCACCTTGATGAGCCTTAGAAATGTCCCATTTTCCTTGCTTTAGTTTCATAATTTTCATTATATTTATGTTAAGTTTCAAAGACATTTCCAAACCTTTTCATATATTTAAATAATTGAAGATAGTATATTATATTGATAAATGATTGTGTGAATTTTTGAATGCTATAGAATTTAATGGAGTTTTATGATTAATTATAGTTATTAATGATGAAATATACCTTTGGAATAAACTAACCCTCGCAACAAATGATTTGTCAACCCACAACAAAAGGATTCCAATTTGCCATAGTCAAAGGAGGTGATTGATTATAGTACATGCATTTTTCTGAAGTTGATGCAAGCGATGGTAAAAAAGTGTGAACATGTTTTATTCATGGGTAACTCCATCTTTTCACTTTTTGTTATCATTGAATTATGGGGGAAAGAAGATATTTGTTCTAACAATGGTTAGCGACTTGCAATAAGTCCTTCCCTAATAGGGACGTCTTTAGTTATAACCATTTTCTTAATTGATGTAGAGTCCTTATCAAATTCTTACACTCTTACTTCTATTAGCTTTTATTTACTATTGAAATAAGACCTAGTCCTCTTCCTATGATTTTGGGAGAGTTGACAATTGCTTATAGCTTGTTTTCAGTCTAGGAATAATAGGACTCTCATAGATCCTATATATGTATATGATCTTGTGAGAGATCGAACTAGCTAGATTTTCTATATGAATAGATTTGAATACAAGTATTGTCAAATAGATACTCTATTCCTAAGTCTTTGTATGTTCAATTTCCAATAAAGAAGAAGACAACATTTTCCATGAATCTTTGAGTTAGAACTCGAAGGAGTTTGTGGGATTGCAAAAAGTCAAGCAAGGGCCACTTGAGGTACTACAATATCCATTGTAGTTTAAATTATTTAGTTGCAGTAGAATAAATTTATGAAATACATTTTTTGATTTACAATATGTTGAAATGTGGAATAAACAATTAATTGTTATTGAATTAAGTTGCAACATATCAAGTCATTAAGTTAATGTTTGCATAAGAGTAGTTACCTGTGATAATTACTACATTCACCCACAACAATTGTATTTATTTGCATTTGTTTTTAGATATTGTTATTTCAGTTGAGTTGCTTCAATTAAGTTTATTTTTATTACTTGTCTATACACAATCGATTAGGAAGCTCTAGGATTCTCAGTTGCACATACAATGCCAACACCATCTCAAGATTATGATTCCCTAGTTATCAATTTAAATGAAGCACCTATAGTATAATGAATTGTTTAATAAGGGATCTGTTGGTCTGGTAAGTTGTATGTATGTTATTTGCATCAATTGATTGAGCATAGGGGGAGCTCTAAATTTTTGGCACCATTATCGAGGATGTTGCTAAAGTCCAATATTCATAAACAAGTTTTAGTCATTTATATTGCTTTCATAAATTAGGAATTCTTATTTACAACAATTAGGATTAGTATAATTTACAAACAACTTTGAACTACTCACTAATAGTGTGTAGGAGAAGCTTTTTAAAAGTTCGTTGCTATTGCATGTGATGACCAAGAGATACTTTGGGAAGATTTATCCCTTCAAACCAAGAGGAATTTGAAGATATTGGTGCAAGGGAGGAATAAATTGAGGGAATCAACAATATATAGATTTCCCTCACACCAGTAGCTACTCCAGATCTTGGGAGAACTCCCATAAGTCATTTAGACATTATGACACAAGAGGTGGTGGACAACCCAACATGGCCTATTATGTCCGAATTTCCAATCACAAACCAAGAATGGGTGGCTGCCTTGAAGAATATACCTCCTTTGGCCTTACCCAATTTCTACAAGTTGATTACAAAAGACCCAGACACATTCCTGTTTGAGTTTGATGTTCTATGTAGAAGCTATGACTACACCACAAACACTCATAGTTTGAAACTCTTCCCAACCACATTGAAAGATGCCTCCTTGCAGTGGTTCATGGGGCTAGGAAGAAATGCAACACCAAATTGGGAAACAATGAAAGAGAAATTCTTACAAAAATATTAGGATTATTGTCAAGGAGTACACATGCAAATAGATGATATCTTCATGATGTCACAAATGGAAGAAGAACCACTTGAAGACTATGTGGAGAGGTTCCAATTCTACCTCAAAAAGTCACATCAGAATAGGCTCTCCCCAGAGTTCCTAAAACTGGTATTTTTGTGAGTCTAGTAAATGAATATTGCATGGATGCATTAAACCTTATAGGATCAAGGGATATTTCTCAATTACCCTTTAAGGAAATCTCCCGAGTGCACAAAAATTATTCAAGATCATCTATGAAGAAGACTAGGGGTGCTAGAGCTGTCAATTCCACCAAAACATCCATGGGTGTTTTTGTTGGACTAATTGCCAGTGTCTCCCTTTAGATTCAGGACATGGACTAACTGCCTCTCGTGGATCCATTTATCTCTAACATTTGTATCAGGTGTTAACAAGTTTATCTTTTGGCACAACGACAAATGTGTTCCAACAAATGGTATCAAAGTTGTGGTTGTGGGTTTGAATCTCCTCGGGAAACGCTAAGGGGGGAATTGTTGGACTAATCACCAACGTCTCCCTTCAGATTCGGGACATGGACTAATTGCCTCCTGTGATTCATTTATCTATGGTGTTTGTATCAGGCATTAATAGGTTGATCTTTTGGCGCAACTACAAACACGTTCTAACAATTTTTATGGTGGAACTCAACAACCTTCTATCTAACATGAAGAAAGATACGATAAGCCATCTAGTGACCCAATTGGACACTCTGCACATTAAGAAGAAACAAGAGGAGGTAGAGCTTGCTATCACTAAATGTTGTCCACACTACCTCGAGAAAGGGTCAATTGTAAATGCAAAAAAGATTGCCAACATTTCTAAGGAGAAGCAAGGGAAATCTAAATTTCATACCCTAGAGGATGAGGATGACCATGTGTTCTATATTGCTTAGTGTAAACCATGGCACTGAAGAGAAGGTATGCCTCAAGATCCTTTGTCTTATAATATGTCCTTTCTTGGGGTCAATTCAATTTTCCAAATTGGAATAATCAACCCTAGAATAAAATGCAAAAATCAACCATGGAAAATTGCCCAATTATCTAATTGGACTCCATAACATGGGATGTGGCAACAATAACCATATCAATCCCCAAACTACAATCCACAATGGTAGTCCTCTCACAACCAATGACCACCACAATGGTGTGGGAACCAACAATGACAAAATCAAAATGCCAGCTACCCACAACCACAACAATATTTGTAACAACCAACCATAATGCCAAACCCAACCATATATGCCCCAACACAACCAAGAGCGTGCCATAATTGCCTACTCAACATATACCAAACCCTAACAACAAGTCTATCTAGCAAGCTTATACTAACAAACCTATCTAATACCCAACCTATGGGGTTGAGGTTAGTGATGTCCACCTACATTCATGAAGAATGCTTGTTGGACCATCATCCCCTCATATTACAAAACTTATTGATGAGGAACCAACAATAGAAACCACTAAAAATTCAATAAAATAACATGAACAAGATAAGTTACAACAAGACAACACAAATAAGGAACCACCATTTCCAAAGAGATTTACAACCCCAAAGTTTCATTTTGAACTTGAATTTGATTTCTTGATCCAACTTAAGAATATTGTGTCAAAATACCCTTGATATAAGCCATTAAATAAGTTCCTATGTCTATACAAAATCTGTGAGGGAATAATGTCTCAAAAAGCTAAGAAGGAAAAGAAAAGACCCCCAGATTGTCCATGTTTTAGGATAACTAGCTAACATTATGTTGGCAACATAGTTGTTCCAAAGTATGTAGACCTTGAGAGTCCTATTATAGATGTACAGATTAATGGCACATTCATCAAGAACACTCTAATTAACTTAGGAGCATCCATCAACGTAATGACAAGGGAAACAATGCAACAACTTCAACTAATGGATCTAAGACCTACACCCATAGTTCTATAATTAGTAGATAGGTCAATTGTCAAGCCAAAAGGTATTATTGAGGATTTGGTTATCACATTGGATTCATGGGAATATCCATGAGATTTTATGGTCTTAGAGCCTAAGGATAACCTTGGAGGGTATCCCTTAATCTTGGGTAGACCATGGTTAGCCATTGCAAATGCATTTATTAGATGTAGATCTGGCAACATGATCATTTCTAATGGGAATGTGGCTAGAAAATTAGTCCTTTACCTGTCTGCACAACCACATGCAAAATTAGAACAAACTATTTGGCCAACCCTGGAAAAAGATGACCAATACTCCCTATAAAAACTTATGCCTATAAAACAAAGTCCAATGATCGACATTCAAGATGAAGATGAAAGTCTTGCTAATATCATGCAAAGCTCTTATGGTAGGGACCCACAACAACACTATTGTTTAGCATGTTTGTGTTGTGCATGTTTTGCACACACGCCCCACCGTAGGTAGGGACCCCCTTTTTTTGCATCTTGTCTTATTTTGTGTGCCCCATTTTCCAAGCCCAAATTGGTCACGTGCCTTTAAACGATCAAATTCCTCTTACCAAATTCACCTACTCAGGGTATTCAAATCCGTAGAGAAATGAAGTCCCCCGTCCCTTTTCTGCCCATTGTCTTGTTTCTGCTGACTTGGTCCCTGATCGCTCGATTCACTTTTTTCTACATTTTTGACTTTGGGGCCAACTTTTTGGTGGATTTGGGATGTGTTTGGGGTGCCTAAGTGAACTGCAAAAGTTTCGTCAACGTTCCATTAAGTTTCGGTGGTTTCAGAACTTTCCCTCCAGAATTCCCTTCCTCTTTGGCTGTTTTGGAAACATTCGTGGACCTCTGCCGGTCCGGTTTCCACATTTTTGACTCTAGGGCCAACTTTTTGGTGGATTTGGGATGTGTTTTGGGTGCCTAAGTGAACTGTCAAAATTTTGTCAATGTTCCGTAACGTTTCAGGTGTTTCAAAACTTTCCCTTCGAAATTCCCTTCCTCTTTAGCTGTTTTGGAAACATCCGTGGACCCCTGTCGGTCCGGTTTCCACATTTTTGACTTTGGGACCAACTTTTTGGTGGATTTAGGATGTGTTTTGGGTGCCTAAGTGAACTGCTAAAGTTTCGTCAATGTTCCGTAAAGTTTTGGTGGTTTCAGAACTTTCCCTCCGGAATTCCCTTCCTCTTTGGCTGTTTTGGAAACATCCATGGACCCCTGCCGGTCCGGTTTCCACATTTTTGATTTTGGGGACAACTTTTTGGTGGATTTGGGATGTGTTTGTGGTGCTTAAATGAACTGCCAAGGTTTTGTCAATGTTCCGATAAGTTTCGGTGGTTTTGGAGCTTCGTCCCTCTTTGGCTATTTTAGAACATCTGTGGAGCCCTGGCGGCCCGGCCTCTGGAGCCCGACCCCTCCATGGCTGTTTTGAACATCCGTGGGGCCCTGGCGACCCGACCTCCGAAGCCCGACCCCTCCGTGGTTGTTTCCGGGACTCAGTCCCTTCTTGGCCATTTTGAACTTCCGCTTTTTTTGAAAGGTGTCCAATCTTGAGGAATTTTTTTCTAGGCACTCTTCCTTCCCCTTTTCCCATGCGCTATAGTTGAAAAATCTTGGTTTTGCTATGTTTTGTGGGGTCCGGGAACTTACCTTCTGGTTTGCTGTCCCTTGTTCTCTGCCCGCCCCCTGGGCCTGCATTGATGTTTATGGTCCAAATGAGCTCCAAATATGAATATTATGATCTTTTGATTATGCATGGATGGATCTAACAAGGATTTTGCAAGATTTGACTAACGTTTTCCTTGATTTGTGTATGAAAACACTTACAGCATTTCATGTATGCAGAATTCAAGGAGACTACTACAGGTCCGTTAGGAGACCCATCGAGAAAGCTGAACAAGGAATGCACATAGCTCTTGTCACCATTCATTTCATATTCGCCTCTCCTGCTAGCACCCACCAATAGGGTCGGCGTTAGAAGAAAGCCTGTGCCAAGGAGGCCAAGGATAAAAATGCAAGGGGGTGGCCTTGAAGAAAGCATAAGGTAGTTGTTCGCCCGAATTAGAGGCAACCAATCCATTGATGTCAGTCGTCAACGAGCCTGTTTGATCCAATGAAGAACACTGCAAACACATCAAGTAAGAGGGCAACTTTCAGGCAGTTTCAACTATAGTAAAAAGGCAATCAACTAAATGACAAAATTGCTACAGTGACTGATACTAGATGACAAAATAGGGAAAAGACAAGGATGTATTTTAAATTGTTGGATAATGGGGGTAGGTGAAACCCTATTATAAACAAATCTGGGCCATTCGTTGGAAATTGATCCTAGCCATTCATTTGGGCTTTGGAAAATTATAAATAGGGGCTTGCCCCTCATTTGTAAAGGGTTGGAGAACTGATGTAAAGACATTCTGGAGCAATAGAAAGCAACATTGCATGATTTATGGGTGTTCCTTTTGAGTTTTCTCTTTATGTATGCATGGTTCAACTTCCATAGTAGTTTTAGTTGTAGATTCTTGAATGGAGGTGATAATGGAAATTGTTGTTATGGTATTTGATGAACTTTCAGCCCATACTTTTAGCACTTGTTGATGACAAACTGTTGTGTAAGGTTAGCCTGGGCTTCTTGATTTCAATGCTGCAACTTAGTTCAATTGCATGTGCATGATGTGCATATGCAATTTGAAAATCTGCATTCTTTAGAAGATTGCACTGGTTTTGTGCAACTGTAGGTTTCTCTTGGCCAAGCAAAACCCAGTTTAGGGAGTTTGTCTACTGTAGCAGCCTCCATGATCACTATTCATTTGTAGTTTCAGATCCAGGAACCTTCTCTCTTCCCTGCCCTTTTTCCTTTTTTTTAATAAGTACCTTAGGAAAGGTTCATTGCACATTGTAAAGCTAAATCCAATGATAAAAATGGAGTTCAAGACTGCTGTTTGAACCTACAACAAACACACAACTTCTCCATCTTAGGAAATCCATTTCAAGACCCAACTTCTCATGCTTTGTAACTCATCTATAAGTCCGCCTTGTGATTCCAACAAATCCCATAAATCAATTGAGATATTCCAAGCACTGTCAAGACCTGAAATTAGAGACCTTGGGATAGCGTTCTGCAATTTGATTGTGGAAGATTGTCTTTCAAGAGAGGTGGTCACGCCCACAAAAGGATATAAAAGTTACAGCAGAACTAAACCTGGGAATTGGACATTCCAACAAGCGACTAACATCTTCTCATGGTCGTTCATTTACTTTATCAAACCAGGGGACGTATACTTGAAATGGAGCAGCACGGTATATGCACTAAGAACTAGTTTCCAGTCACCATCTATAGAAAACAAATGCTTAAAAGAAGTGCAATGCAAAGCTTTTTAACTCAGACACAACTCGGCTAAAACAAAAATTATAGTAGCTATTATTAAAGGACAAGCTGTGAACTGGCCTTATGCTGCAGGAACAGACACAGGGATGGATTCCTGATGCTGCAGGAACAATACAAGGCTAAGTTTGCTTTGAAATCTATAGAAATAGATTCTAACTAGTAATCAACATGAAATGAACAGTTAACTACAACAACTTGCTACAAAATACTTACTAAGTGGTCCCCCTTAGCAAGCATCAACTAGATTACACAAGAAGTTGACTCAAAGCTTCATCGAATTTTATTCATACTCAGAACCAGGATACATCGATTACTCTATTTGAAAATAAAACTTAACACAGAACTCTATTGCTTATTCAACTTAATTTTAACACATACTATTTCATCATCGTTCACTCATGCAGGAGGAATAGTTATTTAAATGAAAAAGGCAACTAACTAACTAACAGAGGGAGTCGTGATCATAAATACATTCTGAATCCGTGGAACAGATATTCATAAATGAAAGTCTATTTGCTCGACGCGACCTAGAGAGAATATAACATTACACACTCCCTAGATCAAAGGACCGTTAAAGCTCCTTCCCAAAGATTCAGTCAAAGAGTTATTACTAGAATGACTTCTTCAACAGAGCCAAGATTCTTTGCGCTTGATCAGCTCCTGCTCCCTCCAAAAACCTGCAATAAGTGACAGAGGCGAAGGAAAGCATACACAAGTGACATGACATCCATTCATTAATCACACGTTAATCCTATTTCATTATCCAAAATCATAAGCATACATCAGCCATGTGGGAGGTCAAAAAGGTAATTAATAAAGTTATCAAGCTACAGGAATATGGAATTCGTTGCTACAGGATACCACCCGAAAAGTCTTTAATCAATAGGTTTAAACAACTATTAATAACAAAAGTAAGAGTATCAAAAGTTTCAAACTATGAGCATATTTAAGGCTCATCATTTTGCCCCCTACTTATCATAATGCTGATCCTCTAGCATTGAATTTCCTTGTTATTTCCCTGAAATTTGTTGGAGCAACATGACCCTGCAGCGAAGTTCCAAACTTGAAGTAAAAACCTCGGGTAAACTGCCATCTTTCAAATCTGCGGTTTTCTATTTCTTCATTGATTTCCTTGGCTTGGTAGGGATAGAGCGGCCACATTAAAACTGGGGGTTGGAAGGTTAGTGGCATCTATAATTCAAATCTACTTTGCAAACCGAGTTGCATGTACCTTTCTGTTCTCCTAAGTGCTGCTGTGAAGTTCAAAGGGCTATGAGGCTTTGTCTTTCTTAGACCAACCGTCAATCTCTCCCACCTTGTCTCAATCCTGGAAGAGGCAAGTTTCCAAAATATATATTTCTGCTCTTTGAACTCATTGTATACCTGTTGTCTGATGTCAAAAATTCTCTCTCTTTCCTTAGCGTGATTCCATCCATAAGTAACTTCAAGCCAGGTTCTTAAAACTGTGGGTGGGTCTGAACTCTCAGCTCTTAGAAGAATAGGTTCATCTCTTTCTGCTTCTTCATATGTTTCTAATTGTCTCCCATAATTGACCTCATTTGCAGCCCAAGACATAAGTGCTCTTAGATGGATATCACCTATATAAAGGAGTGGGTTCCATTCAGTTTCTACAGGAATTAAATAACCATGTAAATAAAGTTCACACATGGAGTTTTTCAACCAATTAGGGGCCACTTCATAGGCATCATAGAATTCCTTGGCTGTTTCAATAGCGGGATCCAAATTTCTAGAGATCCTCATTAGTTTGAACCAAAAAAACTGTTCCTTGAGGCACATTGCATATACTTTGGGTGGCGGCCTACACTCCATTATCTTTCCAGTTATTTTCATCATTTCATCCATTTTCTTCTACATATCTTGAATTTCTTGCTTTTGCCTTTCAATTTCCCTTTGCAGCTTTTTCTTTTCCTCTTCCCATAAACTTTGCTGGACTTCAGTTTTGGCGAGATGGCGAAAACATAAAGTCTGGAATGACATAGGCTTCCACTTAATTCTCAAAAATTCCCAAGTATGCAATCAGTAGAGTCCTTTTGTACACAACTAAATCTATGCAAACTTTAGTGGGCAATGGATTATCATAGGGTATTTCAGGCAGTTCAAGCACACCTTCTTCTTGCTGTAGGACAAAATCTTCTTGCTGCAGGATGAAGCCCTGTTGCTGCATGGGAGAAGATTGTTCTTCCTCAGAAATTTTCTCAGCCGCACAAGCCAAGTCATCCAGACTCAGCATTTTCCCCTTATCAAAATTACTGGGTTGTGTTGCCTTAAGAACAGCAGAGGAGCTTTGTGGAACATTTGCAGACATACCCAGGGAGTTATCATGACCTGATTCAGCAGAGTCCTCCAATATTATGATAGTTTCTGTTTAAACGGAGGTTGTAGCAGGCTTAGACTGTTTTCTCAATGAACTCCTTCTTGATAGTTTTTCATAAGGAGTAGCAGCAAAGTATGCTTCCTTACCTGTCCTCTTCCTAGTTGGTCTTGAAGATCTAGACTAGACATGGGAAGAAGATATTGAAATTGGAGTATTAACGGGTGTTGCTGCAGGAGAGACAGAGATAAGTGAAGACTTTGTAGGAGAGGATGAGGCAAAAAGTTTTTGTCTTTGAGTATGTGGGTCCGACTTAAGAGTCCGCCCTACCCCAGATGACTCACCTATAATTGTATTTCCTTTTTCTCTCCTAGCGACAGACATTGTTTGCACACCGGTAGAGGACGTTGGTATAGAAGCTGCAGGACTAGGCGCTGTAGGAGCAGCGGATTCTTGCTCTATTTCTGTACTTGTGGACTCAATTCTCATTTTCTTTCTTTTAGGCTGCACAGGTAGTGCCCTAGGGGGTTCAGGCAGTTGAAGACCTTTTCGGGCAACAAACTCATGCTAGGAAATAGGTGAAACATCCCTTAAAGATCGCTCAGTCAAAAGTTTTATTAGGGCATGATGTGTGACAGAGTTTCCTTTACCCTTTTGGGTTTCGTGTGCACTATTTTGCAAAAGGTTTAACAAAAAATTCAGAACATTCACTACTATTCCATGTCTCATATGACTTAACAATTTGAAATGATATGAATGTAGGTAAGAGAAGCGCCCTTCACAAGTTAAATACCTGATAATAAAGATGGCGTATTCAGAGTATAGATAAGGCAGGGACATTCTTTTGCACCCTTGCTTTGAGATTTTCAAAGGCCCATCAGCTGGTAGGGTAAACTCTGCCCTAGCAGAGACAGCATCCCTTCCAATAGGAAGATTTTCACCAACTGTTGGTAATCCAGTAACTTCTGCAATTCTTTCCTCTGTCACAGCCACTGCCAAGCCCCATACCGTAGCCTCATTTTTTGAAAATGTTCTTAAGAATTTTCTTGCAGCCTCTTCATCAAAAGAATCAATTCTCAAGAAATAATTTAACCATCCACAATTAGCGAATACTTGCATTAACTGAGGATCCTGTATCAACACCTCATGAGCCACAGGCTCGTGCCTCACCAGATGGCCACCCATGATAAAAAATCCTTAAAACAAAAACTCAAACTGATGCTGAAAGCTTGAAAAAGAGTCTTCTTCCTTACTGCACTTCCTTTTTCTTACCAAGAATAACAACTAGACATTTGCATAAAATAATTTTAATAACTACTTAAACTAAGTAGTTAGCTTGTTCTTAGGATATGGCTTCGTAATCGTACTTTAGAAAGTACAAGAACATAACTATTTTGGCAAACGTAAATTTGGCATAGGAAAATTTCAAATTAGAATACCCTCGCCCCCTACTTAGCATTCGACATGTGTCCTCACATGTGCAGGGTGATAAGATTAAAGCATGTAATTACGGCTGATATATACATTACAATTAATGAATAAACATAAAGAATAAATTATGCGATAATGAAAAGATTTCACGTACCTTGAATTCAGTTCTCAGGCATGTCGTAAAGGACAACAGCGTATCATGAAATGATAGCTGGGAGATTGAATGCATGAATGAGGTGGAGTGGCAATATGGATGATGTGGCAGATAAAGGAATGAATGATGTGATAGATGAAAAAAATGAAGAAAAGTGGTTTTCTTTTAAAAAAGAAAACTTTATTATGGGCGGTCAAGACAATATTTAAAGAGAAGCTACAGGAAAAAGGCCTAAGCCTTTTGCTGCAGGAAGACCAGTCGAAACAAACTATTTCAGGAACTCTTCCTTTGATGTCGACTTATGATATAACCGCAGTCGGTGTCCATTAACTAGCAATTTGAAACGGACTGGATCAATTGTGGCCAGTTGTACTGATCCGTTGTCAAACACATTCTCAACTTCATAGGGATCGAGCCAGCGGGTTGTGAGTTTACCTTGGTTTTCTTGATATTTGGAATCATATAGCAAAGCCCAATCACCAGCAGAGAATTGCTTGGTTTTGATGTGTTGATCGTGCCATTTCTTCCTTTGCTATTGGACAACTTTTGTATGTTGTAGGGCAGCTTTTCTCATTTCGTCTAAGGCATTCAGCTGCAGGAGACGTTCCTTATATGCTTTAGAAATGTCTAGAGTTGTCCTCAAAGTTTTATGTTTAAATTCAATGGGCAACATGGCTGTTTTCCCATAAAGCAGTTCAAAAGGTGTAAACCCAGTTGTTGTCTCCCATGCAGTTCTGTAGGCCCAGACTGCTTCAGGAAGTCTACTGCTCCTATCTTTCCTATGGAGCTGCACTATCTTTGTTAGGATTGCCTCAATTTCTCTATTTGTAACATCCACCTGACCATTGGCTTGAGGGTGATAGGGGTTGGACTTCCTATGCTTGATTTTATAGTCATTCATTAGTGCAGTGATCAAATTGGACATGAACTGAGCTCCCTGATCAGTTACAAGCTCTCTGGGAACTCCAAATCTAGTAAAAATTTGCTCATACAAAAATTCAGCAACCTTATTATCACGAGCATGAGTCATTGCCTTTACTTCAACCCACTTTGTTACATAATCCGTGCAAACCAGAATGTATGACTTGCCATTTGATGGTGGATCAATTGGTCCAAAAAAATCCATTCCCCATTTATCAAAGGGGGTGACTATTACCTGTGGATATAGTGGCATTTCATCTGACCTGGTTGGTATTCCCATACGTTGGCATCTATCACATTTCCTTGTATAGGCTACAACATCCTTGTGTAATGTTGGCCAATAATATCTTGTTGTAAGAACCTTAATTGATGTTCTCTTGGCTGCAAAATGTCCCCCACATGGTTCATCATGGAAAGCATGCAAGATATCATAAGTCTCATCTTCTTTTACGCATCTTCGCATAACTTGATCAGGTCCTATGTAATACAGACAATTTACAATCCATGAAAAGTTAAAACTTTTCTCAATTAACAATTTCTTTTCTTTTGGGGAGAAGTGAGCTGGTATTCTGCTTGCTGCTAGATAATTGGCAATGTCTGCATACCATGGAGTGTGTGTAGCAATGGAAAATAGGTGTTCATTAGGGAACCTATCATCAATGACTTCTTGTTCAGCAGGTGCAGTTGTTTGAAGCCTTGATAAAAAATCAGCCACAACATTAGCTCTTCCTAGTTTATCAATGATTGTAATGTCAAATTCTTGCAACAACAGGAGCCATCTTGCCAACCTACCAGAGATGGCAGGCTTGTTCATCAGATACCTGATTGCTGCATGGTCGGTGTGGAAAAATATTTGATAACCTGTGATATAATGCCTAAATTTATTCAAAGCATACACTATTGCTAGCAACTCCTTTTCTGTAACAGTGTAGTTTAGCTCAGGACTTTGAAGGTTTTTGCTGATAAAATAGATAGCATGCTCAATTGAATTTTCTTTTTGGGCTAAGACTGCCCCTATGCCAAAATCAGAAGCATCTGCATGTATGTAAAAAGGTAGAGTCCATTTTGGACCTTGAAGAATAGGGGCTTTAGTAAGCAAGTCCTGTAGCTGCAGGAAAGATTTTTCACAGGCCTTTGTCCAATCGAATGCAGAATCCTTAGTTAATAAGGCATATAGTGGACTGACAATTTTGCTGAAATCTTTTATAAACCTTCTATAATACCTTGCATGGCCAAGGAAGCTTCTGACATCCTTTTGTTTTGAAGGAGTTTGTAAATTCAGAATAACTTCAATTTTAGCAGGGTCAACCTCAATTCCATCCTTGGAGAGATGATGGCCTAGAACAATACCTTCTTGCATCATCATAAAACACTTTTCACTGTTCAGAGACAAATTTTGCTCTCTACACCTTTCCAATACTTTTTCTAAATTCACCAGTGCTTCTTCAAATGTAACCCCATAGGTAGTGAAGTCATCCATATAAATTCCCATACAGTCATGAGATATATCAGCAAAAATACTAATTACTGCTCTCTGAAATGTTGCTGGCGCAATGCATAGACCAAAAGGCAAGACTAAGTAAGCAAATGTTCTCCATGGACAGGTAAAAGTGGTCTTATCTTGATCTTCAGGGGCAGTTTTTATCTGATTGTACCCACTGTAGCCATCCAAGAAGGAGAAATAGCTTTTACCAGACAATGAGTCTAGCACTTGGTCTATAAACGGTAGTGGAAAGTGATCTTTTTTAGTGGCAGTGTTCAACTCTGTAATCTACACACACTCTCCATTTTCCACCTTTCTTAGGGACAATAACTAATGGAGAGACCCACTGACTGTCAGAGATTGGGTAGATAAAACCAACATCAAGCAACTTTTGAAGCTCATTCTTAACTATTTCTTTGAGTGTTGGATTTATTCTTCTTTGAGGCTGCCTAACTGGTAAACAGTCTTCTTTGATATAGATCCTATGAGTAAAAATTCGAGGATCTATTCCTTTCATGTCCCCATATTCCCATGCAAAAGTTTTATGCTGATCTTGCAGCATTTTGAGTAGAACAGCCTGTTGAGATTGTGATAGCTTGCTATTGATATTCAAACAGTGACCTGGAGACAATTCTATCTACTTAGTGAGATCACTCATAAAATCTACAGGTGATGTTTGTACCTCTTGTGGAAGCAAGTTATGAAAAATTGCAAGAAATTTAGGTAGCAAACTCTCAGAATTCAGTTGCTGCAGGAAACATTGTAGATGACTGCTATTTGGATCAGATGAACTACCCGTATTAGAGTTAGACTGCAGAATTTGAAAAAGCAAGGCATCCTCATTCTGAAGTTGTGAGAATGGATTAGTTTGGAGCATCATTAATTGAACCAATGAATTGGCTTCTTCAGTTTCTTCCCCCACATCTGGCCAAACAGGTTGGGACAAATCTGGTTGAGGTCTAGCAGGCAGATACAAAGCCAATTTTTTTGTGGGCTTTCCATCAGAAATAGTCATATTTCTAGAACATCCTATAAAAGCATCAACAATTGCTAACCATTGTCTACCTAGGATAACATGGTATCTTCCTAAAGTTTCCTTAATAGATAATATTGTAAAATCAGCTGGATACTCCCAAGATTCAAGAGTGACAATTACATCTTCCACCATTCCATCAGGTGTGACAGTGGAGCTATCCGCAAGCTACAAGACTGTAGGTGTAGACCGAATGTTTAGGATGCTCAAGTAGTCCATAGTATGCTTGGTCATGACATTGATGGCAGTACCAAGGTCAATCAAAACATTTTTTACAATTTGGCCATTTATATGTATTTGCACTACAAGACTTCCAGGGTCAGTGTACTTTGGAATGACTACATTTCCCAACATTATATCAGCCAATTTCCCTAAGACATGAATTGTTTGGGGATCCTTTTTCTTCCGTTCAGGTTTCTTCAAACATACCTTTTTAATAGCTTTTTCATAAATTGGAACATCTTTAATGGCCTGAAATAAAGGAATTTGAATTTGTACATTCTTTAGCTGATCCAGAATATCAAAAGTGGGTTTTTCCAGGGATTTAGGTGTGGTACTTTGTAACCTCTGAGGAAAAGGTGGTTTGTCTTGACTTTGCAAAACATGCTCCTTAGAAACCGTATCAGTTATAGGCATATGCTCAGTAGGATCAACAGGTGCAGTAGGTTCTTCAGGGGGAGAATCTGGTATCTCAATAATTAGAGGCAGCTGTGGAGCAGGAAGAGTGGTTCTAGACCTTTAATGGATATCATTAATGTTTAAGGCATAAGTTGGATATTGGTTGGCTTCGGCAAAATACATGGGTTGCTGTGGTTGCTACTATTGCTTATTATTGGGATTTGGCAACGACTGAGTAGGGATAGGCGTTTGTTTTGGAGGGCCAGTATTTGTGGCAGTTGCTGTAGGAGGTGGCATGAGGGCCTGAGGTTGTGGCTATGGAAGCTGCAAGAACCTAGGGGACTGGTTTTTCCATTGCTGAGAACCTCTCCATTGAGGATTTTGTTGCCAATTACCTTGGGGTGGGGTCCATTGTCCTTGTGGCTGCTACCAACCTCCTTGAGGAGATTGCCATTGAGGGATCTGATAGTTAGGCCAAGGTGGTTGAGATGTATTCCAAGGTGGTGGTGGTCCATATGTAGGTTGCCATTGGTTATTATAGCTAGAATAAGGATTGTCAAAATTCAAAGGGTCTTGAGACATACCTTGTCTTTGAGCCCATGGTCTCCTTTGTGCAACGAAGAACACTTGATCATCATCACCTTCTACTGGCTTAAAGTCAGTAGGTAATTGCTTAGCTTCTAGATTAGCCACCATCTTGCATTTGCAGTCACATTTCTTCTGTCTACAATGTGGACAGAACTCGACCAAGATTGCTTCAGCTTCCTCATGTTTCTTCCGAGCTTGCATAGTGTCTAGTTGTGTAGCCATATTATTAATGATATCCTGCTTGAAATCAGACAGCAAATTTGTGATCTCCATCCGGGAAACTCCACTGGAAGAAGACTTTCCCACTGTAGCTTGATGACCTCTACCCTTCTTCACATTTGCTCGGGAGTAATTGAGACATATCTTCATGAGATCATCCCAAGATGCTTGAGTGATATCACCGCCTCCCATCAGGTCCAAGGCATCTATGCAGGTATAATTGATTTCCCTTAGAAAAAGTAATTTCTGAGATTCTTCATTAAGAGTATGGTCTGAATTCTTTTTTAGAGAAAACAAGAATCTTGATATATAATCCTCCATACTTTCATCTTCCTTATGTTGAATTCAAAATATGTCATCACCTTTACTGCCACTCTTACAGTATTCTTTGTATTTCTCAAGAAATTTTGTTTGCATGGCTGCCCAACTATCGACAACACCCCTTCCCAGACTCATGAACCATCTGAGAGCTCCCTCCTTCAAGGTAGCAGGAAACAATTTTAGTTTGTGAGCATTTGAAGTGGTCATAACTGTGACAGAGGATATCAAACTCAAACAAGAAGGTCTTTGGGTCTTCTATGACTAAACCATAGAACTTGGGAAGTAATGAAGAAGGAATATTCTTAAGGTTGTCATTGTTTTGTTGAGGAGTAATGGGGAATTCAAAAGCAGGAGGTCGATTCGGTGGATTATGTGCCATGTTCACCTGACTAAGTATAGGAGCAAATGGATTTTGTTTAGGTTCTTCGTCAAATGGGTCGAATAGCAAGTCAACACATAGATCTTCAACAAATGGGTCAATATCTAAGTCTCCTTTGTCCTCAAATAGGCTATAAGCTGGTTCAGTTTTCTTGGCAATGAATGGCAGGTTGGGGAGAAATCTTCCCTGAGCATCTCTCCTTCTATGCATGCAATGAAAATGAATGGTATTTTAAAAGATTTTGAAAAACTGACTAAACTACTGCTAACAATGACTATAGCAAGTTCTTAGATTAACACCATCCCCGACAACAGCGCCAAAAATGGTCACGCCCACAAAAGGATATAAAAGTCACAGCAGAACTAAACCTGGGAATTGGACATTCCAACAGGCGACTAACATCTTCTCATGGTCGTTCATTTACTTTATCAAACCAGGGGACGTATACTTGAAATGGAGCAGCACGGTATGTGCACTAAGAACTAGTTTCCAGTCACCATCTATAGAAAACAAATGCTTAAAAGAAGTGCAACACAAAGCTTTTTAACTCAGACACAACTCGGCTAAAACATAAATCATAGCAGCTATTATTAAAGGACAAACTGTGAACTAGCCTTATGCTACAGGAACAGACACAGGGATGGATTCCTGATGCTGCAGGAACAATACAAGGCTGAGTTTGTGTTGAAATCTATAGAAATAGATTCTAACTAGTAATCAACATGAAATGAACAGTTAACTACAACAACTTGCTACAAAATACTTACTAAGTGGGCCCCCTTAGCAAGCATCAACTAGATTACACAAGAAGTTGACTCAAAGCTTCATCAAATTTTATTCATACTTAGAACCAGGATACATCGATTACTCTGTTTGAAAATAAAACTTAACACATAACTCTATTGCTTATTCAACTTAATTTTAACACATACTGTTTCATTATCATTCACTCACGCAGGAGGAACGGTTATTTAAATGAAAAAGGCAACTAACTAACTAACTAACAGAGGGAGTCGTGATCATAAATACATTCTGAATCCGCGGAACAGATATTCATAAATGAAAGTCTATCTGCTCGACGCAACCTAGAGAGAATATAGCATTACACACTCCCTAGATCAAAGGACCGTTAAAGCTCCTTTCGAAAGGTTCAGTCAAAGAGTTATTACTGGAACAACTTCTTCAACAGAGCCGAGATTCTTTGCGCTTGATCAGCTCCTGCTCCCTCAAACAACCTGCAATAAGTGACAGAGGCGAAGGAAAGCATACAAAAGTGACATGACATTTATTCATTAATCACACGTTAATCCTATTCCATTATCCAAAATCATAAGCATACATTAGCCATGCGAGAGGTCAAAAAGGTAATTAATAAAGTTGTCAAGCTACAGGAATATGGAATTTGTTGCTACAGGATACCACTTGAAAAGTCTTTAATCAAAAGGTTTAAACAACTATTAATAACAAAAGTAAGAGTATCAAAAGTTTCAAACTATGAGCATATTTAAGGCTCATCAAGAGGTAGTGCACTTACGCACTGCCTGTGTTGAGAAGTGCATAAAAAACACATCAATAGTTTGCATTGCCCCTTACACAATATTATACTTGCAAATGCCTTTGAATCCACTTCGTAGCTATTCTGTGCACTACTCCCACATAGTTATAATTTCTTAACCTATCAGGGTTGGATGTTGCTTTTATCATGACTTCTGCCATAACCATGGAAATCACACCAGATAGAATAGTTAATATCAATAACCAATTGATACTATCCCAACAAAATGAATTACTTGTAATGTTGCAAGCTCAGACAAAAAAAATCGCTTGGGAATACCATGACATAAAAGGAATAAATCCTATCCTATGTGGTCAAAACATTGACATCGATGAGGGATACAAACCAATGAGGTAGCCACAAAGACGAATTAACCTAGTTGTGCAGGATATAGTGAAGATGAAATTGTAGAAGTTGTTAGATACATGGTTCATTTATCCGATCTCATATATTCATTGAGTTTCCCCATTGGTGATAGTACCTGAGAAGGGAGGTAAGTAGAGAGTGTGTGTGGATTACAAAGAGCTAAATTCAGCCACAAGGAATGATCATTTTCCTCTTCCTTTTATTGATCAAGTGTTAAGATTCACTAGTAGGAAAGAAATATTCTTCTTTCCTAGATGGGTTTAGTGGATATAACCAGATAAAAATATCTCTAGAAGACTAGGATAAAACCAACTTTACATGTCCATGGGGTACATATGCCTACTAAGTTTTACCATTTGTGCTGTGTAATGCACCTACAACATTCTAAAGAAGGTAATTTGGAGTATGCCATTTATTGTATCAGTAAAAAACTTCATGCTATTGAGCTCACCTACACTGTCACATAGAAGGAAATGTTGGCAATGGTATATGCCATTAACAATTTAGACACTATATCACTGGTTATTCTATCTTTGTTCATACAAATCATACAATAATCAAATATTTGATGAACAAACCAGTGGTTGGTGGATGAATTGTTCGGTATTATTGTTGTAGGAGTTTGATATAACCATTGTGGATAAGCTTAGGAAAGCAAATGTAGTAGCTGATTTTCTTTCTAGGATGCAAATCAAAACAAAATAAGAAGTTGTGGATGATTCTTTTCTAGATGAACACATGTTTGTCCTCACAATGGAAACACCTTGGTATACAAACATAGCTGATTACTTGGTTGCAGGAAAGACACCCCCACATCTCTCACTTAGAGAAAGACACCATTTAGTTGAACACAACTTTCCATATTCATGGGTGGCTAGTTATCTATTTTATAATAACTAGATAATATAATGAGAATATGCATAAGAGAAGATGAAGTATATGATATCCTTAAGGGTTTTCATGATGAGCCTTGTGGAGGACACTTTGTAGCCAAGAGAACAACTCTAAAGATTCTAACCATTGGCTACTACTAGCGTACACTTCATAAGGATGCAATCAAATATGTAAGGAGGTATGACCAATGCTAGAGGATGGGTAGACCTACTAGGAGAGATGAAATGCCCTATAGCCACAATTGGTCATTGCACCATTTGATAAGTGAGGACTAGATTTCATTGGACCAATAACTCCCACATCTAATGATAAGGAATGCATACTCATCTGTACTAACTATCTAACAAAATGGGTGGAGGTAAAAGCATTGTAGTTTGCTAGAGATGTCAATGTTACCACATTCCTTTATGAGGAAATCTTTAGAAGGTATGGAGTGCTTAGAGAGATAGTCACAAATCAAGGACCCCAATTTACTTTGGATTTGATTGCCTTGATGGTCAAGGAATATGAGATCAGACATAACAAGTCAACCCCCTACTATCCACAAGCAAATGGAAAATTTGAGGTCACAAACATGGAGATAGAGGCCATTCTAACAAAGATAGTTCAATGACATCAAAGGGATTGGGCAACAAGGTTACTTGAAGCTATCTGGGTGTATAATAAAACCTAGGAAACTATCACAAGATTCACACCATATGAATTGGTGTATGGGAAAATTGTTGTCCTACCCATTGAATTTGAGCATAAAACACACAAAACAACGGTGCAACTTGGAATGGATCTCTCTAAGGCTCAGAAAGATAGATTGCACAATCTAAATGCCTTGGATGAATTAAGGATGGAAGCAGTCCATCATACAAAGATGTGCAAAAAAAGAGAATCAGATGGCATGACCGGTTTATCAAAACCAAGGAATTCAATGGAGATTGGGCATTACTTTATGAATCAAGGTATAAGGACAAAGGTAAATTACAAACATGGTGGCTAGGTTCGTATGAAATTAAACATGTCTTTTAGAATGGAGTAGTACAACTAACTACAATCGATTCAGTCATATTCTCGTTGATGGCCAATGGACATAGACTTTAAAGCTTTATAAAAATACATTGCATAAGGAGAAATTTCTATATGATTTGCACTAATAATTTATACCATATATATAGATTCAATATTGCTTGTGAATCATGGAGACATGGATGAATCACCAATTGCTACATCTATAGATGTGCCAACCAGCTCACCTATTGGTGTATAATAGGTATAATTCTCATGAAGCAATAAAATCTCATATACACACACATACATTATGCGGTCAATAAATTGTACCATCATCAATAACTATTTATGGAGACACACAACAAGTTCACGAGACTTATATCAACAACCCAGAGGCATTTATAAAAGGGACCTATTTTACTACTACCCATAGAAACTAACTATGTAGTTCACTACCACTATACTCGTAGACACTATCACTTTTAGTTACACATCACTTTGATAATTCCTACATGCAACCACTCCTATTCACCACACTTTAAATGTAACATATCATTTAATTATAAATAAAACTCGTACATGTCATAGCTTTCATTTTCTGTATCAAACCTTTTTGTACATGTGCCATCATTCTAATAGCTCTTTATACGACAAAGCTACCCATAGTACTTCCATCAACTTCCATCATTTCATTTCTTTCACCAAGTTGTTGCATGGCAACATTCACATCACATCACATGTGCCACCTTTTCCATCACCGTGTCATTCCAGGTATTTTTATCATTATAACTTATAATTACCCTTCAATTTTATTAATTTCCTATAGAATTCACGTTCATGCAATATTTCATTTATATTATATCTATCTCTACAATGCGTTGAAATTAATTCCCTCTGTAATTCCCATACCTTTCCATTTGAGGACAAATAGCAACTTTAAGTTGGGGGGAAGAATTGGTTTGGTTGTCTTTGTCAAATTCATTGTCAAAAATTTAAAATAGCTCCATACACTATAATTGCATACACTAGATTTGCATACACTAGCTTCAGTTTTTTGCAAAGTCATAAAGGTCACATACATAAAGGTTATTGTACTTAGAAGAAAAGGGATTAAGGCTTGAGCAACAAGTAATTTGAAGCACAAATTGAAGAAAAATGGGAGGAGGCATCATCAGACGAGAACCGACAACACATAATTTATTATTGGAGGACGTACTATGTCTACCCATCTTCCAACAAGTTGGATGGTTGGACTATTTCCTTCATGTCACAGAGTATAATGAAGTAATGTCATAACAATTCACTAATATATTGCAAAATGATGAGGCCACAATCAAAGGTTTGAGAGTGGATGCTTTGAAAGCAACAGTTGCTAAAGTTTCTAGATTTCCCACGGCGAGAGAAGAATTTCAAGTGCGAGAAGATGCAATCACAACACAAAATGACTTAACATAGCCAGGAGAGGAATTGGACTCCTTGACACAAGGTACTGAAAGAATTTCTCTACCATGGTTATGGGCATCTGTTGCTTCATATATAGTCAAATATTTAACTAGTGATGGTAGGCAATCTCTTTTATATACAATAAATTTTAAACTCTTGAGTCACCTTCACCATCAAAGGCTGGTGAATGTCCCTAATTTCCTATATAATTTGTTAAAAATGAATATCTACTGAGTATAAATTAAAAAGGAATCAATTTGCTCTATCTCATTATTGCATGGTCACCTTGTTGATAAAAATGAACCTTATCATTCAATTCCCTGATGTGTTTTGGGAAATTTTTCTAGCTTGTAACAATATTAATGACATACTTATGAGGTTGGGGTTAGACGAAACAAATGTTAGGTTCCTAATATTCTATCTAATATTATGACCCTAATGTCATATATCATAAGCATACAATATATATTTCTAAGTATAATGAGTTAAGCACTTGTGGCATGCTTAACCTAAACATTAGTTTTAGTTAATACCTTAAATACTCTTTATTAGGATGAAGGGGTATGTCCCAACATGGTTAAGCCTATAAATAAATGGGAGATGTCCCTCCAAAATCATCATATCATCAACTATTCAATTCAAATCATATTTTTTGTTTATTAGAGGTAACCCCCTCAAAGTGGTCTGCTATATTTTTGATTTTTTATATATATTTTCAAGAATTATCATAACAAGTGGTATCAGAGCTACAATTTGGGCCAACATTTTGTTTCCACCATAACTTCCAAACCAGTGCAAATTTGGGTTTATTTTTATAGGGTTTTGAGGTATGTAGTAGATAAGATCTAAAAAAAAGTCTTTGAACATAAGTTTTCTAATATTTATTGAGATTTTATTGTTTTTGATTAATTTGCTCTATAGGCCAAATTTTTTGGATTTTTTAAAAAATATTTTACATTTTTGGAATGCTCATAAAAAATTAGGTAGGGTATGTTCTTTGTAATAGACTATAAAATATAAAATAAATTCTTTAATTTAGTGGTCAAAGTTTAGTCAAATTTTTCATTATTTTGCTCTATAGATTGCAATTTTTAGTTTTTTTTTGGAAACCTTATAAAAAAATAGGTAGGGTTAATTCTTTGTAATTTACTATTAGACATAAAATAAAATCCTTAATTTAGTTGACAATTTTTAGCCAAACCATAAATTTCAAAACCTGTCTTAGCATATGTTTTAAATTTTGATGGTTACAACTTGTACTAGATACTATCCTTCCTTAATTAATAAAGAGTAATCTATAGTTAAAAATAAAATCAAACTTGAATCCATGCCATCTTTAAGACTAGAGGGCTCTTTTATTAATGAGGAAACTGATGACCATCTTTATTGTCCACCGTAAAAAAATGAGGGAATAATTCCACCTGATTATGAAAAAGTGGTACATTTAATTAAGAATAACTTATTTGACCCATTTACAACATCCTTAAATGAGGGATTTTGTAGGTTTGAAAAAGTAATACTATCAGAATTAAGGGGTTCAAAAAGCCATAAAGGTGGGTACAACCCTAATAGACAAAATCAAGGAATAAGTCAATCTTTTCAAGGTTCCAAATTAAACCTACCCAAAATAGATATACACAAGTTTGATGGTCCAAATGTAACTTCATGGATAAGTCACATGGAACAATATTTTAAACTCCATAATAAATCAGATGATGCAATGGTTGACATAACCTCACTACATTTAGAATTTGAACCTTATCAATGGTACCAATGGATGATGGGTGAAAAACAAGGGAAATTACTTAGTTGGAGAGAACTTACCAATGAATTAGTAGCCAACTTACAAATTTAAAACAAATAAGGTTTGTAGTAGAATACAATGTTGAACACACGAGATTGGCAATTCAAACTCAAGATGTGACACCTTATCAAAGGCTACAACTCTACATCAATGGACTTAATGAACAAAGTAAACATAATGTTCATTTATTGGAACCTTGTACAGTTAGAAAAGCAATGCAACAAGCATTAAATATTGAGAAAATAAACCTCATTATAAAAAGATCAACACAAGGCCAAATCGTAGGACAAAAGGATAAAAATGTCACTAATCCTACTAACAAAAATGGGGCTAACCTTTTTAGCCCCAAAAAAATAACTAAGCTCTCTCCTCAACAAGAGGCACATAAAATAGAAAAAGGTCTATAGTGGCATTGTGATAGCAAATGGTCTAGGGGCCATAAATTTGGTAATAATGAGAAGAGACTAATGATTATTGAGAACGAGGTTGAAGAAGAGGAAGAAGTATATCTATAGAAGAACCAAATATGGAACTAAAGAGAAAATTTAGAGGAAGAAGATAGCACTAATATATCATTACATGCATTGAATGGAACAAGAACACCACAAACACTTAATTTTTTTGTTTATATAACAAAGAGAAATGTTAATAATGTTGATTGATATAGGTAGTACACATAACATTGTTGATAGAAGATTAACTCATGAGCTTAATTGTTTTGTATATCTAGTCTCTAACTTCCAAGTCATGATAGCTAGTGGAAAACAACTCTCTTGTGGTGGTTAGAACCATCATATAAAACTTTAAATGAGAAATTACCATCTAGATTAAAAAAATGTTTGTTATTCTGATAGGAGGAGCAAATGTAGTTTTAGGAGTATAATGGCTTAAATAGTTGGGAACAATATCCTTCAATTTTTAAGAATTATTTATGAATTTCAACTCTAATGGACAAAATTATAAAATTATAGGAGTAACATCACCACCAACTCAAATTATTAGCTCCCATGGGATGGAAAAATTAATTGAGAAAGGTTCATATGGTCTAGTGGCACAACTAAATTTTATAGAAGCACAAGATGTGAAAACTCAACATCCATAAGAACTTCAAGCGATTATTCAAAAATGCCAACAAATTTTTATAGAACGTAAGGGTCTTCCTCTAATTATAGACCATGATCATGCCATTGAATTAATAATTGGAAGCATTCCTCCTAACACTAAACCTTATCATTATCCTTATGAACAAAAGACACAAATTGAAAAAATAGTCAAGGAAATGTTTGATTTTATAATTATTAATCCTAGTAAAAGTGTAGGTATTCATCTCCAGTGGTTATGGTTAAAAGGAAGGATCAATCATGGAGAATGTGTCCCAAGATTATAGGGAACTCAATAAGCTCACTCTTAAGGATGAGTTTCCTATTCCTACTATTGATGAATTATTAGATGAACTAAATGGTGTAATTTTCTTTCTTAAGTTAGATTTGTGTTTCGGTTTTCATCAAATTCGTATAAAGGAAGAGGATATACATAACAATTACTTTAGAACACATGAAGGACATTATGAATTCTTAGTAATGTCATTTGGTTTAACTAATCCTCCATTAACTTCACAAAGCCTCATGAACTCAATACTTCACCAATATCTTCATAAATTTGTGGCAGATTTCTTTGATTATATCCTTATCTATAGAAAATCATGGGAAGAACGTTTGCAACATATAGAGAGGATATTACAAGTATTGGAAGATAATAAATTCTATGACAAGCAATTAAAATGTGTCTTTGGGGTAGACAAAATAGAATACTTGTGACATGTGGTGTCATATGAAGGTGTTAAGGTAGACCCCAAGAATATTGTTGCAATAAAAGAATGGTCAAAACCTAAAAATATCAAATGGTTGAGAGGATTTTTGGGTCTAACATGATACTATAGAAAATTTATTCATAATTATGCTCGTATCGCATCACCCTTAACAATGTTATTAAAGAAGGATTCATTTTCATGGTCAAAGCTAGCCACTCAGGCCTTCCAACAACTAAAAGAATCTCTCACTTCAACCCTAGTACTAGCTACCCTAGACTTCTCTAAAACATTTATGGTAGAATGTGATGCTTCTAGACATGGAATTGGGGTAGTACTAATGCAAGAAGGGAATCCATTAACATTTGAGAGTCGAAAAATCAAAGGGAAAAAAGTTGCTAAGGCCCACATATGAGAAGGAAATCCATTATTCATGCAATTAAAAAATGGTGTCAATATTTAATGGGAAGGCATTTTAAAGTCAAGACTAGTCATGAGAGTCTAAAATATTTTTTAGAACAACAACTATCTTCATCAAAACAACAAAAATGGGTTTCCAAGATGCTAGGATATGACTTTGAAATCATTTATAAAAGGAGTAAAGAAAATATTATAGATGACACCCTTTCTTGACAAGAAGTAGAGGAAGAAAATAGTAGTGCCATTTCCTTAATACAACCAAAATGGTTACATGTTGTATGAAAAGAGTGGAAAAATGGTCCTCAAATACATAATATCATTCTAAAACTTCAACATGACCCATATTCTTTTGATAAGTATGTTGGGAAAGAAGATTCATTACGATACAAAGATAAATTTATTTTATGTAAAAATTACAATTTAAAAGAAGAAATATTACCTCAAGTACATGATTATCTAATAGGAGGACATTCAGGGTTTCTAAAGACCTATCATCATATAAAGTTCTAAAAAATATATTGGGAAGTCTAAAAGGAGATGTCAAGAAATTTGCAGCTGAATGTTTAATATGCTAAATAAATAAAGGTGAAACAATAAAGACTCCCAACCTCTTACAACCTTTAGGCATTCCAACACAACATTGGGAGGAAATACCAATGGACATCATTACAGTGTTGGAAATCAAGGTATAATTTGTAGCTATATTAACTTATAAAAGTGGTTGCAAATATGAAATTATATATTCAAGATTTGTTCAAAATTGATGTGTTTTCTTAGCTTAATACTCTGTAAAAATTTATGATTGCTAATCTAAATATGTATTCTTTGTTATAGATTCTTTGTGGGTGATTATCTGATTAATCCATTTTACCATTTGTAGAATGAAGACAAAAGTTGTAGAAGAATTAGACAGGATATTAGAAGATACACAACATATACTGTGGAGAAACCCTTTTGGGGAAAAACTCCACCAAGAATCAATCTATTATTTAATCTTTGAAGTAGATTACAATAACTCCAATTCTTGCTTGAGAATGCTTCTTTTTCCTTCACCAAATCTTCTTCACAACCTACAGTAAAACTAATAATAACTCTCTTCAACTTGCTTGAGATAAATAGGAAATAAACAACTTTGTAAACTCCAAAAGAGTTACAATTACAATGCGCAATCCCTATCTCCTAAAAGGTATTCTTATCTCATGCAAGTAAAGTTATGTCATGAAGAGCAATGTCAGATCACCATCTTCATCCATTTGGGTGTCCCAAATTGAAGTAGTAACTCAAACTTTATTCTGTAAATATCTTCTAGGATTTATCCTCAAAGTAGGCGCCCAAGAGTGGGCCCACTTAACTCAACCTTCTGAAATATCTTAGCATGCAAAGGAGTTAATTCCAACAAGACAACTTGGGCTCCCAAGGTGGGTCCAAGTCATTTTCTGTTAACTAAAATATTTCTCTCCACCATTCATGCAAGAATGGTCATCCCCTATTAACTGAAGGAAGTCACCTGTTATTTGTCATGCAACTCAATTCATTAGTCATGCATTCCAAGTTAACTAAAGTCAACTAGCTTTCATCTAAAACTAACTAAAGATAACTGAACCATAACTAAACTAAACTAAACTAAACTGATTCTGAACTGAACTGAATTGAACTAAATTGAACTGATCTGAACTGAACTTCATGCATGTAAACATCAAACCCTAACTCCTAGTATCTTTACATGCATTCAAAAGTGTTATCTTTTACTCCATATAGTTAAATTAAGGTGAGTGTCACCTTCCATGTGGACACCCCATGTTCCCTTATTATTTAGGAACTCATATTGGATTCCCTCACATGCTCCTAACATTTAGAATTAATTAAAAATGTCAATTAACATGATTATTTCATCAAATATTAATCTCTTTCTAATCCTAGTGTTGGGGAACACTTTCCAAGGACTTAGGAGATACATGAAATAAATAATGTTTAGGATTGCAATTAAATGGCATCCTATTTCGAACATTCTCCCACTTGACATTATACGTTGCAATTATTTTAAACAAGGAATAAAAATTATAAATCAAGTACAGGGCTCAAAGCTAATGGCCTTCCTACACCACGAGAACTTATCTGTAGGAATTGGTTTCGTAAAATAATCTACAACATTAATCAAAGTGTCAACTTTCTCAATTAATACCTTTCCACTTTCAACCATTTATTGCACAAAGTGATATTGAACATCAACATGCTTAGTACGAGCATGATACATAGGATTTTTGGCTAAACAAATAGCACTCTGACTATCACATTCAAGTCTAACTTGCTTGCAATTAAAACCAATACCTTTCCCAAGTCTCTGTAACCAAACTGCGTCTTTAGAGGCATGTGTAGTAGCCATGTATTTTGCTTTTGTGGTGGAAAAAGCAATCGTGGGATGCCTCTTACTCATCCAACTAACTGCAGCTCCAAACAAAGTGTACACATAGCTGCTTGTTGACCTCTGACTATCCAGATCTCCTACCCAATTTGAATCAACAAAACCCTGTATGTCCAATGATCTATGCATAATATCAATGTCATTAGAACTATGATAAACTAAATAGTAATCAGAAGTCCCTCATAAATATCTAAACACCCTCTTAACATAAGTCCAATGTTCTTTACCAGGGTTAGACATAAACCTACTAAGAACTCCCATTGCTTGGGCTATATCTGGTCTCGTACACACCATTGCATACATTAAACTACCAATTGCACTAGCATATGGAATTTCAGACATTTCCTCATAATCAAAATTAGATTTAGGACTCATGTCTAAACTTAACTTCATGCCAACTGGTAAAGGAATATTAACTGGTTTACTATCATGCATGTTAAATCGTTTCAAAATAGTATCAACTTAATTGCTTTGAATTAAGAAAAGATTTTTGTTACCTCTATCTCTACTGATCTCCATACCAAGGATATATTTTGTAGCCCCTAGATCTTTCATCTCAAATGTGCTCGAGAGTTGTGCTTTCAATTCTTTGATCATTACCTTGCTGTTACCAATAAACAACATGTCATCAACATACAAGATAATAATTAAAAGCTGATCATCAATAAATTTTATGTAAACACAATGATCTTCCTCACTCCCAACATAACCAATTTTCAATGCAAAAGCATCAAAATTTTGGTACCACATTCTGGGTGACTGTTTCAATCCATATAAAGATCTCTTTAACTTGCAAACCAATTCTTCTTTTCCTTTTACAACAAAACCATCAGGTTGCTTCATATAAATCTCCTCATCAAGATTCCCATGCAAAAAAGTAGTTTTCACATCTGTTTGCTCTATCTCAAAATCATAAGCAACAACAATAGATAAAAAGAATCTAATAGAAGTTAACTTAGCAACATGAGAGAGGATTTCATTAAAGTCAACTCCCTCTCTCTAGGAGTAGCCCTTGGTTACTAATCTAGTCTTGTACCTTTCGAGATTACTATCTGCTCCAATCTTCTTTTTAAAGATCCATTTACAACCAATGGCCTTTCTTCCTTTGGGAAAACTCTCAAGATCCCATGTGTCACAAGTATCCAAGGATTCCATTTCCGCATGCATAGCTTGTGACCAAAACTTGTTCTCATCTGAGGACAAAGCTTCCTTGTAAGAATTGGGTTCATCATTAGTACTCATTAAAGAAAAAATACAATGAAAATTAGGTGGGCTATACCTATCAACAAGATTCCGTTGTCTTGTTGATCTTCTCAAAGGGGTTTCTACTTGTTCGTCAATATGCTCATCTTAAGCATCTATTTAAGAAGAACTCTTTGAATTCTCCTCATCCAATCCAACCAATTGTTCAACATGTGCATATTGCTGCTTCTCATTATTTATCTCAAAACACACTATTCGAGAAGTATCCTTCTCCTCTGGTTGTTCTTCTCCTGAATAAGCTCTAAATTCCTTGAAAATCACATCTCTAGATAAAGAATTTTTTTGAGTTAGTGGATTCCAAAGCTTATATCCTTTTACATTTTCACCATAACCTATGAATATGTATTTTTGTGCTTTAGGATCCAATTTAGATTGCTTTTCTTGAGGTACATGAACAAAAGCCTCACAACCAAGATCCTTAAATGGGCAACACTAGGTTTCTTACCTAACCACATTTCATAAGGAGTTTTATCTTCAATAGATGAACTAGGGGATCTATTGATTAAATAACAAGAAGTACAAAACAAAATTAGCCCAAAGGGACCGATCTAGCTTAACACTACTTAACATACTCCTAGCTCTTTCCATTAAGGTTCAGTTCATCCTTTCTGCTACTCCATTTTGTTGAGCTGTAGATGGAGTAGTTTTCTGTCTCACTATTCCTGCATGCTTACAATAATCATCAAATTCCCTAGAACAATACTCACCACCATTATCTGATCTCAACATTTTTATTTTATGATCTAATTGTTTCTCAACCAAAGCTTTAAATTCCTTAAACTTATTAAACACATTAGATTTGTTATGCATAAAATATATCCAAGTGTATCTTGAGATATCATCAACAAATGTGACACAATATCTAGATTTTCCAATAGAATCAATATCCACATGGCCCATTACATCTGAATGAATAATCTCTAATAATCTTTTAGCTTTATTTGTACCACTAAGAAATTTAGATCTAGATTGCTTTCCAAACACATAGTGCTCACAAAAGTCATTTTTTCCAATATTATAATTAGGAATACTATCACAAATTTTTTGTTAAGAATGGTCCTAAGACCTTTTTCAACTATGTGGCCCAATCTATGGTGCCACAACATACATGTATTTTTAGCTTCAATTACATTGGCTAAATTATTTACATTGGAGGTATTCAGCTTAAACAAAGTCCCAATCTAAGATCCTTTAGCATCCACCATATTCCCTTTCACCGATATACAACCACCTTTGTCAAATGTCACATGCATTCCAAAATCATTGAATTTAGAGACAAAAAGTAGATTTCTAGCAAGTCCTGGAATATGTAAAACATCATTAAGGGTCTTAACCCTACCATCACTGAAACACAACTTTACCTCTCCTTTTCCAACAACCTTTGTTGTGTTGTTGTCTCCAAAGAAGACATCTCCTCCATCATATGTAGTATACTTAGTGAAGCACTTCTTGTTAGGAGTCATATGATAGGAGTAACCTAAATCAATAAGCCAAGAGTTATCAACAACAATATTAGAAGAAATGACTAATGCATCATTACTGTCATCGGTGGATTTCTCTATAGAAGCATCAAAATTATTTTTCTTTCTCTTACAATCCTTCTTAATATGTCCAGGTTTTCCACAATTCCAACACTTTACCTTACTCTTACAAGGGATTTTAGACCGTCCTTTGGACTTACCCTTTCCTTTCTTGTCTACCTTAGATTCCTTCTCTTTAGGCCTACCTCTTACAAACAAGGCATCTTGGGAGCCAGTTTTAGACTTCCTCCTCATCTCCTTTAATAGGAAAGTAGGAATAATTTTGTCCATCTTTGGATCTGCACCACTACCACTGATAGCAACAATTAGATTTTCCCAAGAATCTGGTAAAGAACAAAGTAACAAAATGCATTTATCTTCATCTTCTAGCTTTACATCTATAGATTCTAACTGACTGAGAATCAAATTAAAAGCATTTAAATGATGTGCAACAAAATCACCATCTTTCATTTTTAAAGAATACAACGGCCTTTTCAGATACAACTTATTGGTTAGACTTTTGGTTTGATAAATATCACCTATTATCTTCCATAATTTATATGCAGTATTTTCATCTAAAACATTCAAGAGAACAACATCATCAAGACATAATCTTATGGTTCCTATTGCCTTTTTATCTAACTTAGCCCAATCCTCATCTGACATAGTTGTAGGTGTCTTTGTCTGATTATTAACAGCTAACCACTGATCTCTTTCTTCAAGAAGATCTTCCATTTTTAATTTCCACAATTCATAGTTAGATCCATTGAACCTTTCAATATCTAAATGAGAATTCATTCTAACAAACTTATTTTCCAAAATCAGCAATAGCAAAAAATAATAAAAGCTCCCACTAAGCCAAAAAATCCTTCAATCTTTTAAGAGAAAGGCGTTCCAATACTGTACCCAACCTTAGCTCTAATACCAAATGTTGAAAATTGATGTGTTTTCTTAGCTTAATACTCTGTAAAACTTTATGATTGCTGATCTAAATATGTATTCTTTGTGGGTGATTATTTGATTAATCCATTTTACCATTTGTAGAATGAAGACAAAAGTTGTAGAAGAATTAGATAAGATATTAGAAGATACACATCATATATCGTGGAGAAATCCTTTCGGGAAAAAACTCCACCAAGAATCAATGTATTGTTTAATCTCTGAAGTAGATTACAATAACTCCAATTCTTGCTTGAGAATGCTTCTTTTGGCTTCACCAAATCTTCTTCACAACTTGCAATAAAACTAATAATAACTCTCTTCAACTTGCTTGAGATAAATAGGCAATAAGCAACTTTGTAAACTCCAAAAGAGTTACAATTACAATGCTCAATCCCTATCTCCTAAAAGGTATGCCTATCTCTTGCAAGTCAAGTTATGTCATGAAGAACAATGTCAAATCATCATCTTCATCCTTTTGGGCATCCCAAACTGAAGTAGTAACTCAACCTTTATTTCATAAATATCTTCAAGGCTTTATCCTCAAAGTAGGCGCCCAAGAGTGGGCCCACTTAACTCAACCTTCTGAAATATCTTAGCATGCAAAATAGTTAATTCCAAGAAGCCAACTTGGGCACCCAAGGTGGGTCCAAGTCATTTTCTGTTAACTGAAACATTTCTCTCCACCATTCATGCAAGAATGGTCATCCCCTATTAACTGAAGGAAGTCACCCATTATCTGTCATGCAACTCAAGTCATTAGTCATGCATTCCAAGTTAACTGAAGTCAACTAGCATTCAACTAAAACTAACTAAAGATAACTGAACCATAACTGAACTGAACTAAACTGAACTAAACTAAACTGAACTGATTCTAAACTAACCAAACTAAACTAAACCGATCTGAACTGAATTGAACTGAACTTCATGCATGTAAACAAAGCCTAACTCCTAGGATCTTTACATGCATTCATAAGTGTTATCTTTTACTCCATACAGTTAACTTAACTTAAGGTGAGTGTCACCTTCCATGTGGGCGCCCCATGTGCCCCTATTATTTAGGAACTCATATTGGATGCCCTCACATGCTCCTAACATTTAGAATTAATTACAAATGTCAATTAACATGATTATTTCATCAAATATTAATCTCTTTCTAATCCTAGTGTTGGGAAACACTTTCCAAGGACTTAGGAGATACATGAAATAAATAATGTTTAGGATTGCAATTAAATTGCATCCTATTTTCAACAAGATTATGTGATTGACAATTGCAACAATTAAAGAAAAATCTGCAATACCACAAGTCATCAAACACTAGTGACACAAGATATACATGGAAAAAACCTTACAAAAAAAACTCCACACCCAAAGAGATCTAGTATTTGTATTAATCTTCAAGGAAGTACATCAATCCTCTCTATAATTCGACAACACTTCGTCGCTCTGACAACTTGCAAAAAAACTCTTACAAAATACCATCTCAAGGCTCCAATATATAGAAGTTTGTGGGAGAGAATACCACAAATGGTATCCCAAAACAACAAGCCAAAACCACTTGGAAAAATCCATGCCTCCTTAGTGGACAACCCATAAACATGGCATACAATATTAAATAATCACATGGCCTTCACATGAGTGCCTAACCCATAGCCAATCAGAATTAGTTAAACTTGAGTGCTCCATAACTCACCGACGACTGCATGCAAGAGCATGCACCAACATGCAAACTTGGGCACCCAACCATGCAAGAGCTAGCAAAACATGCAAATAATATGCAAGGACATGCACGCCAAAGTGGTCCCCACTCACAAAGTTGGATGCCCAAGAGGAATATCCTCCCAAAATACTCTGTAACCGCCATCATAAAGGGTCCACCTCTTTGAATGCAATTACAATTTGTCATAGGAAAATAAATAATAAATATTTTGTCCCTCATGTACCCTAGAAAACTTTCCAAAGAATCCAGAGACACATAAATCAACTTGGGATAACAATTATAATGTCACCTATCCTAACATATAGGTCTACCAAAATATAATAATATTGATGCAATTTTGGTTGTTGTGGATAAAATCACCAAGTATGCACACTTTTGTGGACTTTCTCATCCATTTCAAGCAAGCACCATGACCAAAATATTCATGAAAAATATACAAAAACTTCATGGAATTCCCAAAATCATAGTGAGTGATCATGACCTTATCTTCACTAGCATTTTTTGGACAAACTTATTTACAACATAGGGTACAAAAATAACATAGTTCCTCTTATCATCCATAATCAGATGGCCAAAAAAAAATTGTGAATAAATATTTAGAAGGATATTTACATTGTTTTACCTTTGAAAAATAGAAACAATGGTCCAAATGGCTACCATTAGCAGAGTGGTGTTACAACACATTATTTCACACATCCACTAAAATGACTCCATTTGAGGCTCTTTATGGATACCCTCCACCATCTGCTACTTCTTATTTACAATCCCATTCTAAAGCTCATGTAGTAGAGGACCATATTAAACACTAACAAGAAATACTACAAATTATTAAGGATAATTTAATTATGGCTCAAAATCGAATGGAAGAAAAAGTTGATCAACATCATAGTGAGGGGAATTTGAAGAGGGAGATTGGGTATTTATTTGATTACAATCTTGTAAACACATTTCCCTTAAGAAACACAACATGAAGCTCACACCTAAATATTATGGTCCTTATAAGGTTCTCCATTGAATAGGAAGTGTAGCTTATAAGTTAGAACTTCCACTATCTTTCGAAATTCATCCTATCTTCAATGTTTCTTGTTTAAAGAAAGTAATAGGTAACAATATTTTAGTGTAATTAGAATTGCTAGAGTTAGGTGAAGAAGGAAAGTTTATTTTAGAACCTAAGAAAATTATTGAGAAAAGAGTGAAACAATTACAAAATAGAGTTATCTCTCAGTTCCTAATCAGGTGGAAGAATATGCCAATTGAAGATGTCAGATGGGAAGATGAAAAATTCATACTAAAACATCCAAAATTACTAAGCATCAAGGACAATGCTTTTTTGAAGGGGAGGGGCATGTTAGGTCCCTAATATTTTATCTAATGTTATGACCCTAATATTATATATCTTAAAGAATATAACATACATTCCTAAATATAATGAGTTAAGCACTAGTGTCATGCTTTCAACCTTAACATTAGCTTTAGTTAATACCTTAAATACTCTTTATTAGGATGAAGGGGTATGTCCCTACATGGTTAAGCCTATGAATAAAGGGGATATGTTACTCCTAAATAATCATATCATCAATTATTCAATTCATATCATATTTTCTATTTATTGGAGGTAACCCCCTCGAAGTGATTTTCTATATTTATGATTTCTTACAAATATTTTCAAGAATTATCATAACAACAAACATGGCTCAAGAGTTGAATGAGCCGTCTATAGTTGCTTAAGAGAAACATGCACCCTCTTCCTCACACATTGCATCACCTACCCACAACATATATGCTCAATCAGAGCCATAAGTGCATGAAACTCAATCTACAACCTCTAGGGCACAACTCACAACAACCATAGAGTTGGAAACCCCTACTACCACTGAAAACCCTTCCAAGTCCAAGCATCACAAAAGAAAAAGTACACCCTCTTCTTCTACACCCAAAAAGAAGCAGGGAGGGTCGGTGCAACCTAAAAGGCGATCACACCACCTTAAGACAAAGTAATAGCTCATAGATCAATAATGGAGGATGACTATTTGTTTTTCTCATCAACCCCAAAGCTTTATATGCTACTTTTTAATAATTTCATATTAATTTATATTTTATATTTTTTATGTTTACATATTTTAAATTTTATAATTATAATTTTTTAAAAAGCTTTAATTTTATATACATGATCATGACATAAAACTTCTTACTCTCATTACACAATTATTAAATAGTTTTAATATACAAATATTCATATATATATATATATATATATAATATTTCTATGCATCAAAAAATTTGATTAATTTTGAAAGAGATTCTTTATGTTGTAAATAAAACTCATTAAAAATAAAATTTACTTTCTTAAACTTTATTTCTAGACTAGGGGAGAGGGGCCAATAGTTGGGCAAGTCCAATTGTTGGTATAAGACTTGTGGTTATAAGATTTATTCTTGCAACAAAGTTATATTATATATTGTCAATAATTAATTTACATGTAAATAAAAAGATAACCAAATGTTGGTCAAGATGGATTCATACTTGAACACATGATAATTAATGAATGTTATATAAAAAAATATAAACACACTCATTAACAATTGAAATAAATACTTTTTTGTTTCATACAAAATATCATAACTATCCATTATAAATGTATCATTTATAAAACGAAGTGCTCATTTAAACATGTATTGTTGTCATAGTGAAAAATACTATTCTTATGTGTATAATTATTGGGGTAATGATCTATATGCATTAGAGGAATACTTGGAATCCATATAATGCAAGGAGACATCAATTTTGCTAGTTTGAGTGCAAGCATGAATTGGATAACTCTTCTCGTAAAATACTCTGGAGGGTTAGGATCCTCCTTCATATTAATAGTTTGTCCAATCACAAATATAAAAGTGAGCACAACAAATATTTTATATTTTCTGATGAAATGTGAAGGATTGTCAAATTTTTTTATGATCATTTAATGTCGAATATAAATTACAATTTAAATAATAATGTATTGTTTTTATATCAATAGATAATTTTCTTGTGTTCAACTATTGGTCCATTTGTGTTGGATATAAAGATTAGAGATAACAAGATTTATGATTATCAAAAGGCATTGAAATCATTTAAGTTGTATAAGTTATATTTTAAATAAGAATATGATATTGTTCTAACAACAAATGATAATTTGTTTTTCAACTACTAGGTGTAGACACATAAAATTGACCTAGGCCTGCAAACTTTATTTTCTCCATATTTTTTCTCAACATAATTAAAATATTTAATTATGTCCTATAATCCAAATTCAACTATTAATTAATTCATATATTTTATTCCTCCTCACTATTTAAATAAGTAAATTACATTTATTTTATTTAAATACATTGCTAGTTTCTTATATCTCCTAATTAAATAAATTTTTAAATTTATTTAATTAGTATTTGTCCACCGTTTCCTCCTTGATTATTTAAATAAGTCATTAATTCCTTATGTCTTCTTGTAATTAAATAAATTCCTATGGTTTATTTCATTATTGACCACCTTAACCATTTAATCCATAATTAAATAATTAGTATTAATTATTTAATTGTCATATAGACTTTTCTTCTAATTTTAAATAAAGTCATTTATTTAAAATTCCCACTTTCCATTTTTAATTCAAAAGGTCAACATCACCTCTTGAATCAAATAATTTTAAATTTTTATTTGATTCTCTAGCAACTTCGTTTTTCGTGCCCAATATCCCCTTGTCACATGCATTTTTGACCTTTGTTTTGATTTTTTAAAAATCAAATCTTAGCCCTTCATTTCAAATTTTAACCTAATTTTGCCCTAACCCTAATTGCTGGTTGTCACATGCAATTTCAGTCTTTGATCTTAGGACTTTCTCAACTTTCAATCTTGACCATTCACCCAAAATTGACTTTTTTATAAAAAGGCAATGTCAACCTCATTTGTGAACTATTTTTCATCTCTTGACTTCATCACTTCATCATCTCACACTTCATGCTTCAGAATTTAGGCTTCCACATTTCTTCGTGCTTGTAGAAATCTAAGTACACTTGCGTTTTAGGTTAAATCCTTCAATATTTGCTTAGGTCTTGTCATAGTCATAGGTTGCTCATCGCAAATCTCAGGGCAAACATCAACTTGCAGCAAATGAAGAAGGTGCAATGGAGGTGATTCATGGAGGTTGAAGACATTTGGTAATATTGTTCTTTGTTTTCATGTTTTCTTACTCCTTTGTTCTTCATTACTTTACTTGGGTTTATTTTGTTTATGCTTTATTAATGCTAACATGATATTTTCCCTAAGTTACACTAGGGATATCATATCATGATTAAATTTTGGTTGAATATTTAAAAAGTCAAAATTTGGACACTTTTCACTAACCATGTTGATGTGAAAAATTGCATGATAAGACACACCTTCAAACTTTAATTGTAAATAAATAAAAAATCAATTCACATTTTTAAAAACAAAAATCCTGCAACCCCTACATACTCACAAAATTAACTCTTAGAACTGGTAGTCCCTCTACCCACAATGCATCTCTGTTTCCAATAGGCCTTTTATGGGTCGCTATATAATTTTCCAATTTCTCTTACAATATTTATATAAAAATTTCTCGATTCTTGTTTGTCCATAGAGAGGCCCAGTTACGGACCCTACTATCCACTGCATTTCTGAAGTCCAAACCTTGTTTAAGCCCTAAGGCCATGAACGATTAACACCTTCCATTTCTCGCCTGCTCACACAAATGCTCTACTGTTATTGTTCTCCTTTTCATCAGCAGAGATGGCTTGGCGTCGAATTCTCCCTTTATTAGCTCGCCAAGCAGATAAAAAATGCAACATTTCTCAATCCAAATACACCCATTTCACAGGTAACCCTAAATTTACTGCAACTTATGATTATAATTTTGTCTTAGTGAGTTGCTATTGATTTTACAATTGCAAGACATTTCTCACGTCAAGTCTAAGCCATGTTTCTCGGTGAATATTTTTCATTGCAGACTTTCCTAGGCCATTTTTTAACGTAGATATTTTTGGATACAGACTTTCTAATATTTATTACTTCACAATGCTCACAGTAAGAATGTAATTTTGGTTGGCATTTTATTTGGGAAAAATAGGTATTGATCAACCACAAAAAATCTGACATTGAAGCAAGCTCTAAACTTTAGTTTTTGGATGTCAGGTCACTTTGCGTGGAATTTTACAAAAGAAGGCGGTGCAGTTGAAGGCATCCACAATCCATTTTATTATTTTCATCGGCTAGAACAGGTTATCTCATAACTTGTACCGTTTTATGCTCTTTGTTAATGTTTTTGTTTTTGTTTTAGAACTTTATATATGAGGCTTTAGTTCAAGTTCTCTCCAGAGAAATTTCAGTTATAAACTGTGGTGGAAAATTATTTTATGGGATGAATTTCTGGATAGCCGTGTACAGCATTTTCTCAATGTATTGAGTGAGTTATCTCACTTATCCTCAAGGAAACAATTTCTAACCTAAGATTATTTGATTCCTTAATGATGAGCTAGACAATTGCTCTCCAAAGATTGTTTCAATATGATGAGCGAGGCAATTTCTCAGCAAATGTTGATTCATTAATGCTGAGTGAGATAACACATCTGGAAAACTCAATTACACAGAAATTCTACTCTGATATGTATGGCCGCGAAAATGTTGGATACAAAATAAAATTTATGGATACTTTTGGTCTATAAGTAGAAATGATAGAAGATGTCCAACAGAAAAATGGTGAGATACATTGAGACTTTTTTTACCCTATATAGTTTATATGCTGAAAATCCCTAAAACATCTATTATCTTTTTCAGTTTATCTATGTTTAAGTAAAAGGTGTAGAAAACATGCAATACCCAAGATTATGTGTAAGAACCTCAACTAAGTGCACAAATAATAAACCTTGAAATACTCCAGGAATAAGTATTTTGTGTACTTTTTATATTTTCTTTGAACAACAGACATGCAAAGTAAAGTTTACCTGTTCGATTCAAATTCCTGGGCACACCCAACTTGCAAATCTGATAACTCCTTTGATGACTCTGATGACAGTCTGAAACTCACTCTGCTCCTTGATGGTTTCTGTCCCCAAGATGGTTTGATTGCTAGGTTCGAAGGTTTCTGTCTCCAAACACCACAAGCTGCTGTATACAGCTGTCACACTCCTGAGAATAAAATTGTTTATTTTGTCTTTTAATCTTAGAAGTACTTTACATTTCCCCCCAATGCTTCTTATATTCCATGCTTTTTTTTTCCATTCCTCAATCATAGGCGATCCCAATCAATTAGCTGGCATTTCTGAGATAACTAAATCTGATCCAGATAACTGGCAATACTAGCAAGGAATTCCCACTCCAGTTCAACTGTCTTATTCTATTTGTTAACTTACTCCTAACTGAGGCAACTACAACCTCTCTATCTGCTATTTCTATTCTGCTAGCCTCTCACTCAATGCTACAGATTATAGGAGTGGACCCCATGTTCCATTAATGTCAAAAGGGGGACATTATATTAAGCTATATCAAAATATCAAACAATTTTGCAGCCTCAATGAGTTACCATAGTGTTTCTTTATAGAGAAAATACATAAATTACCTGATCATATATGGGACAAAAGATCTCCCTCACCGAATTTGTTCACATTCAAGCAATACAAGGCTGGGTGATCTAAAATGTCAACTGACTTCCAAGTGGCATCCTCTTGAGGTAGAATATCTTACACTGCACCACAAATTCAGTCCATAAATGGTTCTTCAAACATTTCTCTCTAGTCCCAAGTATCTTCTCAAGCACTAATAGTAACTTTCCTTCATTGTCGAGAGGTAGAGGCTTGGCTGAAGGTGTTACCTGCTGTCCCACTGCCCGCTTTAAACATGATACACAAAAAATGTTGCTGATCTGACTGTTAGGATCTCAGGAGGAAGCTCCAACTCATAGGCCACCTTATCAATGCGTCAAAATACTTTGTAAGGACAATAGAAGTGGGGTTTGAGTTTTTCAGCCCCACTCTTTTTCAAAGAATATTGCTTGAAGGGCTGCAACTTAAGGAAAGCTATGTTCCCCACCACAAAGTACCTCTCCATGTGATGCCTTTCAACATAGATCTTTTGCTGACTTTGTGCATGTTGAAGCTAATTGCATAAGCTTGTTAAAATCTGCCTACTTTGCTCAATGAAGTCTCCAGGTGCAGGTACTCATGTCTCTAGAAGTGTCCATTCTGTGAAGTTCAGTGTGTTGGTAAGCCCAAAAAGCATCGCCAAGAACTCAAACTGCTCGTGATGACATTGAAAGGAAGTCTTATACATGTCCTCAGGTTTAACTTGAATCTAGTGGTACCTAGATTGCAAGTCAATCTTTGTGGAGTACGCTGCCCCATTTAACTCATAAATATGGGGTACTAAATACTAGTTCTTGATTTTTTTCTTGTTCAAGGCTTAATAATCAAAACACATCCTCATTGTTCCATCTTTCTTCACAAGTGCCACCAAAGATGCGAAGGCTTGTGTTGGGCATAATTTGTCCCAATATTAGTAGCTCTTATATAGTCCACTCTATCTTGTTCTTGAAGGCACAAGGATGTTGATAGGGAGTCACCATAATGAGTCTCATCCTTGTCTCTAACTTGATGGTGTGTAGGAAACCCCTATATTTGGTGGGAGTCTTGAAGGCATGTTCTTGAACACAAGAGCATATTTATCTAACAAGATTTGAAAATCAAGGTGATATTTGTTCTCCCCTTGAATTTGGTGCTGCATGGTATCACCTTAATGGTGCTACTAGGAGCCTATCTATTTGGTGTCCCAAAACTTGTTGTATTGAGGGACCTATAACACCCTTGATGGTCTTTTCTTGCCCTGGTCATGAGTCTAAGTGTTACCATTTGGTAGTTTTGTGTGAACTCACCATGCAAATACAACCATTGGATGCCTAAAAACATGTGAGCTCCACCCAATGGAATGACACAAGGGTGATAGTGTACCCATTTGATATCATCTATAGCTAGCAAATGACTTGCTTATAGGCCAATAAGTAGCTATTTGCCACTGCCGCCTCAAACCTTGCAAACTCTTCAACTCTTAGCTTGAAGTAGGTCACTCCCCCATCTATGAGTGCCACTATATGTTGCCTTCCAATTCTCCTCTTGACTTGAAAGCAGTGGTACCTCCTTGCTCTTGACAAGGATGCAATAGTAGCTGGTTGCTCTCCTCCTTTTGGTAACCAAAGACCTTTCCTTACCACACTTATTGGTGACATCTCATCTGCCTTCACACTCTATGCCTCCGTGCATAGTTCAAGCTCTCTCTCATCATGAAGTACATGCAAATCCAATGTACTTGCTCCTTTCACAAGCACTTGTTGTCAACTCTCAAGGCTCCTTGTAGTTGAAGCTTAACTACTTCCTTTGCATATTAATGTAGGTCATGTCAGCTGTCTGTTGATTCCTAAAGGCGTGTCTTGTTCCCTTGTGGCTTGTTGGTTGAGAGGGTGCAACCCCCAAATTTGTGCAAAAGGTTTTTTAAGGAATTCTTTGTTGCTGTTGTTGTGCTCTTGTACCCTCACCTCTAGTGGTAGATCCATGGAAGGATTTGCAATGTGTAGTGGTCTTTAATGTCAAGGACCTTTTGATGGCTGCTTGCAGTGAATCTAGGTCAAGGGCCTTAACTAGGCTTTTGAGGGATTCTTTAACCCTTCAATGAAGAGGAAAGTTAGATCTGCCTTAACACATTAGCTACCATTATGGCTACCCTTTGTAAATCAGCCACATATGCTTCCACTAATCCATGGTGCCATAGTTGTGCCAACTCCCTAAAGTGCTACTTTGGGTTTTGCCTCTTAAATTTGTCAAGTAGCCACTTGCAAAACTCCTTGTAGATGGTGATTAGGCCATGTCCTTGAGTGACTATCCCGTGATGCTACCACTCATGTGCAACTCCTTCCAAATGAAGGATTGTAAATTTAATTGCTTCCTCCTTGTAAATATGGCTCAATGAGAAGTAGTTATTTAGCTTTTGGATCCAAACTCGGGTTGAAGCTTAGTTGGATCCATCAAATAAGGGGATGGTGAGCTTCTCCAATCTACTTTGCAAATCTTTGTGAGATTTGTTTGGGGTGGATCTCCATTCATTTTTGGTTTTGGTTTATGACTACAATGTTCAGAATTTCATAGAGATGTTTACTTGAAACTTAGCACCCTTTGCTTCGTATTCAACAGGTTGAGCATCCATATCCTCTTCTTGGGCATGGTTTCTCTCGGCAAGAAAGTGACTCTCAATAGTCCAAAACCTGATCTCAATAGAATTTTGTAATGAAATAACTTAAACAATATAAGAGTATGATATGAAATATGCTGCAAATACTTGATAATAACTGAGAATAACAAGCCACTTCGAGGGGGCAAACCTCCAAACATCTCCAATGAGAACACAATTCGCAATATGATGATGAAATAAGACTCACAATCTCCTATATATACCTTATTTATGCCTAGGATATCACCTAGGCCGACTTAGATAACCCTATATAAGCCCTAAGCTGACCTAATTAACTAAATAACAATATAATAATGATAATATAACTGAATTAAGAGTTCAGGTAGCCACAAGCTGATTATTCATAACTTGATGGATTCTAATATTAAGGGCATAACATGCCCCCCCCTTCAGAGAAGCATTGTCCTCAATGCTAAGAATTTTGGATGCTTTTGAATGAACTCCTCATCCTTCCATGTGGCATCTTCAATTGGTAAATTCTTCCATTGGATGAGATACTGAGTGAGTGTTCTGGCCCTTAGCTCCCTTGCGTGTTTCTGAAGAATAAACTCTAGTTCCAATATGATTCTTCCTTTTTCATCGAGCTTAGGTAATATTGTTTGAATAGGGATATTATTCCCAATTACCTTCTTCAAACAAGAAACATGAAAAACTGGATGTATCTTTGTTGTTGATGGCAATTCAAGTTTGTAGGCAACACTACCTATCTTTTGCATGATTTGATATGGGCCATAATATTTTGGAGACAACTTGTTATTCTTTGATTGTTGCTTCAGTGACATTTGCTTGTAAGGTTGCAATCTCAAGAAAACCCAATCCCCAACTTCAAAACTTCTTTCATTATAGTGCTGGTCTACTTGCTGCTTCATTTGATTTTGTGCCATGGATAGATTCTCTTTAAGTCTTGAAAGTACTTGTTATGAAGCATGTGGTCCTCCACAACGTGAACTTTGTTGACACCTTCAATGATGATGTGATGGAAGGAGGATGATATCCATACGATGCCATAAATGGAGACATTTTTGATGAACTATGGATGGAAGTGTTATACCACCATTTTGCTAGTGGTAGCCAATCTGCCCATTGAGACTATTTATTTGAAGTGAAACAACATAGATATCCTTCCAAACACTTATTAACAACCTCTATTTGCTCATCAAATTGAGGATGGCATGAAGAACTATGAGCCAATTGAGTACCCAAACATTTGAATAAATTTGTCCAAAAGTTACCAGTAAAGATAGAATCATGGCCACTAACAATAACCTTAGGTATACCATGTAGCTTTTGAATATTCTCCAAAAATGCTTAGGTGATCCACTACTGCCATGATGACATTCTTACCATTAGATCTTGGAAGCCCTGTGATGAAGTCCATGGAGACCTCTTCCCAACGTTGGCTAGGAATAACTCAGGGTTGCAAGAGACCAGGTGTCTTAATTGTCTTCCCTTTATTTCTTTGACAAACCAAACATTATGCCACAAATTTTTGAACATCCCATTTTAGCCCTTCCCAAAAGAAGTCTTTCTTGACTCGATGATATGTCTTCAAAAATATTGAATTACCACCCACTAGAGACTCATGAAGTTGTGTGAGAATATTTTGTTTGAGAGAGGAATTCTTGTAAAGATACAATTGCTCTTTATACCACAAAGGATCTCTCTTTCAGCAAAACTTATCTAAACTACTAGGATCACTTTGTAATTGTTGAATGAGATTACTTGTAGCAACATCATTTTTCCACTCTGCTTTGGCTTCTACTACCCAATCTTCTTGTAATATTGAAATGGCACACAATAAAGCTTCATCCTTCTCATCTTTCCTTGATAGTGCATCTGCACAACATTTTCCTTCCCTTTCTTATATACAATCTCAAAATCATATCCCAACATCTTAGTGACCCATTTTTGTTGTTCTTCAGAAGATAATCTTTGTTCCAAAAAAAATTTTAGGCTATCATGATTTGTCTTAACCTTGAAGTGTCTACCCATTAGATAAGGCCTGCATTGTTTTATTGCATGAAGAATAGGTAGCATTTCCTTCTTATAAATAGGTTTGAGTTGATTCTTACCCTTTAATTGACGACTCTCAAAAGCAATGGGTCAACCCTTCTACATGAGAACTGCGCCTATACCATTTTCTAAAGCATCACATTCCACAATAAAATCCTTGGTGAAATCTAGAGTGGCAAGCATTGGAGTTGTACACATAGCCTCCTTCAACATTTCAAATGTTGCATTAGCAGATTCGTTCTAGTGAAAATAATCTTTCTTCAATAAAGCTGTGAGGGTTGCTGCTATACAGCCATAATTCTTCACAAATCTTCTATAGTATTCAGTCAATCCCAAGAAACCCTTCAATTTCTTAATGGTTTTGGGAATAGGCCATTCCAAGATAGCCTTAATTTTGTTAGGATCCACCTTTACTCCTTCATGTGAAACTAAAGTACTCCACCTCATTGAGACCAAAAGTGCACTTAGATGGCTTAGCATAGAGTTTATGATCTTCAAGAACTTGTAATACTTTCTCTACATGCTACAAGTGTTCTTCCCATGTCTTGCTATAAATCAATATATCATCAAAGAACACTAATACAAACTTCTTCAAGAATTTCTTAAAGATGGAATTCATCAAACTTTGAAATGTAGATGGTGCATTGGTAAGACCAAATGGCATCACCAAAAACTCATAATGACCCTCATGAGTCCTAAATGCTGTCTTACAAATATCTTCTTCCTTAATTCGAATTTGGTGATAACCTGATCTAAGATCTAACTTTGTAAAATACATAGCTCCATTCAATTCATCTAGTAAATCATCAATGACTGGAATAGGAAACTTATCTTTGATGGTGCACATGTTGAGAACTCTATAGTCTTGGCACATGTGCCAAATTTTATCCTTTTTTTGCACCATCACCATCGGCGAGGAGTAAGCACTTTGGCTATGCCTAATAATTCTTGCCTCTAACATCTCCTCAACAATCTTTTTTATCTGAGTTTGTTGTATATGCGGGTACTTGTAAGGCTCGATGTTGAGTGGCTGGCTCATTGGAACTAGTAGTATGGCATGATCATGACCCCTCTTATGAGGAAGTCCCTTAGGCATATCTCCAAAAACTACTCAGTGACGATCAATTATTACTTGTAAATTTGGATGGGTGAGCATTAGATCGAGAGACTTCTAATGAACATAATTGGGTCACAAATCCATCAACTCCTTTCTTAAGCAACTTCTGCATTTGATGAGAGCTTACCATTTGTGGGCACTTTGCCTTCAACCCTCTTAGCTCTATTGTCTTTCCTTCTGATTCAAATCTCATGAATAGTTCTTGGAAGTTCATCTCACTTGTTCCCAAAGTAGTAAGCCATTGTACTCCCAAAACAATATTTGTTGCACCCATGGAGATAACATACATTCGGTTATCAAGGTGATAATCTCCCATGGATAATTTAATGCTATGGCACTTTCCAAAACAACTAACAATACCACCATTTGCAATCAAGACTTGAAACTTTGGAGTTGGATATATAAAACAATTTGGATGAGTTGCCAACTTTTTGTTGATGAAATTATGAGTACTACCCGAGTTGATCAACACTGTTACCTTCTACTTCTTTAAGAAACCCACTACCTTGAGAGTTTGTGGGGTGCTAAAACCGAAGAGTGCATGACAAGAAATAATTGGTTGGGATCATGTGATTCATCATTTAACTCCCTATCACCCTCTAATATTGGTTCCTCTTCTTCTTCCTCACTTGGACCTACAATATAGAACAATTTCTTTTCACTGCATTTATGTCCTCGACTATATTTGCTGTCACAATTGAAACATAACCCTTTTGCTCTCTTCTCCTCAATTTGTTGTGGAGTCAATCTAGTAGGTTGCGGTAATGAATGTGTAGGAGATCTCCTTTCTTTGACATTTACGATCTCTTGTTGCCTACTAGCCAAAAACTTCTCCTCAACTTGTCTTGCCATTACTATTGCTTGCAATAAGGAGTGTGGTTGGAACAACCATACTTCATATTTTATGTGATCCTTTAAATGGCCTATAAATAGTTCCTTCAAATTTTCTTTTGTCACATTCTCCACTCTTAGAGAAAGGGTTTGAAATTGCTGAATATACTTCTTAACCATGCCTGTTTGCTTTAATTTAGTGAGTTGGCAAAAGTAGCTACCCATAAAGTTATCTCCATAATGGGTAACAAGTTCCTGTTGAAAAATTGACCATGTGACCACACAACCTGTAATGTCCCCTTCTCATCAGTGATCTGTTCTGTCACTCATCAGCCTATTCCGGAACCCTGTAGGCTCGTTTGAGGTAAAATTAGGGTTTCCAAGTTCTGAGGTTCTATGGCTTTTCAGGGAGTTTACTATTTATAGTAAATTCTATTTGTGGCAGTATACAGTTATTAGTCTTCAAGGTCTTCATTTTCAGTTGGAGCATTTAATGCAATTCAAGTCTGGGTTCTAAAGGTTTTATTTTGGTGAATAAAGGCATTAATGTTATAATTTGCAGTTGACCCCTTGGCCTAGGGAAAATAACTTTAAGTTGTTCTTAAAAGGTGGTCATGAAGGGGGACGTCATCATGAAGGATAAATTAAATATTTTAAGTCTTTTAATGCCTTGGGAAAAGTGGACGCCTTTTCTTGAAGATATTCTTTTAAAAAATAAAGTTTATTTGTGCCTTGATAAAGTGGATGCCATTTTGAGAAGTTAGAAGGTTTTTTGGAAATTTGAAAAGTCATTGGTGACTATTGGCGTACCTTCTGGGAATTTGATGAGTCTTCCGATCTTTTATAAAATGGAAGTTTTGCTCCAGCTTTTACTATCCATTATGCTTATCATACTGTTATGCTGTCAAAATGACAAGTGATATTTTGCTTCGAGGATGCTACGTCCTAGCCATTAACCAATTTCGTGTTTGAAATATAACACCTAGTTGGCCTTTGCTGCTTCTTATCCAGACTAGCAGATTGAGCTCGATTGTTGGAAAATTTTTGGAGATTTATCAATTTTGGTATTGTTGATTCATCTACAGCTGAAGGTGATTTTGATTCATAGCTTTAATTTCAGTCTGAATATGATTTTGGGTATTTCATCATTTGAATTGCTGACCTTGGGCGACTCATCATGCCAAGTTTGAGATTTTTTAGTTGAGAGTCTGATTTTTAAAGGAAAATCGCCCCTTCAAGGAGGGCCGTACCTTTTTGAAGTGCCTTGGGATTCGTGCTAAATTCACAGAGGGTCTTTGTTGCTGTTTCTTCATCCTAGCTTGGTCGCCTACCTTCCAGTTGTCCATTGCATTCAATCTCATTCGAAACGGAGGTAATTTGATGAACTTATGAGCATTTTATTGATTGCACAGTTTGCTGATCAGAAATTCCAGAACTCAGATTTTTACATCAGATTGTATTAGATTTCTGTTTTGGCCTATTACTTCAGTTTTGGAGTGTTAAATCATTGTTGTAATTCATTCTCCTCTTCTTAGCTTCATTTTCTATCATTGTAATACTCGTATTTGCAGACTCTTGAATTGTAAGGTTGTGATTTAGTAGTACTAATCCAACCAGTGTGATTGCTGCAATTACTTGTTTAATTTCATATTAAAGTACCCCTAGATGGTTTACCGCCAGTGTGGAGAATGAACATTGTAGCTCTCATTGTACCCACTTTCAAGTGGTGAATCCCCACTCTCCAGTGGATGCCCGCCGCAGCGGATGAATTAGATAGTTGTATTTTCCATGGCTGGTTATCCGCCTATTGTTTCAGTTTTTAATTAGTAACTCCGTCATATGTTAGCACCTTGCCCTCAGTGGGATCTTGAGTGCACATTCTTGATATTGAGTTTGCTTCATTTCAAGTTATTGTTTTTTAGTTTCTCCGCCATATGACAACACCTCTCCTTCCTTGGGATTGAGTGTGCATTCTTGGTGTTGAGATCTTTTCAACTTGGATTTCAGTTTGGAGCTAACGCTAATCAAGTTGGCTAGTACTGGTTTATGTTGTGTAAATCCTTCGAAAAAATTGGTTAGCATAACAGTATGATAAGCATAATGGATAGTAAAAGCTGGAGCAAAGCTTCCATTTTATAAAAGATCAGAAGACTCATCAAATTCCTAGAAGGTAAGCCAATAGTCACCAATGACTTTTCAAATTTCCAAAAAACCTTCTAACTTCTCAAAATTGACCATGTGACCACACAACCCTTCTTTCTCTTCTCATCACATAACCAAGATACCAAATAAATTTATTTGGTTCCAGGTACAATGATGACATATCCACTTTTTGTTGACTAAGAACATGATGAAGATCAAAGAATTGCTCCATTTGGCATAGCCAATTGGCTGGATCCTTACGATCAAACTTTCTCATATCCAACTTGGGTATGAATTGCCTTGGCATAGGATCATTAAAGGAAGGATCCTTCTTGAAATCGGAGTCAAGCCCAAGGAATTCATGTCCAAAGAAAGCATTATCTTTCACCTTACTAGGTGAATCTTTGCCCTTACACTTCATCCCTTAAATAATTGTGTCCAACTTCTTAGAAAATTCATTTGTCATTCCTAATTGATGAAATTTCACTCTTGACCTTGCCAATCTCATCATTAGGGTTAATATTCTCAATTTCTACCTCATCCTTATCTAAAGATTTCCCTTGAGTGGTAGCATTCTTTTCGCCTCTTGTTGTAGGCCCCGTCATGGTGGTAGAAAATAATTTTGCATTCAAAATAATCTGAAAGTTTTGCTGTAACTTACTAGGGCTCTAGGTCTTACTTTCCCAAAAAAATCTTCCAAAACTTTGGTGTTTTGTAGCCTTGAGAACGAAATTATTGGAAACCCTAATTTTGCAATAAATCATTTATTTCTGCTTCAAATTCTCTACAATTTGGACTGTAGGCTCCTACATGACCTCTTCAAAAACCCACTAAAAATTAGGAACAAGATCAGCAAGATTTGTGAGATATGCACTTTCCAAATAAATTGGGCAGAAACCCTACTTCTGCAATAAATCACTCAATTCTGCTACAATTCCTTTGAAATCTGGACTGTAGCTTCTTGAATATGTTCTTAAAAAACCCTTTAAAAATCAGACAAAAATTCACCAAAATTTGGCAGATATGGGTTTCACAAAATGACCTCCAAAATTGAAAAAAATACCTTGTCGTCACGGTACCAAGATCATGCTTTGATACCATTTGTAATGAAATAAATTGCACAATATGAGAATATGATATGAAATACGCTGCAAATACTTGATAATAACTGAGAATAACAAGCCACTTCGAGGGGGAATGTTAAATTATAAGATCAGATTGACATGCACAGAAATTAATTCAAAACTTAACACAAGACAGAGCAGATACCCTGGGAAAACCCTCCTCTTGAGGGAGAAAAACCCAGCCAATAATATCTCTTATATTATTGATTCACAAATGAGAAACTCCTTTACAATAGAGGCTGATAAGTAGGCCAATAACCAGTATCACAAACTGATGTAAGTACAGGATTGAGTGATACAAACTGTCTGGATATCTCTGCCTTATACTCAGATCTCAATCTGCACTTTACACAAACTCACACTGCTCTTGTATAGTATTGAAGATGAATATGAATGCTAATGAATTCGATGATGAATGGAGTACAAAATGAAGTTGTATATATACCAAATAAAGGGAGAGACGTGCCTCTTCAAAGAGCATGTTGGCCTTATTAAGAAATAAATCTTTTACTAAACAAGGAGTCGACCTTCTCAAAATCACGCCTCATTATTTAATACAAGTCTCTTCATTAAATGCATATTAAATAATGTTTATCAAAGGAAGTGTCTTTTCATCAAATCGTATATAATAATTAAATAGACAACGGCTAGCATTTAATTATTATCTCCATGCGATCTGGGCTGGAAGGATTCGCCTGAAGCTGCTACGAACTTCAACAGGGAAAACCTCCAAATATCTCCAATGAGAACACAATTCGCAATAGGATGATGAAATAAGATTCACAACTTCCTATATATACCTTATTTATGCTTAGGATATCACCCAGCCAACTTAGATAACCCTACATAAGCCCTAGGCTGATCTAATTAACTAAATAACAATATAATAATAACAATATGACTTAATTAAGAGTTAAGATAGCTAGAAGCCGACTATTCATAACTCAGTGTACTCTAATATTAAAGGCGTAGCAAGTTTTTTTGTTTGCCGTTGAAGATGAGAATTTCCCTTTTGTTATTACTTAGAGGCATAGTGGCATGGTTTGGTCTGGGCATCTACACACTTTGGGCAAAGAGATTGATGAGCTGTTGTTGTCCATCTTTCAAGGATCTCATCATGTTGAAAAACTCCAGCACTTTATCTTCGTGTGAAATCTTCTCTTTCATTCATTCCCCTAGTTGATATCTGGTTTCTCTATCACTCATTGACATGCAGTAACCTATTTCTTATATCTCCTTCAGGCTAGCCAGATCTTGGCTCTAATACCACTATAAGAACCTCAACTAAATACAGAAATAATGAACCTAAAAATACTCCAGCAATAATTTTTTTTTGTATTTTTTATATTTTCTTCAAACAACACACATGCAAAGTAAAATTTACGTGTCTTATACAAATTTCTAGGAGCACCCTACATGCAAATCTAATAACACCTCTGATGACACCGATGACACTTTGAACTTGATCTGCTCACTGAGGGTTTTCTTCTCTAAGATAGTCTGATTGCCATGCTTAAAGGTGTTTGTCTCCAAATGCCACAAGCTGCTGTATGCAGTCATCATACTCTTGAGAATATATTTTTTTTTAAATCTGAGAAGTGCTTTCTCTTTTCTGTCAGTGCTTCTTATATTCTATGCATTCCTTTTTTTCCATTCCTTAATTGTAGGCATTTCTAGCAAGGAATGCCCACCCCAACTCATCTGCCTTATTTCAACCTCAATGAGTTAACATAGTGGTTCCTTATAGAGAAAATGCATAAGTTACCTGATCAGATATGGGACAAAAGATCATAAATTTAAAAATATTGATCTCAAAGCAACAAAGGTCTTTATGTTTTCTGCTAATCCTAGTTTTGGTTTTAAGATTAAGAATATTACTTTACACATCAAATGCGGATGAACAGAATCACATTCCATTAATGTCAAAAGGGGACATTACATTATGCTATATCAAAATATCAGATAATTTTGCAACCTCAGTGAGTTACCATAGTGTTTCTTTGTAGAGAAAATGCATAAGTCACCTGATCAGATATGGGACAAAAGATTATAAAATTTAAAAATATTAATCTCAAAGCAACAAAAGTCTTTAAGTTTTCTGCTAATCCTGGTTTTGGTTTTAAGATTAATTAAAGTTGCATGGACACATATACGGATATAGATATGGATACGGTATCGGACACGGATATGGCCATTTTTTAAGACCCCCAATATGGATATGGCTGGATACGACATTCATAAAAAACACATACACGTATATTTTCTAAGTTATTAGAGGAGATTTTCATTACTTTAAAAGAAAATAAGTAAATATAAATTAAATAATATTAAATTTAAACATTAATAATTTAGTAAAGAATAAACAATTAAATTTATAATAATAAATTTTATTTATATTTAAAAAATAAATTTTAATTTTTTCAAAATTTCTAATGTTTAAGCAACATAATATAAATATTAAATATAAATATAAAATTAAAACACCAAAAAAATAGTAGAGTTGCATGGGAAGAAGACCTAGAAAAATGGGTCGTTGAAATAGAAAAATATTTCATTTGTCTTCCTCATTTGGTGTAGGTTTTGTTTATACAAAACAAAAAGAAAATTGCATGATTGAAGTTTTTTAAGATTAAGTTTAAGAAGACTCATGTCAGATATTTTGAAAATCAAATCACAAAGTATTCGGCATGGCTGGAAAATCAAGACTTTTTGGGCACATGTGGGTATAGTATCCAATGTGTATCTACGGTGTATTGTACCCATATCCGTATTGGATACGGGGATACGCGCGCCCTGAGAGGGGCAGGGGCGTATCCGGCTACTTTGATTAATTTATTAAGAATTCCGAATATTACCTTACACAAGAAATTTTTTATTTTTGTAGTTTATGCTGTATATGGACTATTCTCTTTGTTTTATACTTCCTTTTTCTTTTGGCCGTAAATTTTGACTTTTTTAGAGTACTTGATCTTAGTATGTGAAACATACTCACAACCTCATTCTAGATTAAAAAGTCTGATTATAAGCATTGATTTTTTCTCAAATTTTTGTCAAATATCTTTCCTCAAGTCTCTCTTACAAGTTACAACTTCTGCCCCGGCATATCACTCCCCCCTCGCCCCAGCATCGCAGTTTACTTCTTTTCAATAGCACGGTTCGGCTTGTTCTTGACTGCATAGATCTACTCCTCCCTGGTCATGCCCCCCGCCACAGGGGCAGACACATGTTATGAGCTTTTTCACTATTATGGGAGTTACTTCGGTCTTGGATGTTAGGTGTGATCCTAGGGGCAGTACCTTGCTCTGTTGGAAATATATCACATCCATAGTATATAGGTTAGATAAGTAAATGATAAATTAACATGTTAGTATGTTAATAAAAAAAAGTTATTAGTAAATAAATTAATGTTAGTAGTTAAGTGGGAGTTACTTTCCCGTATGGAAGTTGCATGGGTAGTTGTCTAGTGGTTAAAGGGAAGAGGCATTTATAAAGCCAATGCATTGTAAATAATTATTGTCCCAAATCAATCATATAATATTACATATTATTCTGTGTAATAATTGTGTAATTTTTTTATGCGATCTGCTCCCCATTTCATCATGGTATTGGTAACAGAGCAATAAGAGGTCCTGAAGGATGAAGCTGTACTATAGCCTTAATAATGGAGAAGAAGATTTGAGAGGATTAAATTGCATGAGAAGAAGCCAGCATTATTAACTAAGTCTGTGTTTGAGAAGGATATCTACATTATTGAAATGAGTTTACTGCTGTGTTTTTTAATATTGTCACGCCATTGATACTATTGGTACTCTTCCCTATTGTCATTCTCTATCATTGCTATTGTCTTCATCCTTTGCTGTCACCTGTGCATATCTCCTCCTACGAAAAAATTATCATTGGCTGCTGTTATTAGTGCTATATGATTGATGGTGTGCAAGGATTATGGGCAGTTCTGCTATCTGATTCTATCTTATCCATTTGTTATTGGATCGCAAGTGTTTTGACAACCTAGTAAAGCGAGAATTTGAAGGAATCAATAACAGCACAATAATATAGCTGGCACTGCAAGGTTTGAGTGACTATATAAACTCTAAAGAATCTAGGTGATTCTCAACAGTTCTAGTGGATTCCCAATAGTTCTTTGCACTTGGTGGTTGTTTTAATCTGTATTGTGATATTATTCCACATTCAGCAGGAGTTTTGAAAAACACAAAGAAGAATAAATGAAATATTGTTTTGACGATTGTTGTGGTTGTATCTCATACGAAGCCGGCATCTTTTCTAAGGAGTTGCTAACTGCTTGAGTTTGCTGTTTATGTTGTGGTCTTCACAAAAGGGTGCACGAACTGCTGGTGCTTAGTGATTATTCTTGTTGCATTGATGATTTGCGGTTTGTGTACACCATGGTTTATTTGAGAGTTTGGTTCACATTGTCCAGCCTGAAAAATCATTCAATAATGTAACTGATTTATCTGAATTCTGAGTGAAGCGTGGAAGTTTGGTGCCAAGTTTGCAGCAATTAACACAATTTTCAATGAGCAAAGATAATATTTTTTACCTGGTGTAAGTGATCGGTAAGAGTTCCTAATATTTTATTTATTCTTACACTCATTGAAGGTGTCATCGCATACAAGGCATTTGCTCGAATGAAAAGGTCTCTATGGCTTTAAATGAGTCTTTTTAAAAATATTTTTTATTTCTTAAAGCCACACATCTCTACATGTGAGAGGAACTTGAGATTTGATGACTGTATTTGGGGAGTTAGTATATATTTGAAGTGAAATATAACAGATCAAAGGTTCAAAACCTTTTCAGATTATTTTTTCAAAAGAAAATGGCTCTGGACTATTTTGGACAGGCGGAAGGGTGTGATTTTTAGAGGATTTTTTATTAAAAATTTGAAATTGTATGCATTGGAGTGAGAAGTTTGATGTGTTTTGTAGTTGGAGAAATAAGGGTGGTGGTGGCATCTGGTATGTCAAAGGAGCTAAATTAAGATAAAAAACAATTTAATCAAATTTGACATATATTTGGAGGTAGGCTTGATAGGCATTTTCAAGTTGAAGGCCATATTTTGTAAAAACATTGTAAGGGTCTGTTATTGGTGGAAATTGACTCTTGATGTCTGCCTATGGTTATTATTTACCTCCACATGAGGTTCTCAAAGAAAAGGACCTCTAAATTTTGATTATCTTGTATCACATGGACTGATTGAATACTTGTTATTCAATGCATAGTGTCACACACACCATGGAAAACGAAAGCTCAAAGGTGGTTTTGAGTCAGACATTGAAGATAATGAAGACGGTAAAAAAAAAGAATTTGTCAAGATTAAGGACTAAGAAGATCAGAAAGAGGAGGTTGGAGGACAAAGGAGGTTGGAGGATTTCCACATCTCAAGCTAGCTTCTTGCCTTGAGATGGTAATTTTTTGAGAAGCACCACCACATTTGTGTCTCTTCATGGACTGGGGGAGGGACTGGGGTGGCAAGTGCTTGGCAGTATATCTGGATAGTGTAACCTTTGAAATAGGGTGGGGTTAGTGTATCGACACTTTAATTCTGTGAATAGTGTAACCTTTGAAATAGGTGGGGATTGGCATACCTATATTGGTTTTGTTCTTGTTGTACATAAGAGGAGGGATTTGGTTCCCAGAACACTACAAGAGGGATATTGACACTTTTGGAGGAAAGTGGACTCTTAGAGGAGGGTTGTTCTCTGATTGTGTAGGCATTAGAGGAGGGAATATGACACACTTGGAGGAAGGTGGACTCTTGGAGGTGAGTTGTTCTCTCATTGTGCATGGAGGTTGGTATATGTTCTCACATGTGGTATAGAGGATTTGTAGGTTTAACAATCAAGACACTTTCTGATGCAATCAGTTTAGTGTGTCTTGGGTGAATGAGGAGATTTGGTGGAGGTGTTTCATCATATTTCTAGATGGGTTGTTGTCTTCAGTCCATGTAGTGTTTAATTTTTTGTTTAGATTGAGGTAATAAAGGGAGGAATATTGGAAATATTACATCTATAGTAGAGGGGAGGACCCAATAGTTGAACACCTTAACTTCGTGTCTCAAAATCCTACATGGCAATTTCAAATCACTCCCAATTTTTTGCAGCAGCGTACTTGGCAAGTCCTCTACTTATAATTGAGGTTTTAGGGCCACATCATCAAATATGATGCCGCATCAGCATGTTTTCTGTTGAGGTGTCCAAAAAGCCCCCCAAAAAAAGTTAGGCCGGTATCATGTACTAATTCATGTTTTGTTGGTGCCCTGATGTGGCATCACGTGATTTGTTGCTTTTTAGATCTAAGGAATACATTTCATTCAATTATGAGTACTCATGATCAACACTAACAACATTAAAGTCACAACTATTAGTGCTATATTATTAAAAATGTTGGGCATTAAATCAAAAAATGCTATCACAACTATTGGAACTTGTTCAACTACTGGGTCCTTTCCCCTATATATGTTAGGTAAGTAATTAATAAATTAACATGTTAGTATGCCAATAAATAAAAGTTAGTAAATAAATTAATGTTAGTAGTTAAGTGGGAGTTACTCTCTCATATGGAGGTTGCATAAGTAGTTGTCGAGTGGTTAAAGGGAAGAGGGTTTTATAAAGCCAATGCATTGTAAAGAATTATTATCTTGAATCAATCATATAATATTACATATTATTCCATGTTTTTCCTTTGTGTAATAATGATGTAATTTGTGTATGCAATCTGCTCACCTTTTCAACATGCTTAATCCTCCTAGCCTTTAAATTCATATTTATAAAAAAATTTAAATTATTTTTTTATAAATTACTAAAAATAGAATATTATTTAACTAAAAAATTTAAATTATTTTTTAAAATTATTCAATTTCAATATAATCACGTGTTTTAACTTAAGTTATATTCTATTTTAAAAAAATTAAAAATATTTAACCAAATTATATTTATAATGTAAAATAAAATTTAAATTATAAAATACAAAATTTCTCTTATAGAAAGTGATTTAAAAAAAATGTAATTGTTAAAATATATATATTTTTAATTTTTACAGTTATATATATAAAAAATTCACTTTCTATAAGAGATTTTATCTATTTGAGAAATATAAATCAAGTAGCTTTATTTGATTTATTTTTTATTTTTTTTATTATAATTTTAAAATTTTAATTAAGCTTTAGAATTAAAATTAAGATTTGAACAATTAAATGGGAAAGTAAAGTTCTATTTTTAAGTTAAAAAAGTATATTTTTTTATTAAATTCTTTATATTTAAATATCAAAATTTTAATATATTTTTAATTAATAATATTAATAAATATTTATTTTATTTTTAAATTAATTTAGATTTAAATTTGTAAGTTATGAATATAATTATAAATTCGTAGTTTGATATTTTTGTAAAACTAAATTTAAAATAGTAAAAATTAAATATATATGAATTATTAAAATTAGATTCTTAAATTAATTTATAATAGTTTGTGTTTTTATAAATTCAATTTATAATTATTTATTTTTATAATTTTATTAAAATTTTAATTATTGCAGGATATTAATTATGACATCATCATCATCCAATGTTAGAGCATCAGAAAACGACAAGTGGATCAAACCGGACCCTAGATCTCCATTGTGGAAATATGTCACCATTCTTAACAAAATTCAAGGTGGTGGAGGTTATAAATGGACATGTCATGCATTGTGGAAATATGTTGCCATTCTTGACAAAATTCAAGGCGGCGGTGGTTATAAATGGACATGTCATGAGTGTCTAAAAGATTATAGAGGTTCCTATATTAGGGTTCATGGGCACCTTTGCTACATAACAGGGAAAGGGTGTGCTATATGTCTTGGTCCAAATGTTGATGACCGTCTAGGAAAGGGGTTGTCAGCTGAAAAATTTGCAAGATATCAAAAAGAACAAGATGAAGTTGATAATCGTGTTCAAGCATCAAAACAAAGGTCAACTCTAAGTCTAAATAGACCCCTTTTGCATCCAGAATCAACTTCAAAAACAAGTCACAAGAGGAGCAATTTAGGACCTGTTGTGACCTTTTCGCACATCGCCCCATTGCAAATGGGGACCCTTCATTTTTTTTTTTTGTTGCTTTTTTTGCTTTTTGCTTTGATGTCACAACTGCTTATCACTAGTCTTTTCGCAATGAGGAGTCTGAATTTTGAATGGTTACTCGAGTCAAGCAAATAAATTTTAGCCTGGATCACTGTGCAAACGTCATCACCACGCTTAGGAGGCCTGGGAGACGAAGATCGACTGTCATTTCAGTCAATTCCGACACCTCCCAGTTTTTAGGGTTTTTCACTCTAGCCCCCTATTTTTTAGGACCTACTTTTTTGGCACTTTTGGGCAATTCTGAGATCCCTATTTTTTAGGGTCTATTTTTAGAAAGTTGCTATTTTTGGAAAATTTCCATTTTTAGAAAGATTCTATATCTTGAAAGGTCTCGAGTTTCGAAAATCCACTCAGAAGTTCGAAAAGATCAACGAAACTCTCAGAAAATCGATTTGAAAATTTTTGAATTCATGGTGAAATTCTGGAAAATCACAGAAAAATGGTGAATAAAATGAAAAATCAGTCATGAAATCATCAAAAAATTGACAGAAATATGAGAAACTCATGTATAAAATCTGAGAAACCCATGGAGAAATCTGGAAATCTGAACATTCATGGCAAATTAATGACTGAAAATCATGGTCAAGGCATGAAAGAGGACTGAGATTCATACCAGCATGGAGAAAATGAGTCAAAAGAGCTTCAGCCTGAAAGAGATGGCCCAGGTATGAAAGAAAAGTTAATGGTGAACAGCCTTAGCCAAAATGTCAGTGGCAATGATGAAGCTGAAGTCCGCCCCTATCCCTTGCACATGGCAGACACAGATCAAAGTCCGCCCTCCAATGGCAAAGGATAGAAGGAAGTCCGCCTTGGACAAAATGTGGAGTGGCTGGGAAATGTATGAAGTCCGCCCTTGAGTGGCCAGACACAGATCAAAGTCCGCCCTTGGACAAAGCATTGAATGGCTAGACATAAAGCAAAGTCCGCTCAGCCTTATGGAAATAGCCTGAAATCTGATGAAGTCCGCCATATGGAGTGGCATGAAAATATGTAAAGTCCGCCCTCAGCCAGTAAAGAATGGCATGGACACTTGGTAACTCCGCCCAACAGCATAAAGCAATGGCTCAACATTGGGTGAAGTCCGCCCTTAGCCAAGAGATGAAATGGCAAGCCATAAAGCAAACTCCGCCCTCCAATGGCAAGCCAGAAGACGCCAAAGGGTAAAGTCCGCCTTGGGCAAGGTGAGAAGATGGCAATTTATAAGCTGAAGTCCGCCCAGTCACATGGAGAAATGGCTCAACACTTGATGAAGTCCGCCTTGAAGTAGCAAGGAAATTGATGAAGTCCACCCTTGAGCAAATGTTGAATGGCAAGAAAATATGCAAAGTCCGCCTTGGACAAGAGATGAAATGGCATAAAGTAAAGCCAAGTCCGCCCCAATATGGCTTGGAAACATATAAAGTCCGCCCACCATAATACAAGTGGCTTGAAGAGAGGTAAAGTCCACCCTTGGACATAATGAAAGTGGCATGGAATAAAGACAAGTCCGCCTAGGAAAAGTTGAAGTGGCTAAAGCATAGCCAAGAAAAATTGAATGGCCTAAACAACAAGAAAGTCCGCCATATGAAGAAATAGAGTGGCTAAGGCATAGCCAAAAAAAAAAATTGAATAGCATGAAATCAAGTGAAAATTCGCCATGCTTGGAGGGAAAGAAAAATTTCCTAAGTCCAAACATCAACATGTCTAGAGAAAATTTTTGCCAAAAATTGGACAATAAAAAATCATGGCCAAATAATTTTGGACGATTGAAAATCATGGCAAAAATAAAATTGGACGATAGAAAATTTTGGCCAAATAAAATTGGACGGCAAGAAAATTATGGCCAAATAAATTGGACGGCAAGAAAATTATGGACGGAAAGAAAGAAAAATTTGCCTAAGGCAATGGCAAGAACTTCTTGAAGTCTGCCTTGCATTTGGAATGGAAGTCTCCAAAGTCCGCCATAGGGAATGGTGAGAATGTTCGGACAAGAGGAAAGTCCTACCTTGGCACTTAGAAAAGAGACAAAGCACATGCAAAGTCCGCCATGGAAAAGTGTCCACCAAGCCCAACTTGTAGAGAGAGAGTATGGCAAATTAGTGAGAATTCCGACTTCGGGAGATTAAAATAGAGAATTAAATATGAAATATGTTTGTGCCAAGATGGAATTCTCTTTGGAATGATAAATTCGACACAAAATTCACTATGACTTTAGGATAGAGTGTTAAAAAATTTAGGAGAGAGAAAATCTAAATTTATTTATTTTGTTTCTTGCAGGTGGATGACTACACAAGGCGAATCTTCAAAGAGGAAAATGGCAAAGAAATGTAAAGTCCGACTTGAAGGGAGATGAAAGAAAACTTGGGAAGTCCACCCTTGCACATGGCAAGACCAACGGGAGTTCGCCAAGAATTTGGCATCATGAAGACAACGGCAAGCACATCGTCAAGTACATCCAACTTACACAAGCCAAATTCAAAATTGAAGACAAATCTACCGGCGAAGTTTATTTGAGCACAGAAATGGCCAAAATCTTGAAGGTATTATAAAGTAGCCAAAATTTGGCTAAGTATGGAAATTCTCCACAGAAAAAGTGCCAATTTCCTCCATTGTGGCGAAGGCACAGGGGAGTTCCTCTCCAAATTCAAGGCACTTGAAGAAATTCCAAAGCAATCCGGAAAGAAAGACTTAATAACAGGTGCTCCAAGGCGAGGTGAGAAGAAGAAGCCAAAGTAATCCAAGATCAAAGTGCACAAAGGACAAAATCATCAACAAGGAAAATACTCTAAGGCAAGCACGTAGCGACCAAGGAAGACATCCAGCACGTTGAGGTGGCACCTTGTCATCTTCCGACCAATCAAATTGTTCCAAGTCAACACATCCAGATTCAACAACTTTCTATTTTACTGTTGGTTCATATTTAGCAAAAAGGGACAAGTGTCCTCGAGTGTAATTTTCTCATTGGTCGAGGGGTAGCAAACCCTAATTAGGGTTTTATTTGTAATCTTGGCCGTTGATCCTAAATCAATCTTGGCCATTGAATTGTAATTGGGGAGCCTATAAATTGAGCTCACCCCCTCATTTGTAAAGCATGGGAGCATGTTGCAAAACATGTTGAGATAAGCAATTGTTGTAAGACTGCCAAAATAATAAGTAATGCATGCATTGTTCTGATGGTGATTACTTCTCTTATTTTGGAGTTGTTATGGTTCTTATCCCTCATCATAGTTTAGATTTCATTTCATGTATGTTAGATGAATGCAAGATCTGATAAGTATTGATTTATGGTGAAACTTTTTGCTCATACTTTCTTTGAATGGATGATTTTCATTCAATGCGTAAAGTTAGCCTGAGCTTATTTTGTGGATGCTTAACTTCTGTCTGGATTATTATTGTTCGATTTGATGGTAGTTATTCATGACGTGAAAATCATAAGCACATTCCCTTGAAGATTGCACCCCCTTTGTGTAGTTGTCGTTGAGCGTGGTGAAGCAAAGCGTGGTTATTGGTTTCACCAAGTCGATACCGTCTCTTGAATTCTTAGGAAGTAGATTAGAACTTCTGAACCTTTATCTCCTTTTTCAGTTTGTTTGATCCATGACCCAAGCAATAGAGCTTCATTGTCTAGACCTTCATTGTGAATTGAACAAGCCTAGCGTAAGTCCCTTTGTGTTACCAGCAAAATCACATCAAACCACATAGCTCATCCACACCTAACTGAAACATTGGAATTGCTGTATGATCTTTCTTGCAGTCTTAGCATACGAGGTAGTTTTTCAAGAGGGGATAGAGCGTCTTTGACACTTTATTCTAGAATGTTTGTTGTGTCATAAAACACGCATCAACAGGACCTCTTTAAAAAACATTTAATTTGTAGAGTCAAAAGGATACAGATCAAAATATTGCCCGTTGTTTGTATGCAAATGTTAAATAATATAATGGTCATCTTAGTTAGGTTAGCTAGTTTCTAAATTTGTCTTCAGTTAACAATTGTTTCATTTAGAAACATCGTTTTGTAATTTTCTATTTAAGGAGCCTTCGTCTCATTTGTTAATACATTGAACATTTTACTCATTCATTTTTGTAATATGGTATCAGAGCCGATGGGGTTCTTCAAAATTTGGCGAATTTTTTAATAAAAAAATTTGTAGCCTCTTTTTCCTGGAAAAATTTTCCAGAGTTTTTTTATCTGATTTTCATGGAGATTTTTTGAGTTGCTTTTCTGACGTTAAAAATCGCAGCTCTTTGTGTTGGTTCACGGCTTCTTTGTGGGTTCGTGTTTGCGTGAAGGGTGTTCGTGAAAGGCGTGCAAGTTCGTGGTCGATTTTCTGTGCCGGCCCTTTCTGCCCTTGCGTCAACTTCATGAGACATTTTTTTTTGTGCCCGTGCCTTCCTGGTAAACGCGTTCCACCCTTGCGTGAAGGTGTATGTTACTCCCGCGTGTCTCATTTGTTCTCTGTGCGTGATGTGGTCGCTATTTGTTCTTTTTTTGGGCGTGAAGTTGTTCACTGCGTCTGGTTTGTTCGTGTTCCTGTCATCGTCTCTAGAGCCCGTGCGATGAAAACGCGTTTTTCTCTTGGTGCATGATTGGGTTTGTTTCTGGATGTGTTTTTGGGCATTTTTGGACACGTTTTTTTTGTGGCGGGGTTTGCCAGATTTCGTGGATCTAAGCTTCTGTGCATCGAATTCTGTGTTTTTGACGGATTTTCTGAAAAATCCATCTAGGGTTTGCCAGTCGGGTTTTAATAATTTTTTCCATAAAAATTATTTTTCTAGGTTTTCTAATTTTTTGTCCAAAAATAAAAATAAAAAATCACGGGTTTTATAATTTTTACTTTAAAAAGTTATTGTGGGTTTATAATTTTGTCCTTAAAAATTATTTGATGGGTTTTTGTAATTTTTTCCTTAAAAGTTATTTGGAGGGTTTTTTTTTAAGATTTTTTTCTTGAAAAAATTCTGTGAGGTTTTCTGATTTTTGCCTGAAAAATCATGAAAGGGTTTTACCGTTATTCCTTAAAAACGATGTTTTGTATCCATGTCTCGGATTTTGTATTGGGTTTTGTAATTCGCCAAGTTGCGTGGGATTCCTTTGTGGGTTTTTACTGTTTTTTTCCAAAAAAAACGATGCTTTGTAAACTTTAGATTCAGGGTTTTGCGATTTTGTCCTCAAAAATCGTGGTTTCTTGCAACTTGTTCTGGAGCATTGTGCTCATCTGCAAAAGTTTGGAGGGTTTGCCGATTTTTCCTCAAAATCGTGGCAGTTGTTCTCGGTGTGTCTCTGGTTTCAGGGAGGGACAACTTTGTTACCCAACATCAGGTTGGATGTTTTGTGATTCGTTTTGGTTATTTTCGGAAGTTTTGCAATTTCTGGGAGGGTTGGTGGCAGACTCATCTCAAGTGGCAGAGCTAGTGGTAGGCTCTTGTCTTTTGTGGTAGAACGTTCTTTGTTTTTGTGGGTAGTTAGAACGATGACCATTAAAGGAGGGTATTAAATATATTAAATAATATAATGGTCATCTTAATTAGGTTAGATAGTTTCTAAATTTGTCTTCAGTTAACGATTGTTTCATTTAGAAACATCATCTTGTAATTTTCTATTTAAGGAGCCTTCGTCTCCTTTGTTAATACATTGAACATTTTACTCATTCATTTTTGTAACAACAAATGGGATTTCATTTAATGTGGTGTGTTCTCCATATTGGCAAGAGATGGTTAGGTCAATTAATGAGGCACCCAAAGGATACAAAAGCGTAGGCTATGAGAAAGCTTGTACCAATCTTTTGCCTAGAGAAAAAACATTATTGATAGACAATTGTAGGTGATTTGAGATTCATGGAAAATCTTTGGGATTTCCATCATTTGTGATGGATGGAAGGATGCGAAAAATAGGCCACTAATCAATGTGATTGCAATGAGCCCAAAGGGGGCAAAGTTTTTGAAAGTAGTGGAATGCAAGGCTGATGAAAAGAATACTCAATTTATTACCAATATTCTAATTGAAGCAATTGGTCAATGGGGCCAGAAAGTGTTGTTCAAGTGATCATAGATAATGCAAAAGTATGTAGAGTAGCAGGGTTGGTCATGGAAGCAAGATTTCCAATCATTTGGTGAACCCCTTGTGCAGTTCATTCTTTGAACTTAATGCTACAAAAAAATGGCAAAATTCAATGGATACAGAAGATTTATGAAGAAGCCAAAGAAATTAAAATATTTATTTTATAATCATCACATGTCACAAGCCATATATAGACAATTAGCTAAGTTGGAGTTGCTAAAGGTAAGTTTTCTTTTGTATTAGAAATATTCAAATATATCATTTTTATGAAATGTTACCTTTTTTTTAAATATATGTAATATTTATATGTATTTAAAAATTATTATTTTTTATTTGAGGGTGGTTGAGACTCGCTTTGTGACACTCTACATTGTTTTTAAAAGGATTGTGGATGTCAAACAAGCCTTGAAAAGTATGGTGATTAGTGATATTTGGGTAGTTTGGAGATAATCTCACAAATAGAGCAAATAATATTAGAGCACTAATTCTTGATAATGATTGGTGGGCTCAAATAAACTACTTGTCTGCTTTCACTGGACCAATATACACCCTCATTCGTCGTTGTGACATTGATAAACCAATATTGGGTGACATCTCTAATTGCATAGATACAATGGTGGAGTAGGTTAGATTCATTATTATAGCTAAAGAGTAAGACCCCTCTAAATTTTTTTATAAGCAAATATATGAGGTAATTAAGAAGAGATGGGATAAAATGACAACTTCTTTGCAACTTTTGGCATATGCTTTGAACCCCAAGTACTACCATGTTGATATGTTGTCACTGCCAAATAGAACAACACCAAATATGGATGTTGAGGTAGTTGATGAATATAAACAAGCCTTCGAAAAAATGTTTGTAGATCCTAGAGTTGTTATAGAGATTCTAGAGAGTTTGGGACTTTTGCATCTTTTGATGGAGCTGATGTAGATGTTGATGCAATGGTAGATATAAAAGAAACGGACCCTATGAAGTGGTGGAACCTCCAGGGTGCCACGACTAAACATTTGCAAAAGCTGGCTATCAAACTTTATCGCAAGTTTAACTTCATATGAATTATATTTTATTTTTACTTTTTGTTTAATTGTTTGTGTTTTTGTAAATTATACTATCAATTTTTTTTTACAAGTTTCAAGTTCTTTTGCATCTAAGAGGAATTGGAGCACATATGGCTTCATCCATTATGTGAAACAAAATAGGTTGGCAGCCAGTAAAGGAGAAGACCTTGTAAATGTTCATTCCAATCTTTGTCTCTTGTCACAATCCTCCACAAACTACATGAAGGGACCTAATAGACTTTGGAATGTGCAACTTGAGATGAGTGACATTGATGTATCCATAAATGCATTGACAAATCTCAATCCCATTGTGGAGCAATGAGAATTCTGACATTGTAGGAGGATGCTTTGGCAAATCTTCATTTGTTTCTGAGAGTCTAATTGCTAGTTGCACTCAATCCAACTATCTTAATTCTTTAGATAATCTTGATGATCTAGAACTCCAATTTTAAGAGAACAGTGATGATATTTTTTGGAAGCATGTGATTCTATCAGACTGTCAATGTATTTGAATTTTGTATTAATGATAAAACTATATTAAAACATAAACGTTTTGGATTATGTAGCAATTATGTGTCTATATTGCTTCTGAAGTGATGAAAATATTTTATAATAACTTAGAAATTTGTGTTATATATATGTGTATGTGCTTTTTTATGAATGTTGTATCCATATGATGAAAAGATAATTTATATTCATAATTGTATGTTTACAAAAGGAGACGAAAACTCCTTATAAAGAATTTTACTAGACGATGTTTCTAAAAAGAAACCATCGTTAACTAAAGCAAACTAGAGCTAAAAAACCGAAAAATGCCAAAACCAACTAAAACGTAAACAAAAGTTACTAAAAGCTAACTAAATTAACTAAAGACAAATTAAAGCTAAGATGACCATTAATATTATATTTAATATTTCAATACCCTCCTCCCTTAATGGTCATCCTACAAACAAAAACTAAGTCTACCCATATTCTTTTGGAAACATATCATCGGTGACTAGTAATTGGAGAAGCATAACTGCCTTGCGATTATTGATCCTTTCCCGTAGAACAATCAAATCTAGACACCGACACTCAAAAACTGTGAGCTTCCTTTGCTTCCAGGTATTTATAACTTTTCCCATTGAACCTTTGCATACTTTCCAACATGATGTTGGACAAAGTAGCCATCCCTCCCATTTTCCAAAAATGAGGTAATTCTGTGATCAGTTGGCACAAACTCTCGACAATTAGTTGGCACAACCCACGATTTTTCAAAAATCGTCTAGAAAAGCCTTCGAAAACTCTAAAAAAGTAAAAAAAAATTCAGAAAAAAATCCTCAAAAAATTGCAAAATTTTTATAGGAATTTTTTCAAAAACTCGTTTAGCAAATTCTTTTAAGAAAATTTTCAAAAAACTCTGCAGAAATTTTTATTTTTCCCAGAAAAATTCTGTCAAAAATTGGCTCAAAAAACTTCACCTTCAGGTTGCCATGAAACTTCAGAAAAGCACCACAAACCCACAAATTCAGAAAGAACACGATTTTCAGAAAATATCCACAAACTGCTCCACGACCAGCCATAAAAACATTAGAAAATTAAAAATGCAGGGATGCATGCCAGCAAACCCTCAATTTTCTGGTAGGAGGCGGCTGAAAAATGTCAGAAGCAGATCTTCAAGAACCCGTCACAAAAAAAACAGCCATGAAATGATCAGAACTGAGCTTCTCAAAGAAGTGATGCTTGAGAAAAAACAGACCCGTGATTTTAAGAATCGTGTTAAAAAAAAAATGCAGGCCATGAATCAGAAGAGGAACCCTCTATTTTGTGGAAAACACCCGAAAGGGCCCACGAAAAACCCTTAGAAAACTCCATGTCGTGCGAACTTAGACGTGCGGAAAACAAATACCAGTCGCACAAAATTTTCACATACCCACGAACTCAAAAAGTCCGCCACGAAACTGCTGTAAACACTCCAAAAAATCCAGACGCGTGGGCAAAAAACAAAACGCTAGAAGCGCGTGATCTCAGTCATGAATTTCCTTGCAGAAATCCGCAAAATTTACCAGAAAAGAGGTCGCAAGAACAGGTCCAAAAAACCCTTCGAAAAACGGCACGAACAGATCCACGATTTTCAACAGCACAAACTTCACAAATTTTTCGTCAAAAAAGTCGCGATTTTCTGTAGAAAAGCCCTTGAAAATCTGTTGCAAAAATTCTTCACAAAAATCCTAAGTTATCGAGTTCGCCCCTGGGAAGCCCGGGTACGATACGGGTTCGGTTCAGGTTCAAAATTCGGGTCCGGTTCGATCAAATTCGCTGTGGGTTCAAAAAATTGATTGTGGGTTCGACCAGGGTTCGAAACCCTGACTGTGGGTTCGGCCAGGGTTCGTTTTTTTCGAACCCGGTTCGAACTTGTGTAGAATTTGTGCCCAGGCAGACTTTTTCAATGTGTTTTTGCAATTTTTAATTAATTTTTTGACCTTTTGTTGACTTTTAAAGACTATTTTATTCCCTCTAACCCTAATATTTGCCTCTAACACATGAAATAGATATGTGTTGTCTTCGTGTGTAGCTGTGTTGAGATAAATTTCAATTGAATACCATTAATTTTTCATTTTTATAGCTGCGTGAATTGTGGTTAGACCAAAGTAAATCAATTTTTTTCATTTATTTAGTTCATAAGTATTTTGTCAAACATTTATCAAAAATAAAAAAAAATCAGTTAGGGATATTTTACTGGTATCTAAGGTAGTTTTCCTACTAGCCTGTTGGGTCACTAACAGATTGATGTAGAAATACACTCCATATGCATCCAAGTGATAGAATAAACAAGTGCTATCAGATAGAACTCAAAAGGCCACAATTTCAATGTCTGGAAAATACAGAAGGATTTTCATTTGCAGATTTGGAAGTAGAAGAAATTATGGCAAACAAAGATAAAAGAAATTCACATGAGGACATTAATATAGAGCAGCAACTAAATGCACTTATACAGGGACAGCAGCAGTTGACCAAGTTATTGACACAAATGTTGAAAATATGAACAGTGATGCATTTAACTCTGCAAACAACAACAATAATAATAATACCAGAACAATAATAGGATCAGGAACTAGACCCCTGATGCCTAAATTTTGGATAGAGCAGAAGACCTAGATGGTCAGAGGGACAGAAGAATGTAGGACAGAGCTATTTGGACTACCTAAATGAGTATAGATCTCTTAGGAATAATCTCATGAAACAATGTCTCTTAACAATTTTTGCCAATTGAAGCTAAGAAACAGACCCAAGAAAGAGAGAGGAACCCACAGCTAGGACTTACAATGAAGGTTAGGCAAGTTGTGCATACCTACTTTTGACAGCTCAAACAAATGCAAAACGTGTTCTTAGATCCAAAATTTGGATACATACTTCTCAAATCCTATGTTTGAAGAGGAAGCAATAAAATATGCCAAATGAATCTATATCATGACATTTGAGTATAAAGTGGTGGTGTATTTTTGCTATGTTATTTGACTATTAGTATGGTGGTGTATTCTAAACTTAATTACTGCTGCAAATATGTATATATTTCTGATTTTTATATGTTTTTGTATTACTGAACCCAAAACGAACCCAATCCCAAATTTTTTTTTTTAACGAACCGGCGAACCGGGTTCTCGAACCCAAACCCAAACCCAAAACCGAACCGGTAACTTAGCAAAAATCTGCTTCAAAATTTCTGCAAAAACCTGCTCAAAAGATGCAGAAATCCCGTCACAAAAATGTGTCCTGCGAGCAGCAAACAAGTCTCAGACCCGTCACTAATATTACATTAAAGCTAAGATGACCATTAATATTACATTTAATATTTTAATATATGAGAGGTCTTGAAAAATGGCCGTATCCATATCCGATACCATATCCGTATTTGTATCCATATCTGTGTGCATGCAACTTTGGTTACAAGCACTTATTGAAATTCGCAGACACAAAACAAGAAGCTTTTGCAGAAATTTTGTTTTTCTCATTGGTCGATTAAGGGATTAAAGGCTCCTTAGTCTCTGGGACATAAGTGGGAACTGAACCCTCAGGTTGCATAATGTTCATTTTTTTTGAAAATTCAATGATGCATTGACATAACAGGAGTAAGCCCAGTGGTTCCCAGGGGGAATTGGACCTGGGGCATTGTTGTGTTAACTCTCCCTTTACTACTCAGTCATGCTCACTGGACAGCTTTTGCAAACAATTAGGTTAGAAAAAAAATCATATTATAAAAAATCACATAAGACCACCATGTGAAAATGTCAAGCATGGAAAGGAAACTTTTTATTCACCTTGCACTAACTCTTTAGCCAAATGATTGGCACACCAACATTTTCTCCTTTAAGCTCTATGTTTTCCACAGCTCCACCACAATTTCCATTGTTGCACCAACTTTTCTACTCGAAGGTCTATATTTATTATTTTTCACAGCTGCAGTACACTTCTAATTGCACTTATTCTTTATCCTCTGATTATGGGATAGCTATCCAGTTGGCTGAAAGGCATTTCCAGATCTTCAAAATGTTTTCTTATCCTAGAAACTTCCAACAAATTCCAGCTGTTTTGAGGGAATTTCCAGAAGCTCCTTTGAAGTTTGAAATGGAGTTCAGCTTTCCATGACATATAGATGTCTTCAATGTCATTAACAGAAGCATCCTAAAGTTTTCAATATTGTTTCTAAGAGATTCCTTAAGTTTCTGCTGTTTTGTTGCTAGTTCCTCCCATTCCTCATTTCCTTAAGAAGTTTATCACAAGATTTCTGCCATTTTTCATACTAACTGGCCCTTGCTTCCATTGCTCATGTTGCCAAAGTTTTCAAGCACTTGTTTCTCGTTCCTGGCAGAACATAGTTTTTATCATATTACAGTCCAGTTATTTGAAGAGTTACATGTAACTATTTTTCCATTCCATGTTAAAAAAGAAATGGTGTTGAAAGTACTTTTTGTTAGTGCAATGCGTTTGTTGATTTGATAAACTTGTATTCAATTTCTCATGCAGGGAATTTCAACATCAAGACAATGTCTAGCAGCAACAGTGTCCGATGTACAACCTGTTCCTTCTCCATTATCACAAATTCCAGCCCTTACAAGTGGAAATGCTGAAGCACAGAGTGCAGTTGCACACAAGAGAAAAGTTCAAGCAGTTCTAAAGGACGTAAAACAGGTATCTGCTTTGTATTTGTTAGAGAAAATATACACAGGTTCTTGCAAGTTCATGCTATTTTGGTTCCTTTGCTGACAGTGCTTATTTACAATTTTTTTTTGAATCAGTAATTTTAAGAATACAGTACATTGATATGACAATATTAACAGATTTAACATCGATGCTATATTAATTTTTTTTGAACAAGATCTGACACACCTTAGCCCAAAGGATTCTATGGTTTTGCATGTGTATATGTATACATAGATACATGGGGACATTGAAATTCTACTAGGAACTCTTAACAAATGATTTCCATTATAATGCCAAAAAAATTGACAAGCTGGTAAATAAAAACCAGTATGATCCTCTGGTTGTGGAATGCTCTACCAACAGATTACTTATCTCTTTCAGTCCTTTGTTCTTTACTGCAGGTTGCTATGTCAACACTCCTCATGCCACACTTTGCTGCAGGTTCCCTAACTGGCCTCTAAACTTTATACATCTAAGGGTACAGAACATAACATTAAAATAATAATATATATTAATATATATTTGCTTTTTATATTTTAGTTTACAATTTTTATTGTGATATTATGCTTGTCTTTAGGGATTTATATATTTGTATATACAATTTTTTTAAATTTTTATTTGTTTTTTCAAATTTTGAATATTTTGCATAAATCCTAAACAAGATACAGCACCAGACAGTCTGGTGCTGTATCGAAATGTATTAGATATGGTTCAAACATGGGCCTGTTTATGAATACATCTAGATATGGTATCCATGCTGTATCTGGGTGTATCGTATCTGTATCAAGTATTTGGTACGTGGATGTGTGTCTCCAAACTAGGGAGAAGTGTCTAGCAAATCTGCATCAGAGATGTGGCAAGGAAAGCAATAACAACAGTATTTTCTTCACAATTTATTCAGAAATTGAATAAACAACAGTAGCAGCAGAAACGGATCACAGACTATACAACAATGTACACAACTAGCTATCTATGCAAATAACAACTATGAATTGCACTAGAACAATGTTCAATACCAAAAGAAGTGAACATAAATACGAGTCTTAGATTATCATAACACATATCATGACACCTTATTTGGAAAGCAAAATAAACAGTATAACAGCATAAATAGTATAAGCTGTTTTGTTTTAGTTTCTTATTTTAGCAACATTTGTTGCGTTGGTATGTGTAAATGAATTTATCTGAGTCATCATGAATAAGGTTTCACCCAAGGAGTTTTGACTGTGAATCAGCATTTGGTCATGGACCAAGTGGAGCCACATTTTACCATCTATATGAAATATGCACATCTGCTATGATAAATAAATTTCCTGGTTGAGAATTGCTATCTAGCTACTGAAAATTAGGAATTGGGGTTTTAAGTTTCTTAGATTATAACCATCCATGTTGACATAAAGGACATGTCTGCTTTAATTGATCTTTATGTAGAGCCCTAAGAAGGTGAATTTGGTGGCTGCCCTGGTTCGTGGAATGCGTGTGGAAGATGCTCTGTTGCAAATGCAAGTGACTGTGAAACGGGCTGCAAAGACTGTATATAAGGTATAGGCTTTGGCCTTTTAAGGTATGTCTTGCCATAGCTGTGAGGGCTATATTGCTAGATCCTAGCAGTTATTTTATGGAGTTTCCTCCTCCTGCTCCATATGGCATGTTGCTTATACAGATGCAATAGTGATATCATTGTGTTGATGCAGGTCATACATTCAGCTCGTGCCAATGCTGTTCATAATCATGGTCTGGATGCTGATCGCCTTATTATTGGTAGGTTCTTAGTAGTGAGATTCAGATGGCAACCAAGTAAAAACTCCTCTATAATATATACTTGTCAAGTGATATTCTTTATTAGTTTCTCTGTTTCTTTGGATGCCATAGAAAATGTCTAACAATTCCTTTCATCTATACAGCGGAGGCATTTGTTGGAAAGGGTTTGTTTCTTAAGAGATTGTGGCCTCATGCGAAAGGTAGAAGTGGTATTAGAGTACGTCCACGATGCAGGCTTACGGTAGTTGTCAGGGAACTGACACCTGAAGAAGAAACTGAGATAGCGAAGCTTCGTGTACAGAGATTTAAAAAGTTGTCGAAACGGGAAAGCCGACTTGTTCCTCACAAAGTTGTGGAGACCCAGTGGCAATGGCATCGCAAGCCAAAGAGAACAGTTTCTCGTGCCACAACCTAGACATAAAATGTTCATTTGCGAGTGTCTTTTACCGTGAAATTATTGACTTTGATCTCCATTATATAGAGTAGTGGAATGGAGTGAAATATATTACAGGTTGTGCAGTTTGTTTGAAGGATTTGCAGACCATGAAAGTTTTGCCCATCTGATTGAAGGAAATTATTGCACGACTTCCATGTTTCATAGACTTTTGTGTTCTAGTATGGTATCAATTCACTCAGCACATGAAAGAATATAAATAAAAAGGAATATGAATTATGCATTCAAAATATGACTAGAATTACTCAATTTTGGAACAAATTACACAGGTAAGTCTAATGAACAAATTTAAAATGAAGTTGCAGACCATTGAGTTGACGTTGCTTATCCTTCTCGACTCTTCAAATGGAAAGAACAAAGTCTAACTTAAAAGCAATGGACGTAAGGGTATAACCAAAGCTTAATATAGCAATCTTAACTGAAATTTTCCAAGAAAAGTTGATATTGTTTGCAAGTTACATTCAGAGGTAAGGTCTTGTGAGACTTTTAGTGCTTCTAACAAATTGGAATTCTGTGGGAAAATTTATATGGATTACAAATCATATTAAAGTTGCAGAGATGCTTTTATAGGAAAAGTGACCCTATTGATATAACCTTGGTTTGAGCATTCATTTATTTTAATAAACTGTGTGGTTGAACACTTAATATTCATATGCCCTGCATTTTATTGAATAACATTCATATACTAAGTGTATTTATCTGATAATATGTAGATCACAGCTTCCTAATTAGAAGGCTTCTGGCCCCACAAAAGTAAACCAAACATAAATTCAAAGTTTTAAAAAAATGTGTTGCCAAATTTTGTGGTTCCTTAATGCATACTACTTCAGAATCCACCTCCAACAACATACAAGTTTGCTCTGTACACAAGGGCTGTTAAGAATACAAACATGTATCCTTTCGACAAGCACATGTGGACTTTTGAAGATTCATGATGCTAAAAAGATGAAGATCAGAATAACCACGCTATATGGTAGTCTCCAAAATACACATGCACTAGTTGTTAATCTAAAACCGTTAGGAATACAAACATGTATCCTTTCCACAAGCACTGGTGAACTTTTTAAGATTCATGATGCGAAAAGATGAAAATCAGAGTAACTGGACTATATGGTAGTGTCCAAAATTCAGGCTTTAGTAGGAAGTCCAAAACCAAAATCTGCATGTTATAATGAAACAACCAATTGCCAACTGTGTGGAATACTACCGGACCTCTCCGATTGAATAATTAAACCTTCGAGCTGACAAATTGCTTTTGCATCCTACAATCTTGCAGGGATGAGTGTAAATTTGTAAAACTGATTTGAGTCTGTCTGTTAAGTTTGGTTCTAGTTGGAACAGTATGATGTGTTTGAGTACAGGGGAACATGTCAGCTATGATTATTATTTTTCTTTATGATTGCTTCCTTCCACAAATTACTATAGCTTGCTTCTTGATCTCCCTTCTACATATGCTTCGCAATAACTGCTATTTCTGTAAGTGCTACACTTCTATGGTACTCGCCAAACATAACAAGTCGTAAGGAAGTAAAATGCAATGAACAAAAATATGAAATGTATTAGCAGACTCTATATGCACAAGGAAAACCTGCTTTGATACTAGTCTAATTCATAAACTCTATGGATAGCTCATTGGATGAATCACTTATACAAATCCTTCATTTAGTAGTTTTGTTACTTACTAGTTCTATGATAAAATACAGCAACATGGAATGCTGAAATAGACATGAGGATGTTCCCATTATCCAAACTAGTGTTTTATTTAGAAACCTGTACCAACATAGCATAAACAAGTAGAAACAACCACAAGTAAAAGACAAATGGAGGGATTTACGCAGGAGAAATCCAATGCAAAGAATCTCAAGCAAAAGAATCCATTATATAGATTAGTTTCTACAAGCTATCTCTTTTCAAAGGCCTCTAAGAACACCTCTCTTCTGGCATCCTCTAATTGCACTTAGTGTAATGAGCTCCAAAGTGACTAGATTTAATCACACAATACTCAACAAACATTGCAATGAGCTTCTACCGTTAAATGCTAATAACTCGAACACAAGGATGACTGAAATGTAACTATGCCATGAGAACTCAATCTCTATAAGTTCAATTCCTTTGCAAGAGGGAAGAATTCCTCTAGAAAAATAAGAATTAAACAGTACAAAACCCAATGGGTGTACTAATAACAGAGAATGAGTATGAGTTGACTATGACGAAATTTAAAATTTCCATGTGTTGAGAAGAACTCTTTTAAGTCCCCATATGACCTTTCCATTATGTTATTTTGTTCCCGTCATGACGAGTTCATTCACAGTCAAAAAATTTACTTGCACTTTGTTCCCATCGTGACAAATTTACCCACAGTTGAATACATTGCAATAGTAAAACTCAAATCAAAATAACTTTGTTGCTTATGTTGATTGAGATCATTTGCCTATATGTCAAAAACATATGTTCATATTTATGACTAACCAAATAGTAATTTTCATCTAGCAAACTGTGTGCGAGGAATATTGGCTTTTTCTCCAGTGAAAAGGTGCAAGGTAACATAAACTCTGCGGTTCTGTCAAAGCGAAAGGTTCTAATGCTAGACTCATTCTACACCATTTAAGTGTATGCCAAGTATAAGTTTGAGGTTAGACCAAACTATGCTAATGGCTTTTAACTATGATTGTGTCTAGTAACTACCAGGTAGTCCTATCGTCATGCACACCTCGTGCACATATGTAATAATGGGTTATAATTAACTCTTAATTGTTATAATGCTACAATTTAATGTAATGTTTCAGATGAGTAGTTAACAGCTAATTACGAGCCTAAGTCCTGCACTTATCACTAATATTTGATCATGTTAAATTAAAATAAATGTCCTAATCATATGTTGAAGCCACCCGGGAAAAGTCATTAAAATAAATATTTTGATCATAACGTTGAAGGCATTGTTGGGTTCGGTGAACCCCAAATTAGCAAGTTTCTCACATACTCGGAAATGATGCCTTTTACAACTGACTTCTTTTTGCATGTATTCGCAAAATTAGAAGTCCTTTTTGATGGATTTTTCCATTTATTGGAGATGAGATTGATTTATAAATATTGGCCGCTATTTGAATATGTATTGTATTCAGAATTAATAAAAGAGATAATCCCTGAAAGTGGACGTAGCCATTATTGGGAAAACCACTATAAATCTTGTGTTCTTTTGTGTCTTTTAAATCTTTTAATTTTTGTTCTTATTTTCTGCAATTTTCATCAACAATTGGTATCAAATCCTAGTGGAGAAACTTGGTGCTAGAAATCGGTGAATAATTTCTAGAGCCATCGGAGATGTAGACAAATGGAAGATTGAAAAATTTGCAGGTCAGAACTTCGGTTTGTGGAAGCTGCAAATGGAGTTGTTGCTCATCAAGCAAGATCTCTCAAATGCATTAGCTGGAAAAGCCAAAGGGCAAGGTTCTTTAGCAGATGAAAATTGGGAGAAACTGGACAAGAAAGCAAGAGCTACCATTTTTCTTTCGCTGTCCAGTAATGTTTTATTTAATGTCTCAGCCGAGAAGACAACGTAGGAGTTGTGGGAGAAACTCTCTTCAATGTATGAGATGGCATCGACTTTGAATAAGGTATTTATTATGAAAAAATTGTATAGTTTGAAAATGCGAGAAGGTGGGATTATGTCTTATCATTTAAATGAATTTAATACATTAGTCACTCAGTTGATTTCTGTGGGCATTAATTTAGATGATGAGATCAAGGCAATTTTATTATTGTGTTCTTTATTGGGAAGGTGTGGTGATGACAGTGAGCACTTCGGTGGCTACCAAAAGCAAATTGAAATTTGATGATGTTGTAGCCACTCTTCTCAGCGAAGATATTTAGAGAAAAAATTAGGAACCCTCTTCTGGTGAGACATTAACCACTGTAAGTACTAGTAATAGAGGTAAAAGTACAAAAAGAGGCAAAAATAATAATAGAAGAGGGTCGAAATCTGCACATAGATCAAAGTCCAGAGGAAGGAATGGTGCCTGTTGGTTTTGTGGCAAACTGGGCCACACAAAGAAAAATTGTTGGAATTATAAAAAGGCACAGGACAAAGTCAGTAATAATGAAGCAAACACTATAGTTGAAAAAGATGATGGTGTTTTGGTCTTGGCCGTTGGTGACATGACTACAGATTCGTGGGTGCTTGATTCTTCTTTCCATGCTACTTCATGTCGAGAGACTTTTACAAATTTCAAAGAAGGTACATTTGGTAAGGTTTTTCTTGGTGACAATAAGGAATGCAAAATCGTAGGTAAGGGTGATATAATTTTGCATTTGAAAAATGAAAATAAATGGATTTTGAAGGATGTGAGATATGTTCCTTTGTTGAAATGAAATTTAATTTTTGTGAGCTAGCTTATTGCTTTTGGGTGTAATGTTAAATTTTCTTTAGACAATTGGAAAGTAACCAAGGGAATTTTAGTGCTTGCAAAGGGAAAGAAGTTGGGTAATCTTTACATTTTAGAATGCCATGGTGAAGTGGGAGTTGCCATGACAATCATGGAAAACAATTTAGAAATTTGGCATAAGAGGCTCAGACACATGACCAAGAAAGGGCTTGAAGTTATACTTCAAAGAGATCAACTTCCAGGCTTAAAATCGATGGATTTGTTATGCGAGCATTGCCTTTATGGCAAACAGAGCCAGTCCAGCTTCTTGAGGACAGGCCATGATAAAAAAACTACTCCTTTGGAACTTGTGCACTCGGGCGTTTTTGGTCCCACAGAGGTAACCTCTTTTGGAGGTGCAAATTACTTTGTTACTTTCCTTGATGATTACACTCACAAAGTTTGGATTTACATGTTAAATAGAAAATCAATTTTTTTCTTCAAAATTTAAAACTTTTAAGGCTCTTGTTGAAAACTAGATTGGACATAAAATTAAATGTCTTAAAATTGATAATGGGGGAGAGTTTTGCTCCTCGGAGTTTGACAATTTTTGTGCAGATAATGACATTCGTAGTGTTGGAACTATCAAAATTTGTTAATTTTTTGCATACCTTTCATCCCCCCTGAGTCTCCATGTAGGGTTTACCTTTGCCACATTTCCCCATTTGCATGATGCTTTATCCACATTTTGCCCATATTGCCCTATAGAATCCATCGGGTTGTATATTTTCCATCTTTCTGGACCTATCGGCGTAAGTTTTTTCTGGTTTCCCCGACCCATGCTACGTTTTCTGCTTGCATGAGTCTGTGTTGCCTATCGGCAAGACTCATCTGATGTCACGACGATCACAGGTTTTCTGCATTCTTCATTCGGCATGACTTTCGCACTGTTTCGGTGACAGGATGATACACGTATCGGCAAAGGTTTTTGGTTTAAGTGAATGGTCATAACGAGTCTTTCTTGTCTCACTGAACGGTACAAATAAGGATTCACTTCGGCAAAATGGTTTTGTTGTTCTGGCAACAACAGAGGCTTTTATCGGCATGTCTTGGTGGTCGGGCTAGCATCTTACCGAAGTCTGGTTGTTTCGGCGACAAGTGCACTGTGGTTTCCTTTCGGTAGAGGTTGAGGCATCGATATAAAGTCACAACGAATACATTATGTCTCTCCGACTTTGCACGGGTGTTCTCTTCGGCCAGAGTCTTTGTTTTTGGCATTAGGTCTTGGCGAGGCTCACTTGTCTTGCCGACCGGTATGATGGATGACACACCTTCGGCATGAGTTTGGTCTTCGGTGTATTGTTTCACCGAGTACTTTTTGTCTCGTCGACTGGCGCATTAAGGTTTCACTTCGGTAAGACTTATGGGCTTCAGAGTATAGTCTTGGCAAGCCCGTCGGGTCTTGCCGACATTGTTTGATGGATGGATTTCGGTGTGAGATCTGTGTCGTCTTGGCGATCTAAAATAAACATGGGAGGCATTCGGTATAACAATTCATTTCGCTATAGGGTCTCTTCGATGCCGTTAAGCTACAATGACATACTTGGGGCGAATGGACATATCGGTAAGAAACTATTTGTCACGGCAATCTGCAGGCGAATGAGGATCTTCAGTGAAACAAGGTTTAATCTATAGGATGTCTCCATGATACGGATGGTCATGACGATGAGCAGAGGAGCACGGGAAAATAGCGATTGACGTCATTTTGCCTTCGACATACTTACAGGCTATCCTGGCAACTGCTCCATTGATGATTAATATTCAAACACTGTGGGCCGACATATGGAGTTTTAACCGTTGCTGGCCGACTTGGTTCGTGCCCAATTGTAACGGTTGATCGATATGGATTCTGGCCGACATGAATTTTGAAATGTTTTATTTTCTAATGCTGGTGTATATATATGCACCTGGATTGTAATAGATAGAGGATTTTTTTTATCATCAGATTTTAGATCACATACAGTAGATTAGGAATGGCTATAGTAGAATAATTCTCTTATCAGAGACTATGTGCATGTTTTCAAAATGGCAAATTCAATGAAAATCAGTTGGTGTGGCAGGTTATTTCTGGTGTCAATTGTATGTTGAACTTATTGAAAAGTATTGCTGAAGTTGTCTCCAAGTTGATTCTTTCTGGTTGTTTAAATTGATGTAACAAGTTTACTTTCAGTTTATCTGTGCACATTTGCTGTATTTGTGTGGTTAATTAATTGGTTCTCTCAAGTAGAGATTAAATCCTTTTTGTTGATCACAGTAATCAAGAAGGTTCATCTAGATTATTAAAGAAGAGCTCAGTAGTCATAATCTTGCATTGTTTATACAAGTTATGAACAGATCATATGCCTGCAATTTGGTTTTATGCTAGAATAAGTTGTCCACTTCTTTTTCGTTTGACTCCGCATACCCAACAAGGCACTGGTCTCTGCAATTTCATTATTTGAATTCATTCAATCTCTTTATATATGTTAATTAGGCTTTTAGGATTTAGATCAGAAGATTGCTATCAAGTTTGCTTTCATTTGTTCACTGTCATCTACCATTGTGGACAAAGCATTTCAGAAGGATAATCATAAGATAAGCCTGCATTGTTCAAGAGAGGTACACCCGCTCAGGTTTTGCAGCACCTAAAGAGTAGAAGGTTGAGTCTTCTTGACCTTGTATGTTACCCTAAAGCGTATCAAGAGATTGGCAGCCTCTTGAGGCATTCAGCCTACGTTTTTGAGAGCTAACAAATTGGCGACTCCGCTGGGGATTATATCAGAAAATTCGGTTGAAGACCACATTATAGAGTCATTGGAGGAAAAGTTATAATTTGAGAAATTTCAGAAAGGGTGATTTTGCTGGGAAAAGATCAGAAATAATGATTTTCCTACTTTTGGAAAAGTAGGTGGCGACTTTGAAATAATTTTTGCAGTTTTTTAAACATGAATGGAGGAGGATTTCAGTTCAGGGGAGGACATGCTGGACTCCTCATGGTCAGCAGTATGTGCCATAATATCATACACAGTATTACGGTCGATGTACTAGCATCCGTATCCGCCTAGTGCCCCCCCTCATCAGCATACAACTATGATCAGACAGTTTGATTTGGCAGGGATTCCATTATCCCCTTATCCAATGGATGGCATTTGGAGGGGTATTGTTCCAAAGTTTACAGGGTGTGATGCAATCATTGCTGAAGATCATTTAAGAAGTTTCGATGCTTTCATCCAAGATTTGGATGTGCCCTACGAAGATTTACGCATGAAGCTATTCATGATATCACTTGTTGAAGATGCTAGGGATTGGTTCAACAGCTTACCAGCTGTCTCTATTGATTCTCTCCAAGGATTTCAAGATCAATTCCTCAAGCAGTTTGGGAATCTAGGTGCACCAGATTTTGCTCTTTGTGAATTATTGCACATTCAGAAAGATCAAAGTGATACAATTTATGATTTCAATGAAGATTCAATAAGTTGCAGAATAAAATACCTATTGGATCAAAGTTGCCAAATTCTGTAGCACTGAGTATTTATTTGAATGCATTTGATCCAAAGACAGGGTATGAGCTTAGAAATAAATTCCCAAGAGGTTTGGCTGAAGCACAAAAGATGGCACAAACAATTGAAAACAATAGGAAGGCTGCTGGGATGATCAACAAACGAGATATTCATAGGTTTCTCAGCAAAGCAACATATACAGGAACGAAAGGCCGAGGTTGCATGGCATGCCTTATAATACAGACTAGAAGGACAACAAACCTATAACAGCTAGGCCTGGAAGTGAGGGAGCTTCTGATCCATTGAGCAAGAAAGGAACCTATATGGTAAGTAACAATTACTTTTGTGATTTTTGTGATAAGCCACATTCCCCAGATCATTGTGTTGTAGCCCAAAGAGTACAGGAGGAGGGAATGCAGATGGAAAACAATGAAGAAGATCACACAGTATATCTGGCCTCAGATACTTTTCACCATGTTGAGGAGGATGAGGGTGTAGGGCTTATCTCTTGCACAACAGACTGTCATAGAGAGAGCAGTGTTTGTTGTGAATATTCTGATGCTGATGATGAACCTGAGGATTTTGATCTATAGTCAAGGGATTCTTCTACTTCTTATGAGGATCTGGATGAAGAGGCAATGGGAGATAATGATTTATCAGATAGTAAGTATACAATACCTCTGGCTGCAGTTGAAAGTTATGAAGATACATTTGATCATGATGAGGTTTGTACATTTGAAAGTGATTTCCATTTTTTTTTCAAACTCGTTGTATGATGAAGAGTTAAATGAAGATCAGATGATTTTTTGCCAAGGTGTGTCAATGAGTAAGTTTCATATATTTTCAAATCCGTTCTATGAAAAGGAGGAAATAATTTCAGACAAGCAGAATGATGGAATAAATAACTGCATTGATGATGTTTCTGATTTCCCATTCTCTGATGGTATTGGATTTTTGTTTGATTATGACAAAAGTGAGGAGTATGACTAGTGATGAAAATATAGAGGCTTGTTCACTTAGTTGTGAATAGAATGCAGATTTGTTTACTTCTGAATACTAGGGATGTGCACATGAAGATGATCTTGAAGTTCTGTCTCCAGCTTACTTTTGTTTTGACAGTGAGAGATCTTTATGTAAAGATTCTTATGAATCCCTATGCATTTCTTGGAATGATGGTGATACTTTTGGTGTTGATCAAAAGTCTGTGTTTGTTCAAAAGGAGGTATGTGTTTCTGGAATTTCTAACTCATGTGGAAAAGATGTTTATTTGCATACCAAGGTTGGAAAAATTCCAGCTTTGATTGATTCATATATGTTAGATATTGGAGATGTGAGTTATAATCCAATGTTGTCTCCAAATGATGATATGGAAGAAGTGCAAAAGGTTTTAGATTTGTTTGTTTCAGACAATATTGGTATAACAGAGTTTTTTGTTTTTCAAGAGAAGCACTTTGATTGTGAAATTCTTATACAGCTGGGAGAATGTTTCATAATACATAACAGTAAGAAAGAAAGTGAGGTATCTTGCATTGAATACGCATATATTTTGTATATTGAAGATAACAGAATTTTATCTGATGATGGAGAATACAAATTGCTGAATACTGTTGGGAAGTTGGTCCAAGCTGAGCATGGTGATTCTCTAAAAACTTTCAGTGATAGGAAAGATTGCATCTATGTCTTCAAGAAGAATCTAATGAATTCAAAACAAAACCAGGTATTTGACAGGGGAAAGTATGATTTGAGTTTCAAATTGTAACAGCTCAAGACAGGAGAAGTTAAAACACAGAGGATTGAGGGTTGCCAGTGCATGGACAACTCTTACTTATTCTTTTTAAAATTCTTTTCCATGCACAGTAGTTTAGGGTTCTGGTTCACTTCCATTTTGCATTCATTTTGCTTCCTTTCCATCGTGCCCTCTGGTCCATTTCCATGTTGCTCTTTTTGTGTTTGGTCTAGTCTGCTCACCCAATGATTCTGGATCCTTGCAATGAGCTTACTATCATTCATCCCCAGACAGAGCCACTGTTGGAACCATCAAAATTTGTTGATTTTTTGCATACCTTTCATCCCCCCTGAGTCTCCATGTAGGGTTTACCTTTGCCACATTTCCCCATTTGCATGATGCTTTACCCACATTCTGCCCATATTGCCCTATAGAATCCATCGGGTTGTATATTTTCCATCTTTCTGGACCTATCGGCATAAGTTTGTTCTAGTTTCCCTGACCCATGCTGCGTTTTCTGCTTGCATGAGTCCGTGTTGCCTATCAGCAAGACTCATCCGATGTCACGGTGATCACAGGTTTTCTGCATTCTTCATTCGACATGACTTTCGTATTGTTTCGGCGACAGGATGATACACGTATCGGCAAAGGTTTTTGGTTTCGGTGAATGGTCATAACGAGTCTTTCTTGTCTCACCGAACGGTACAAATAAGGATTCACTTCGAAAAAATGGTTCTGTTGTTCTGGCGAAAGCAGAGGCTTTTATCGGCATATGTCTTGGTGGTCGGGCTAGCATCTTACCAAAGTCTGGTTGTTTTGGCGACAGGTGCACTGTGGTTTCCTTTTGGCAGAGGTTGAGGCATCGATATAAAGTCACAGCAAATACATTATGTCTCTCCGACTTTGCATGGGTGTTCTCTTCGGCCAGATTCTTTGTTTTAGGCATTAGGTCTTTGCGAGGCTCCCTTGTCTTGCCGACTGGTATGATGGATGACACACCTTCGGCGTGAGTTTGGTCTTCGGTATATTGTTTCACCGAGTACTTTTTGTCTCGCCGACTGGCACATTAAAGTTTCACTTCGGTAAGACTTATGGGCTTCAGAGTATAGTCTTGGTGAGCCCGTCGGGTCTTGCCGACATTGTTTAATGAATGGCTTTCGGTGTGAGACCCATGTCATCTTGGCGATCTAAAATAAACATGGGAGGCATTCAGTATAAAAATTCATTTCGCTATAGGGTCTCTCTGATGCCGTTAAGCTACAACGACATACTTGGGGTGGATGGACATATCGGTAAGAAACTATTTGTGTCACGGCGATCTGCAGGCGAATGAGGATCTTCGGTGAAACAAGGTTTAATCTATAGGATGTCTCCATGATACGGATGGTCACGGCGATGAGCAGAGGAGCACGGGCAGATAGCGATTGACGTCATTTTGCCTTCGACATACTTACAGGCTGTCCTGGCGACTGCTCCATTGATGATTAATATTCAAACACTGTGGGCCGACATATGGAGTTTTAATCGTTGCTGGCCGACTTGGTTCGTGCCTGATTGTAACGGTTGATTGATATGGATTCTGGCCGACATGAATTTTGAAATTTTTTATTTTCTAATGCTGGTGTATATATATGCACTTGGATTGTAATAGATAGAGGATTTTTTTTATCATCAGATTTTAGATCACATACAATAGATTAGGAATGGCTACAGTAGAATAATTTTCTCTTATCAGAGACTATGTGCATGTTTTCAAAATGGCGAATTCAATGAAAATCAGTTGGTGTGGCAGGTTATTTCTGGTGTCAATTGTATGTTGAACTTATTGAAAAGTATTGCTGAAGTTGTCTCCAGGTTGATTCTTTCTGGTTGTTTAAATTGATGTAACAAATTTACTTTCAGTTTATCTGTGCACATTTGTTGTATTTGTGTGGTTAATTAACTGGTTCTCTCAAGTAGAGATTAAATCCTTTTTGTTGATCACAGTAATTAGGAAGGTTCATCTGGATTATTAAAGAAGAGCTCAGTAGTCATAATCTTGCATTGTTTATACAAGTTATGAATATATCATATGCCTGCAATTTGGTTTTCTGCCAGAATAAGTTGTCCACTTCTTTTTTGTTTGACTCCGCATACCCAACAAGGCACTGGTCTCTGCAATTTCATTATTTGAATTCATTCAATCTCTTTATATCTGTTAATTAGGCTTTTAGGATTTAGATTAGAAGATTGCTATCAAGTTTGCTTTCATTTGTTCACTGTCATCTGCCATTGTGGACAAAGCATTTCAGAAGGATAATCATAAGATAAGCCTGCATTGTTCAAGAGAGGTACACCTGCCCAGGTTTTGCAGCACCTAAAGAGTATAAGGTTGAGTCTTCTTGACCTTGTCTATTACCCTAAAGCGTATCAAGAGATTGGCAGCCTCTTGAGGCATTCAACCTGCATTTTTGAGAGCTAACACGTAGAATTAAGGTGGTCCCATTCACCCCTCAGGAAAATGGTGTAGCTGATGGGTTGAATCAGACGATTCTTGAGAGAGCTCGGTGTATGCTCTCCAATGCCGGTTTGGGAAAAGAGTTTTGGGTAGAGGCGTGTAATACTGCAGTGTATTTAATCAACTGTGCTCCTTCATCTCGTTTGGATTTTGATATTCTAGAGAGATGGCTTGGGAAATTAATTTCTTATCACCATTTGCGGGTGTTTGGCTGTGAAGCGTTTGTGCATATTCCCAAGGAGCAGCGAACAAAGCTTGATTTCAAATCAAAGAAGTGTATTTTTCTCGGCTATGGAGAGGATCGATTTGGTTTCAGGCTGTGGGATCCCATTGCCAAAAAGATTGTTCGCAATCGGGATGTCATGTTTAATGAGAAAAAAATTCCAGGTTTGTAGCCTCATGACACATCTTCAAATGAATATTTTGATGTTGATTTATTTGATAATGGAAATACTAGAAAAAATTCTATTTCATTCTCCCAACCTTTAATAGTCTCTACACAACCATCTACTTTAAGCTCTTTGCCTTCAAATATTCGTTCCCCTATTTATACTACTGCACAACCTCCTTGTTCTACCTAGTTGTTTGATTTTTCATTACACCAAAATTCAAAGTAGCTATCACAAGTTAATATGCAACCTTTATTTTCTTTATCGCTACCAGCATCTGTTCCAACACACTCTTTGCAATTTCCAGCGCTACCTATGGGTTCTATCTCACAAAGCGTGGTTTTTTCACCTCCCACGCATGAGTCTCAACCTCCTCTCAGTTCAACACAACCTTTGATTTTGCAGCCTTCAATCATTAGCTCGCTACCTCTAGAGAATTATACGCAACCTTCTAAAATTTGTAGAATTCTTGGCCAAGTGAATAGCACTATTGCTATCACAAAACAGAGTAAAAACTAATTTCTTAAACCATAACTCACTTAACAGGCATATAATAATGTTTGAGGGAAAGTTAATAAATCATAACATAAAATTGTTAAAGGCATGGACAACGTAGACTGATCGAGGAGAGAAGGTAGGTTGTCGGGCGAAAAACAAATGACTGCAACTTCATAAATGGTAAGGGTCTGCAGTCATTGCAATTAAAAATGGACAAGGAAGAAGTGACTTAGCCTATCATGGGAATGTATAAGAAGGGGGGGAAGGCATGAGGGGGAGGGGAATAGTTTTCAAAAGAATGTGAAGGCATGGCTGAGCTATGCGATCCATTTTTCTTTGCATTTTAGTAGAGTTTGGAAGTGTGTGACTATAGAGAAGGAATATCATTAAGTTGCTTGTAGTGTTAATATCTTTCAACAATTAGGTTTATCATTGTCAATTTTAACATTTTACATGTTTTTATGTTGTAAAGCCCACAATGTATTTGCTCTTTGTTATGTTGCATAAGCAATTGTTAACCTCAAAGCTCTTTTTATTTCTAAAAAAACTTCAGGTGCATGTTTGTCTTATTTTTCCTAACTATTTGTTTGAAGGAACTCCCACCATTGACAATGAGCTTTTGAAACATGGAATCATCTCATCCATTATACATGGAGCAATGATGGAACCCTTATTCCTTACATCTTTATTAATGTGAATGTTTTAAACCAAACTAAGCCAATTATTTTAAGTTATCCATCCTAGTATTGGTTGGGGTTTAGGTTTGGGTGACGGGTTCAATCAATTTTTTTGAGGGTTGGGTTTGTCCATACAAAAGCATGTAAAAATAAAAAAATACAATTATTTTGAGCAAGTAAGTTCAGAATGTCGCATAGCATCATATATTGTATAATGAACAAAGCCACCATAAAAAATAAAAATATTACAATGTCAATTAGTCAAACTTGAATGTCATGACATATATTAAAACTAAAAAATAAAAATATCAAGTGTTAACAATCAACCATCATTGATCAAACACCATCATATGGGTCTTCAAAAATATCATCACCATCCATATTAGATGGTGTAGGTATTGGTATATTAGAAGAAACATGAATAGTGGCATTGGAACTCTCATGCTCACTAGCTGACTCATCATCAACATCAAGTGCCTTAAGGTGGGAAGTGGAAGCATTCAAGTTAGTATGATCTAGCTCTATATCCCACTTCCTTGTGTTCCCCTCCTTGTAGCCACTTTCTTTGTGTGAAAGGAGACAAATTTAATGCACAAACATTAAATCCTCTATTTTTTTTAGTGTAGTCATTTAAACTTTATTGAGTGGATAGAGTATGTGCTCCAACTCCTCTCAAATGTATATGAATTAGCAACCTATTAAGATAAAATTAGGGAGTAATAAAATTTAAATTATAAAGTGTAAATGATACTTAAAAGATAAAAGATTATTTTAATTAACGTGATAAAATTTTGATCTCAAAAGGTTGTAGTTGTGTGAATGATTGGAAATGGAAGTACCATCAACTATGAGCATCAACCTTAGACTTTTCATGAAGAGCATCAACACTGAATTTGTTGGAGCTTACAAAATCCATGAACTCAATCCTAACCACATTTTTCATGCCAATATCAATGAAGAGTCTACAAAGTGTTGTCTTGTACCCTTGGTTGAATTCAACATCTCTATATGGGGAAATCCTTATTGACACTGAAATAAGTTCAACACTATAATTTTTGGGACTTAATGCAAAGGAAAGAAGATGTAGGGGTTGGTCATTTTGTTCCATCTCTCTTCAATAATTTTGTGTAGTTGTTTGAAGAAAGCTTCTTCAAGATCTTGCTCTTTCTCATTTAGGGTTTTCTTCATCTTCTCAATTATTGAGTTGATGCCATCATGCATCTCTTCCAAACAAGGCCTATCCATGTTGGAATAACAACCATACTCAATATGGCCTTGGTGAAATTGAGGAGATATTCAACAGAATCACATCAAATTTCATCTAGGAGGATATGCTTAATCTTTGTTGTTCTTGTAGTGCTAGATTGCCTTCATATGGACCAATTTGGGTTGACGACCATGTTAGAAAGTGCATCCCAAACCTTCACAAGTTGTTTCAAGACAATTATGTTGGAGGAAAAATGGGTCTTAACAATCTATTTAGAATCAAAATTAAAAGATAAAAGATTAAATTTAAAATAAAATAAAAATTAGAATTTTTACTATAGTGAAACATATTTATTAAAATAAATCTTATTGCTTCACTTACCTTCAACAGCCCCAATTTCAAGAATGTCCTACATATGCCTTATGACATATGGTGGTTGGTGATGAATATTTGGATCTCATTGACCTTAACATACACTTGTTTGATCCAATCAATTATTGTGTCAATTTTTTGTAGCATAAGGTTGAGGGAGTGGTCAACACAATGTGTCCGAATGATGTGTGGATAGAATCAACCAATAAACTAGCCACTCTATAATTTTTGGTGTTCTTTGTAATGACTTGGACAACATTTTGAAGCTCCACTTTCTCAATGGTTTTCATGACAATGTTAGCAATAAATACACCATCCTTCACCTCCCCTTCACAATTTATTGCTCTAAAAAACATTTCCATCAAAGGCCAATTTCTTGCATCCTTCCATCCATTGAAAATGATGGACTCTCCTATCTCGACCAATGAATCCCCTATGATCTTTAATGACTACAGATTTCACCCCATTTTCTAATGCTACACACTTTCTCAAAACCCCGAACCTTATATCCTTTTGGAGCCTCATTAATTGCTTTCACCATTTGCTACCAATATGGCAAGCGAACAACAATGAAAACCAATCCATTTGCATAGAGACATTTTTCTATGAGTTGATTGACAATCTCTTAAGACTAGAATTTTGAAATGTTTTTGATAAGGTAAGCAACATTTTTAGGTGTTGTACCCTTTACATGGAGGGCCCTTGGGGCCAAAAAGGAGCTAGTTCAAAACAAGACATGAACTAGAAAGAGCTTACAAACATGAGCCACAAGGATCAACAGAACATGCCAAACAAGCCACACACTAGTGTTTTGAAATGTTATTTCCAATGGTCCCTTTGATTTCTTATGTGTAAAGGCCATGAGTTGTTTTTCAAGTGTGAGAAAAATTGGGTGGCTCTTATAGGCTTTCATGAAAATGTTAGCAATAAATGCACCATTCTTCACCTCCCCTTCACAATTTATTGCTCTAAAAAACATTTCCATCAAAGGAAAATTTCTTGCATCCTTCTGTTCATTGAAAACGATGGACTCCCCTATCTTGACCCATGAATACCCTATGATCTTTAATGACTACGAATTTCACCCCATTTTCTAATAAGTTGCTACAAACTTTCTCAAAACCCTAGTCCTTATATCCTTTTGGAGCCTCATTAATTGCTTTCACCATTTGCTACCAATATGGAGAGCAAACAACATTGATTCAAAACCTTGGCCCTTATATCCTTTTGGAGCCTCATTAATTGCTTTTACCATTTGATACCAATATGGCGAGCAAACAACATTGAAAGCCAATCCATTTGCATAGAGACATTTTTCTACGAGTTGATTGACAATCTCTTAAGACTAGTGTTTTGAAATGTTATTTCCAATGGTCCCTTTGATTTCTTATGTGTAAATATTGGAAGGTGGTTTCGTTCCTCATGATCCTTTCTTTAAGAACTGATGATTTGATTTGCGACGTACTGCTTGATCTACTTTTTCCTTCTTAACAATATATGCTATGTTTTGTGTTTCTAGAGTTGGTACACCATTGTTTCTTGGGAAAGCTCTAATGCCTATTCCAAGGATGTCACACAAATGGTCTTTCACTTAATTGTATGAGCTTGAATATTTGACACCACACCCACTACAAATCCAAACATAACCCCCACCTGTTGGAAGTTGTACTCTATTAACATATTTCTAAAGGAGAGAATTTGGGTCTATTTTGAAGCAAGGTTGATCCATGGAGCTAGAACCAATTGCCATTGTAATCCCTATGACAAAAGTTCAATAAAAAACACATTCAAAGGATCAAAACATGAAAAAATATACAACTTAACTCATTTAAAAAAATAAAGCATGCGTTGTAGATTTATAAAAGAATGAAGACGAGAATGAAGTTTTTTTGGATGGCTGCGATTCTTGGGCAATGGTCTTCTGCTAGGGCAGCGATGCCCTAGCTTTTCTATTGCGTTCCTTGGTCTTCTGCTGCTGCGTTCTTGTTCTCTTCCTTTTTGCAGACTTTTTGCTTGCTTTCTGGTTTGCAGTTGTGATGGGCAAGGTCGTTGATGTCACAACTTGCATCATTTAATTAATTCTTTTATCGAACTGGGTATGTCTTAGAGCAATATGCGATAAGGATAGTTGTCATAGATTCTTTTGGGGGGGTTGCACTATAAACAATGACTTCAGGTATCGTTTTTCCTACTTCAGGAGCTTTCAGGAGCTAAATTGTAGCGATTGATTCCTAAGATTTAAATCTATTTTAGCTTCTAATTTAAAATCCTGTTGACTTAATTCTAACTTTATTGACTTCGATTTAGACCAATTCATGGAGACAATTAATGATTACTTTAATTCCTAATCTAAAACACAAAATTCCAAATTAATTCTATTTTGCTTCAAAAGAAATCCATAACTTAATTGCTAGTAAGTAAATGCTAATTTAAGAGCATGAATGAATTGCAGGAAAATGATGATTATTCTAAAAAGCATAAAGACTAATCTCCATAAACATATTCTGAATAGACTTCAACTCCATCTTTCCATAAATTCTTAACATTGCTTTAATGAAGCTTAACAAACAAACATCAATTTTAACTGATTCGAACAACATCTAAACCTAATTTATATAAAAAACCTGTTAACGATTCTAATGGTTCAATTCAACATTTCTAATAAACAAATCTAACCATTCTAACAATTCGATCTTAACCATAATAAACTGAAACTTCGAAACGTAATTGTAAATAGAAGTAATTATCCGATTTTAACATTTACCAAGGTAGACGATGATTTCAATGATTGAACAATTCAAAATCAGTTTCTACTACAAATTTAATATTATTGAATAAAAAAATAACAACACTTGACAAAAATACCATAAGATTGTTCCAAAGGTTGAGCGGGCCCTACTCTTCCTCAGGTAAGATCCTTTAACACAGTGAATTGATTAACTTCTTGCTTCCCTTCTCATTGATCAAAAGTAGAACACAAAACAAAGTATTGCTTGTGATTACAAAAATTCTAATTGCAAATTATCTAACTCCTAACTAAGACCAAAATATGGATATTTATAAAATATCCTTATTAGCTTCTAACATGGCATTAACTGCCAAAACTTAAGGTGACAAACTACAAATTACAAAATGAAACTAAAAATAGAACTGAAGTGGACTAAGGAGGACTATGCCAGAACTACGCCAGATTGGCGCTGGAAGTAAAAGTTCCTCAACCGACTATGAAGTCGATTCAGAATTTGAGTGACTCATCATCCAGTAGGGCCTATCTATGGCGTAGTCATTCCTCATGATTAAATAGATAGTTTAACCGTCTCATCAACCTTTAAGATACCCTGTTAAAAAACCTTATGAAAAGGACAACAATCATGGTAATAAAGATTAATGCAGCATAATTATCTCATCCAAAGTCATCATAAAGCAACACATTTAACATAAGCTATTACTTCCAAAATATTTGCTAATTTAGTTAAACATAAAGTAAAATAAGCAAATATGTTAATCTATTGTCTACCACCAGTCATGCCAATTAATAATAACAAGTATTTTTAAACATAAAAAGCCTTAAATGAAAGTATTTTATATCTCCCATCATTTTCTCCCTAACTTGCTTTGGACCATGTCCTCATGGTTCATCATCCAGAACTATAGTGTTCTCTTTCTCTCTATTTAGTGCCTCCATCCAAATGGTGCAGTCAAATACACCCTCCCTGTACTATTCCAACAATTTGGTATTTAGTGCATAGCCATAGTTTTGTCTCAAGTTCTCAAACCACACCCTCATTACTGGAGCTGGAATATTTGCCATTTCCTTTAGCTTTGGTGTGGCATAATAATAATCGACATTCTGAATCTCATGCCTACCCAAAATTCTTTCTACTGTTGGATTAGAGTGATGACATGCTTGACTCTGACTAAACTCCAACTGATATTATTCAGAATAATTGGCTCCCTTCTCCTGACTAATTCTGGAATAAGTTGGTACCTTTCTTCATAGGACCGTAGTGCTAACGGTGGGAGTGTTGCTTCAACATTCTAGAATGCTACAATGCTATCAAACAAATTTGAGACATAGAGGGGATTAACATCATTTAACCTGACCACTGATCTTATAGCTTTGATATATAATTCAGCATGGGGCTTTTCAGGTCTCATTGGTAACCCATATTTTCTTTGAGCTTCTTTGTACTTATCCATTCTATTTGACCAATCCACCTGATTTTGCATTAAAGAAACAAATGATCTTATCTGAAGCTCACCAACATATATATTCAACATTGAGTCATTATTGTCCCCCATTAAAAATCCATGTTGGTAAAACTCACACATTAAATTTTGAATGTCAAGGTGGCTGTTAAAGTAATCTTTAAGGAAATCATGATCTTCATTGTAATCCAAACTCCTTCCCAAAATTAATTGATTTATTTTCCATTCTAAAAAAATTTCTCTAAGAAACAAAAAATACGTTGTAGCTGGTCTTCTCATGGAAAGCATGGTAGAATTGACTTCTGTCACCTGCTCAAGTCTTCTCTCAGTCTCATTCTTTTCTTTTTCTAAATTCTATATCTGCTCTTTCAACACTTTGTTTTCTTCCTTATATTTCAAAACTTCCAAAGAACGGTATCGAGGCTGAACTGGAGTAGGTTGCACTGGAGGAGTGGGAGGAATATGAGGGATAACAAAAGGTAATGCAAGGCTGCGTGGAGGAGCAGTGGAAGTAGAGGCTTCTTGCACATAGAATTGCATGGATTGCTGCTTTAATCCTTCTTCTTTCTGTTGCAATTCTTCCTTTAATCTTGAAATTTCATCAGCATTTACTAATGCTTGCACATTGGCTTGTTGCAGGGCATCCTTTATTTTACTTAACTGTTCTCTAATCCTTGCGTCATTTTGCTCAACTTGCCTTTCCATTGCTTGATTTTTGCAGACTAATTGCTGCAATTCTTCTTTTCTTCTCAAATTTTCTTCAAAGAATTGCACATTTCCTCTTTCTTGTTCTAATTCAGCCTCTAAATGGGACATTTTCATTGTTCTCAGTAATTCTTTAGTCTCTAATTCCTCTGTATTCAATGCTTCATGGGGTCCTTCTTCTTCAATTAAAGGTTCTTTCCCTTTCCTCTTCTCATGTTGTGGGGAAGGTATAGGGGATTTCATAGTCTCTTCTTGTTCAAATTCTTCAGAGGCCTCTTGCTCTTCAGATTGTGCGCCAAACTCTTCAGTAGAGTCATAGACTTAAAAAAAAGGGTTGTCTTCAGGAGTCAGCATTGGGTTTTTAGGGGGACTTTGAGGTCTCTTAGGAGATTGTACATGGGTATTGGTATCTTTATGTTTAGGGGATTTAACAGGGATTTCAGAGACAGGGGTTTGACTTATAGGTGCCTCTTCAAGAGTGGACACAACAGTTTCAACATGACTAGGGTTTTCCTCATGTACTTCTTGTCTCTTCTTTTTTGACCTAGTATGGGTCACCCTAGACATCTTTGGCAATTTTCTTTTTCCCCTTTTCTTGGAAGATTCTCCTTCCTCCATTTTTGTCTTTTTGACGAGGGTCCCCTTGTGGGTCTCCCTTTTTGCTTTCGTACAAGCGCAGCCAAAAATTCTAACCAGCCCTGCTTCCCAGTTTCTTTTTTTAAGAAATGGTATTTAATTATCAAATGTATCAACCCCTGGCATTTCATAGAAGATTCCCCCCTAGCTTTCACTCTCAAAATCATGGAAGAAATTTGCTGAAATAAGAACACTAGAAAATTTATCCTAGCTGAAGGTTTTATCTGACCATACCTTAAATGTATTAAAAGTTGCATTCCTGGACCCAGTATTGTACCATACTACCTGTTGTAGGTGAAGAACTTCATAAGCCTAGTCGCAACAATCCTCCATGGCTCGTCCAAACTGTTATGAGCTATGCCACGCCGGTCTCCTTTGTGCATTTGTATCTCTGGCCTTCTTTCCAGCTCCTGGTGAAATGCAACCACCAATTTCTCAAACTTAACTCCACCTTTGTTAACCGGTTTTCCTTCATTTGGAATCCCATAAATTTCACTTATAATTTCTGGTGTGACTTTAATTATTTCTCCCCTTACCTTGGTGACATTCACGTTGAAGTTTGTCACAAATTCCCTAACCATTTCTGGTTGGAAGCCTTCATACCGAATCACAAAATTTAGCCACCCAACTTCTTCTAACAATCTTCTGGTCTTCGAATCAAGATTGAATTTCTCTGGTTCAAAATTTCTCTTATTCCCCATCTTTCTCTGTCAAAAATGGCAGACTTCACTGGTGGACTTCAACTGGTAGTCTGAATTACTTACCAAAAATGTGGAATGATTTGTTTCTTGATTTGGGAGTAGCCAATTTTGAAAATGACATAACATGACATTAATCTCCTGCATTTATTTTCTTTACTGCTCCGGACGATTCGCACGCCACAACTTGAAACTTGCAATTCAATTCGCAAGGTTGGTGACATTCACTACACATGTCATCCTATACTTGGAAATATTTTTGAAAAGATAACAGAATCATGAAGAGATCTGTTATTCTCGACTGACATCATCCATGTCACATCATTCCTTATTCCGACAATCCATTGCTTTTTGAAATGATTAAAAGTGGATTTATTACTATCATTAATTAACATTGTGGTGGAGATGTCTAGATTCATAAATATTTACCTATTTTAAATTAGTCTAACTACTTTAGAAAATAACTTTGAAAACAATATTCACATTAAATGCACACCTTAATTTATTTTGAGCCCTTGAGTTCTTCAGGAGCCTTCAGGAGTTCATCAGGAGTCTTTGGGAGCTCTCAGGAGTTTGGAATTTCAGGAGTCTTCAGGAGCTTTCGAGCAAAAACAGAGTCTTCAGGAGCCTTCAGGAGCTTTTGAGGGCTCCTTCAGAAGCTTTTAGAAGTTAACTTAGCTAGACTACCATTTTTGGTTTTCAGTCATCATTTTTTTTTGTTTTTTCTACTGAAAGTAAACCCCCATTTGTTGGTTTTTAATTTACTTCCATTTTTCTCAAGGTAAATCACCATTTGTTGGTTTTCAATTTACCTTTTTTATTTGTGCCTTCTTCAAAGGTTCAAAGATCTTCTCTCATGGAAGAGATATCTTCCATGAGAAAATATTTAATTATGTGTTGCACTTCATCCAAAAATTCCTCCTTTGTTGCTGGCTTATGGTAAGTTTTCAATCGATGACCATTGACCAACATAACTCTTTTCTCTCCATCAATTGGAACTAACTGGACAACTCCATTCTCGAGCACTTGTTGTATCTCATAGGGTCCTAACCATCTGGTATGGAACTTTCCTTTAAACTCTTCAAATATGGAGTCAAATAATAGCACCCAATCTCCCTCTTTGAACTGTCTAGACACAATATGTTTATTGTGCCATTCCTTCCTTTTATTTTGAATCACTTATGTATGCTGAAGTTCCTCCATTCTCATTTCATCAAGTCTATTAAGCTGCAAAATTATGCTTTTCTCTGCTTCTGGCAGGTTAATCCCAACTTCTACTGCTATCTTCAATGTTTTCAACTCAAATTCAATTGGCATGACTGGTTTCTTTCCATACACAAGTTCATATGGGGAGAACCCAATCGTTTTCCACGTGGTGTCATAGGCCTAGAATGCTTCATCTAGCCTATCTACCCAATATGTTTTCCTCAAAGAAACTATTTTTGTCAGAATATTCTCTAATTCTCTATTTGTGACCTCTACTTATCTAATCACCTGTGGGTGATAAGGAAAATATTTTTTGTGAGTTATTTGGTACCTCTGTAAAAATGCTTCCATCAATGCTGACACAAATTGAGGTCCCTGAGCTAAAAAAATCTCTCTGGGTGCACCAAACCTTTGGAGAATTTTCTTGTACAGAAAGTCTACAACTTTATCTTCTTTTGTTGTTGGTAGTTCCTTCAACTCAGCCCATTTTGTTGCATAATCGATACAAACAAGGATATATTGCTGCCCTCTTGAAGGTGGATCTATCAATCCCATAAAATTGATGCCCCACATTTCAAATGGTTCAAGAGCTATTTGTGGTTGTAGCGACATCTCCATGGCTTTTGTAGGCCTCCCCATTCTTTGGCACTCATCACAATGTTTGACAAAGAATGTTGCATCCTTTTTCATTGTTGGCCAAAAGTAGCCAGCCCCCAATATTTTGTGAATTGTTCTTACAACTGAAAAGTGCCCCCCTTCAGGTTCATGATGGCAGGCATGCACTACATCATAAACTTCCAATTCTGTTACACATCTGCGTAAAACATGGTCAGGACATAATTTAAATAGAAGACCATTAATCCATTGAAATCTGGAACTTTCACGGATTAACCTCTTTTTTTGCTTATGACTGAATTGACTTGGACATTTTCCTCTAACAAGGTAATTTTCCAAATCAACAAACCATGGTGGATGAACTGATATAGCACATAAGTGTTCATCTAGAAATGCATCATCCATTGGTTCTTGGTTATCCTGTAAAACAATTCTGGAAAGAAAGTCAGCAACAACATTGTCCTTTCCAGGCTTATTAACAATAGTTACATCAAATTCTTGCAATAAGAGTAACCATCTGATAATGCGTCCACCTACCATTGCTTTATTTATTAGATATATGATTACAGCATGGTCTGTATGTACGTAGATTTTATAGCCTGTAATATAATGTCTGAATTTATTTATTGCATATACTATAGCTAAAAATTCATTTTTTGTTGTTGTGTAGTTTCTTTTAGCAAGATTTAAGTTTTTACTAACATTGTAAATTGCATGCATGGCATCATTTTCATCTTGTTCTCCTAATATTGCACCAATGGCCAAATTAGATGCATTTTCATGTATGTGAAAAGGCTCTCCCCAAACTGGTCCTTTGATAATGGGCGAAGTTGTTAGGGCTATCTTGATTGTTTTTTAAAGGATTTCTGACAATCCTCTGTCCATACAAATTCTTCTTCTTTCTTGAGCAGGGTAAATAGTGGTGATGCAATTTTACTAAATCCTTCTATAAATCTTCTGTAATACCCTACATGCCCAAGAAAACTTCGTACTCCAGTTTGGTTCTTAGGGATTTCAATGTTCTGTATGATCTCAACTTTCTTGTGATCAACCTTTATCCCCTCTTTTGAGATGTGATGTCCCAAAACAATTCCCTCTATCATCATAATGAAACTTATTTCATGATTGAGTGATAACCTATGATATTTTCAGCGTTGTAAAACCTTTTCTAGGTTTTGTAGTGCTTCATCAAATGTTTTAGCATGGACTGTAAAGTCATCCATATAGATTTCTACACATGAAGTGGTGAAATCTGCAAATATTGCAAGTACTACTCTTTGAAATGTCACAGGTGTATTACATAGTCCAAATGGTAAGATTCTATATGCATATGTACCCCAAGGACAAGTAAAGGTAGTTTTGTCTTGATCTTCAGGGGCTACTTGGATTTGGTTATATCCACTAAAGCCATCAAGAAATGAGAAGTAGTTGCTGCTTGCTAGGTTGTCTTGTACTTGATCGATAAATGGAAATGGGAAATGGTCTTTTTTTGTGGCCTTATTCAATTCTCTATAGTCTATGCAGACTCACCATTTACCATTTTTTTTGGAACTATAACCAGTGGAGAGACCCATTGACTATCAAATATTGGGCATATGAATCCTACGTTAAGCAGCTTCTCAATTTCTTTTTTAACAATGTCACGAAGAAAAAGATTAATTCGCCTTTGTCCTTGACTTATTGGTATGACATCTTCTGTGTAGATGTGATGAATATAGATTGAAGGATGGATACCTCTCATATCAGTATATTCCCAAGCAAACGCTTCGGTGTGTTTTTCTAAAATTTCTTTCAATTTTTCCTCTTGTGTTGGGGATAAGGTTGAATTGATATTAAGGGGTTTATCTCCTATTACTTTAATATCCTTTGTTTCCATTTTAGAATTTATTGATTTCTCAACAAGAGTATTTAGAGGACAACAATGTTGTTCATGTAATGTTGTTTGACTATTATCTTGCTCATTTTCTGAAAGTATCTCTTGTTCTTCACATTCTTGGATATGTTCACTTATGGTCACCATTGCTAATTCCACAATACCATAACCTTTTCAATCCAAATCCTCATCCACCCAAAGGTGAGTGTTTTTTGAATTGATGGTTGTTCAGGTGGATAAGGTGACAATTCTTTTTGTTTTTTTCCATTGGTGATTATCATGCTTCCTGATCTACAGTCAATTAAGGCTACAACAGTAGCCAACCATGGTCTGCCTAATATGATTGGGTATCCAAACTCTTTCCTTCTGGCTTTGAGAACCAAAAATTCAACTGGGTAATCCCATGTATCAATTGTGACCATGATTTCTTCTATAATACCTTCTAGTTTTGTAGATGATTGATCAGCCAACTGCAAAACCGTTGTTGTTGGCTGAATTGCTGTCATTCCTAGCTTTTCAATTGTATCAGATGTAATGAAATTTATGGCAGCTCCTAAGTCAATCAAGACATTGGTATTTCAATTCCATTAATACCCAGTTTTATGACAGGGCTACCAGGATCATTATATTTCTGTGGAAGTAGTCTTCCTGATAACACATCAGTAAGTTTAGTCCTTACTTGAATTGTTGAAGGCATTTTTTCCTTCCTAGGTTCTTCATGCACAGGGATTTTACTAACTGATTGATCTCAGGTATATCCTTGATTTCTTATAACAAAGGTATCTCTATGTTAATATTTTTCAACTCTCTAAGAAGTTGTGAATCAATTACATTCATGTAGTTAGGGGAAGAGGTTTGAGGATTAGTTTTCCCTTCGTGCAATCTCTCAGGATAGGGAGCTTGTTTGACAGTTTGTTTTTCTTCGAAAATTTGTTCTCTGTTTTCTTCCTCTCATTTTGGAATTGTCTTAGTTGGTGCAGTTTGCACATTTCAACTTTGCAACTGTATGTCATTAACATCTACTACATTTACATTAGGGTTTTTTGTATCAGTTCATGCATTTTTTGGATTGGGAACCGGTTGAGCTGGCATTTGGGGTTGATTGGATTGATCATTGGAAGCATTAGGGGCATTAAGGGCCAAAGGTGTTTGTCCCTAGGGTTGTTTTTGTCCCTAATTTTTCCATGGTTGGAATTAGTTTTGATTCTACTGCCATGAGGATTGAATTGCTTTCCATTGTGGTTGCTGGTTAGCCTGCCATTGGGATTGGTTCCATTGGGGATCATCCATTCTGGTTGTTCCCAATATGTAGGTGGGGGTTGTGGCTGATATTGGGGGGTCCATTGATTTTGGTTCTACCATGGGTTTTGATTCCAGTTTGATTGTGAACCATATTGTCTTTGATTTGTGTTATACCCTTGGTTTTGAGGTCTTTGGCCAACATAATTGAGCTCTTCTTCCACCACTGGTGGTTTCTTGATATTGTTCTTTATTCCTGCAAAAAGATTGCAAGAACTGGTCAGGTGTAGTTTTTCACAAATCTCACAGATTTCAACTTGATTTAATGGGAATTCCCTCAAAAGGTGTTTTCCCCTACATTTGGAACAATAAATTGACAAGGGTTCAGTGGTTCTCTTTTCTCCTTGCATGTTAAGATGTAGTAGCAGATCAGTCTTCATGTTCGCCAATTCTTCCATTACTTCTGATACATGGTGTGAGCCTTGTTCCTTCTGGAGTTTCGAGTCCCCACTCTAGTTCTAGAGTAGTTTCTACAGATCTCCACAATGTCGTCCAAGGAAATCTTGTTAATGTCTCCCTTTCCCATTAGGTTCAAGGACTCTGTAGACTCATCTTCAATCCCTCTCAGGAAAATTGTTTTGTTGATTTCATCATCCAACCCATTAGTGCACCTTTGATGCACAAATTGAAATCTATCAGTGCATAGTCTTCTAGACTTTTGTCTTCTAGTTTCTTTATGCAAAAAAATTCCTCCTTTCTATCTCCCACTCAACAATAATCCTGGTATTTGTCCAAGAATTTGGTCTCCATCTGCTACCAAGTCCTAATTGTTCCTGATCCTAAACCCATAAACCATCTTAAAGCTGATTCTTTCAAAGTAGAAGGAAACAACTTCAACTTTTGATTATCAGTTGAATAATCATAAGTTTGGCATAAGATTTTGAATTCAAACAGGAATTGATCAGGGTCTACAATCTTTCCCCTAAATGTTGGAAGAACTAAGGGCAAAATGTTTTTTATAGGGGGTTCATCAAGCTGTCTTTCAAGATTGATAGGATTTGAAAAGGTCTTATTTGCTGGGGGATGTATCGGTTGGTCACCCATTTCTTCTCCTGGAAATGGATTTCTGTTCTCCTCTTGATTTTCAATGGGGTTTTCCTGATTAATTTCTTAATTTTCAATCTGGTATTGCTGGATATCCTCTTGATTAAAATCAAGATTTCTTCTAATGTCAACATTTCGTGGAAGAAACCTTCCTAGTTGGTCTCTGTTTCGTCTCATCCACAATTTTGGATCTCTCTTCCCTATCAACACTAAGGCTTCACATAAATAGCTAGATCGTTTAAGTATCCCCAACAATGGCACCAAAAATGATGGGCAAGGTCGTTGATGTCACAACTTGCATCATTTAATTAATTCTTTTATCGAATTGGGTGTGTCTCAGAGCAATATGCGATAAGGATAGTTGTCACAAATTCTTTTTGGGGGGTTGCATTGTAAACAATGACTTCAAGTATTGTTTTTCCTACTTCAGGAGCTAAACTGTAGCGACTGATTCCTAAGATTTAAATCTATTTTAGCTTCTAATTTAAAATCCCGTTGACTTAATTTTGACTTTATTGACTTCAATTTAGACCAATTCATGGAGACAATTAGTGATTACTTTAATTCCTAATCTAAAACACAAAATTCCAATTAATTCTATTTTGCTTCAAAAGAAATCCATAACTTAATTGCTGGAAAGTAAATGCTAATTTAAGAGTAGGAATGAATTGCAGGAAAATGAAGATTATTTTGAAAAGCATAAAGACTAATCTCCATGAATAGATTCTGAACAGACTTCAACTCCATCTTCCATAAATTCCTAACATTGCTTTAATGAAGCTTAACAAACAAACATCGATTTTAACCGATTCGAACAACATTTAAACCTAATTTATATAAAAAACCTATTAACGATTCTAATGGTTTAATTCAACATTTCTAATATACAAATCTAACCATTCTAACAATTTGATCTTAACCATAATAAACTGAAACTTCGAAACGCAATTGTAAACATAAGTAATTATACGATTTTAACATTTACCAAGGTAGAAGATGATTTCAACGATTGAACAATTCAAAATCAGTTTCTACTATAGATTTAATATTAATAAATCAGAAAATAACAACATTTGACAAAAGTACCATAAGATCATTTCAAAGGTTGAGCGGGCCTTGCTCTTCCTCAGGTAAGATCCTTTAACACAGTGAATTGATTAACTTCTTGCCTCCCTTCTCATTGATCAAAAGTAGAACATAGAACAAAGTATTGCTTGTGATTACCGAAATTATGATTGCAAATTATCTAACTCCTAACTAAGACCAAAATATGAATATTTATAAAATATCCTTATTAGCTTCTAACATGGCATTAACTGCCAAAACTTAAGGCGGCCAACTACATATTACAAAATGAAACTAAAAATAGAACTAAAGTGGACTAAGGAGGACTATGCCAGAACTACGCCAGATTGGCGTTGGACATAAAATTTCCTTAACCGACTATGAAGAAGTCAATTCAGACTTTGAAGAAGTCGATTCAAACTTTGAGTGACTCATCATCTAGCAAGGCCTATCTATGGCATCGCCATTCCTCATGATTAAATAGAGAGTTTAACCGCCTCATCAATCTTTAAGATACCCTGTTAAAAACCATTATGAAAAGGACAACAATCATGGTAATAAAGATTAATGTAGCATAATTATCTCATCCAAAGTCATCATAAAGCAACACATTTAACATAAGCTATTACTTCCAAAATATTTGCTAATTTAGTTAAACATAATGTAAAATAAGCAAATATGTTAATCTATTGTCTACCACTAGTCATGTCAATTAACAATAACAACAAGTCTTTTTAAACAAAAAAATCCTTAACTGAAAGTATTTTATATCTCCCATCAAGTTGGTGGTGGAGGCATTGGGTGTGGGATTTGGTGTGGGGGGTTTGTGGTGGGTTATGTGGGGTGTGGGGTCTGCTATTATGGAGTGTCGTGTGGAGTGTGGGATCGGCCGTGTGGGGTGAGGAGGTTGGTGTGGATTTTGGCTATGTGTGGTGGGGTTCATGTTGGCTGGGGAGGGTGCCAAGTGTGGAGAAATGGTGGGGGTTTCCAAGAGCTTGGTGATTGTGGGTGCAGAGCCATCTCCGGGTATTTCTGCAGACATGCATGCAACAATGATGGATACCTTGTTTGTGGGTGAGAGCTCTAAGCTTAAGAAAGTGAATGGTTGTTTTCCGGGGAGTCAAGCTCATCTAGTTCTGGTTATCTCTCCATAATCGGTGCAAGAGGAATTCTCTTATTGGACTCAACATGTTCTGATTTGTAAGTTTTTGGGTATTCGTGTCCCCCTCTCAGCTTTGGAATCTTGGATGCATCATACCTAGTAGGTTGAGGGTGATTTTGATATTTTGGTGGTTGGGAATGGCTATTTCATGGTTGATTTTTCTTGCATTTCAGATTGTAATCTTGTTTTTGAGGGAGGGCCATATTTTTATAATCATGTGGGCCTGTTCATGAAACCTTGGCATGGGGGATTCAATGCTGCAAAGGATCTGCCTTCTCAAGTTCCTGTGTGAGTCTGCCTGCCATGGCTGCCTTTGGAGTTTTGGAGAGAAGATATTCTACACTGGATTGCTGCATTGTTGGGGAAGCCAGTTGCCATTGCTCAAACTACTTTGGATAAAAAGGTATTTTCTTTTTCTTGCATCTATGTTGAAATTGACTTGAATAATCCTCTGCTAGATTCTTTAGAAATTTGTATTGGCTCTGCCTTGTGGATTCAGTAGATAGACTATGAGTCCCTCACTCTTTGATGTCATTTTTGTCATGAGTATGGACACCTTCAATGCCAATGTCCTCGGGCATCCAGAATGGTTGGGGTTTCTTCTCCTCCTTCATCAGGGCCTTCGATGGAGAAGGGAGATAAAAGGAAGGTGCTTGTGGATGAGGGGGGACCTAATAAGGATGGCTTCATTCCTGTTAAGATGAAAGCTAAGGGGAGGGGCCGGAAGATGGTCTATAAGGATAGACAAAGTGAATAGGGATTCAATCATTTTGAGGTTTTGGATAATCAGGCCTTGGAGGAGGGGATTCCTGCTGCGATTGCATTTGTGGCCTACGGTTTGGATATAGGGCTAGAACAAGCAATTGTTGTTAAGGACACTTCTCTTCCTTTGGAGAAGGGGAGTTCTGGGCCTTCTAATGCTTTTGTCGACTTACAGGATGATATTATTTTAGAAAATTTAGCTAAGGAGGGTTTGTTTTCAGGTAAAGGTTAGGGATTGACTTCTTATCTGGGGGTGCTGCAACACCCTCTCAAGAATGGGAATTTTGAAAACTCCTCTAAAGATGGTCGTAAGAAGGATGTGGACAAGATTAAATCTACTACAAATTTGCTGGTGGAATCTAGGTCTATTAAGACCATTGATGCCCACTTCACTCAACCTTCTTTGTGATTATTCTTTCATGGAATGCAAGGGGGTTGAATAGCACCTCCCGTCAAAAAGCTATTCAAGATTTGATAAAGGTTCATTCTCCAAATATCTTTTGTGTTTAGGAGACTAAGCTTTAGGTGGAATTCATGCTTCAGTATGCTCCTCATATTTTGTTTTCTAGTCAGTGTTAGTGTATTGGTTCTAGGGGAAGTTCTGGAGGTCTGGATTTTTTTTTCTGGGATTCTCATAAGGTTGTTCCTCACTAGTGGATTTCTAGCCATTCCTCTATTTCAGTGGTGGTGTCAGTTTTGGACTCTGGTGAGACTATTTTGGTTAGTAATGTTTATGCTCTGATTGACATCCATGGTAAAAGCCAGCTTTGGGCCCATATCAGATATTTTAGTTCTTGTGCACCTTATTTTCCTTGGATCTTAGTTGGCGATTTCAATTTTGTCTTGTGTTTGGAGGAGAAAAGAGGGGGGCTACCGAGACTGGGTCTTGCTTCAAACTTGTTTCAGGCTAATGTGGATTCTCTTTCTCTTATTGATGTTAAACCCTCTAATGGAATTTTTACTTGGAATAATCTTCAGAGTGGGCCTGAAGTGATTTTTGAGTGGCTGGATAGGTTTCTTGTTTCTAGTTTTTGGGTTGGAGGCAGTTTGCTCACTTGCTCTGAGATTCTTGATTGGTGCAGCTTTGATCATTGGACAATTAAGTTTTCAGCTTCTTCTTTCCCTAATCCCAAGAATCCTCCTTTGAAATTTCAACTTATGTGGCTTCGTGATTCTTCCTTGTATAATCTTGTTGCTCAGTGGTGGTGGGATGGAACCCCTGCTTATGGTACAACTATGTATTCTTTTGTTAAGAAGTTACAATGTGTCAAGTATCATCTTAAGCGATGGAATAGGTGGTGTTTTGGAAATTTTAGGACCAAGAAAAGGGAAGCGCAGGAGCGTCTTGCTGTTATTACTCTCCAGATTAGGGATCTAGGATTTTCAGAGGCCCTTGGGCACGCTGAGTCCCAGGCTCTAAAATCGTTGGAGGAGTGAGAGCTTTGTGAGGAGATATTTTGGAAACAAAAGGCTAGGATTGACTAGCTTCAAGAGGGGGACAAAAATTCTGATTTCTTTCATCATTCTATGTAGGATCGTAAGAATAAGTGTTATATCTCTTCTCTTGTTAATTATGAAGGCTTAGAAATATCTTTGCAACAGAATTTGTCCAGAGAAGCTTGTCAGTTCTTCTCTGCTATGTTTACTGAAGATGCACTTCCTGCTGAAGTTGATGAGAATATGGTTCTTGCTTTTATTCCTTCTTTGATCTCTAATGTGATGAATGCTTCTCTTATACGTCCAATTACCTTGTCTGAAGTGGAGGAGGTTGTGTTTGGGATGAATAAGGGGAAGGCCCCAGGCCTTGATGGGTTCCTAGTTGAACTTTTCCAAGAGTTTTGGGAAATTGTGAAGTTGGATTTGTTGGAGGTTGTTCGAGAGTCTCTTCATAATAAGAAGATGCTTCGTGCCCTAAATGCTGCTTTTCTGGTTCTCATCCCTAAAAAGGAGGGTGCTGATAGGCTTGAATTCTTTAGACCTATTGCGCTCTATAATGTGGTATATAAGATTATTACAAAGTTGATTGCAGAGTGACTTAAATCTTGTTTGCCTGTTGTCATTTCGGAGGAGCAAGAAGGCTTTGTGGCTGGTCGTCAAATTTTGGATGGGGTGGTGGTTGCCTCTGAGGTCATTCATTCCATGGAAATCTCTAAGGATAGGTCTATGTTCATCAAGTTGGATATGGCTAAAGCGTATGCCAGAGTTAAATGGAGTTTTCTTCAGAAGATTATGTTGGCCTTTGGGTTTTCTTCTGAGTGGGTGAGTTGGACTATGAGTTGTGTGACTTCTTCCTCATTCTCAATTATTGTAAATGGGGAACCTTCAGAGCTGTTTGGTGCATCCAAGGGTATTCATCAGGGGGATCCACTCTCTTTCTATCTATTTATTATTATGGTGGTGGGGCTGGGTCACTTTCTCAAATTCTGGGTCTCTCAAGGTTTGATTCATGGTTGGCAGTGGGGGTTGGGTCTACAAACTCTTTCTCATCTTCAGTTTGTGGATGACACCTCTCTTATGGGGTTGGCTCGTATTCGTGAAGCTGAATCCTTTAGGCAAGTTTTGGATATCTACCTTGCTGCTTCAGGTCAGAAAGTCAATTAGCAGAAGTCTTCTATTTTATTTTTTAATACTCGGGCTATCCAGCAGAGGATTGCAACTATTCTATGGTTTCATATTGGGTCTCTACCCTTTGTCTATCTGGGGATTCCTCTTGCTGTTGGTCATCAGCCTAGGTCCTCTTGGCAGATGTTGCTTGACAAGTTGAGGAAGAAGGTAACTCATTGGACTCATCGGTGGTTATCTACAGTCGCTAGAGTTACTCTTCTTAAGTCTGTTATCTAGGCCCTCCCCATCTATAGGTGCTTTGTTCAATTGACCCCTATGCATTTCCTTAAGGAATTCGATGCTCTATCTCATCAATTTCTTTGGAGCGGTAATTTGATGTCATCTAAGTGGAGTCTTGTTAAATGGGAATCTGTGTGTAGACCGAAGCAGGAGGGTGGTCTTGGTTTACGCTCTGCTATTTTGAATAGGCAAGTTCTTGCTGCTAAGCTTTACTAGCGTTGGTGTACCAATCAGCACTAGTGATGGGCCTGTAATCTCAACTATAAGTATCTTAGAGGTTTTGCTACTTTTGAGGTTCCTCGCTATCCTCTGGAGGGTAGTGGTTCTATGATTTGGCACACTTTGAAAGTGGGGGCTCAGTTGATTAAGCATGCACTTTTCTGGATCTGTCACTCGGGGTCACAAGATCTTTTTTGGTTGGATTATTGGGATGGTCACCCACCTATTTTTTATGCTTTTCCCCATCTTCATCCCCTTTGTGATCTTTTTACTGTAGTTGGCTGGGATGCTGTTGAGCATTACAAGATCGCTGAGCATTGTGGCTCGGCTGTTACCTTTCACTGGAAGCACCCTTCTGAGTGGCCACCTGGGGCTCTGAGGGGGATAGGCATGAGCTTGCTCAACTTTTGGCTTCCCGCGCTTGTAATTCTTTGAGGGGTCCATATATTTTGGCTTGGGATGGTTCTGATATGTCTGGAAAGTACTCTGTGTTTGCTGGTTATAAGCAGTTGGGTAGGCAGATGTTTGGGGATATTGAGGTCCCTTGGTGGAAGCAAATTTGGCACAAGTTGTCATGGCCTAAGTGCAATTTCTTCATATGGTTAGTGGTTCAAAATTGGTGTCTTACTTGGGACAATTTATGTAAGCGTGGATTCCAAGGCCCCTCAATTTGTGTGTTGTGTCGTGATGCGGAGGAGAGTGTCTCTCATCTCTTCTTCCAATGTTCTTATGCTCGGGAGATTTGGCACTTTTGGTGGAGGGTGTGGAATACACCCTATGGGCATGTTTCCTCATTGGCTGAGTTTCTAGATTGGTGGGGTAGGGCTCCTATTTTGACCTCCTTTCTTCAAGCTGCTTGGGCTATTGGCCCATCCTTCATTATTTGGAATCTTTGGTTGGAAAGGAATCGTCAGATTTTTTAGGATGTGCTGTTGGTGGCCCCTCGCTTGTGGTGGAATATTTTGTATTCTTTGGGAGAAACGGTTGCGGCTAAGTGTGATTTGATAGATTTAAGGGCTCATGGTGATGTTGGCTATTTTAATCATCTTCATCTCCCTCCTCCTCAATGAAAACTCATGCACAACAGATGTAGACATCCTACCCCAAAGGTGAATAGAGAGGGAAGATGGTCCCCTCCTCCTCAGGGAGTTCTAAAAATTAACACAGATGGCTCTTCTTGTGGAAACCTTAGTCATGTTGGCATTGGTGGTGTTGGTCGGGATAACTCTGGAGATGTATAGTTTATCTTCTCTGTTTATAGGGGTCTTCATACTAATAATCTAATGGAGGCTCAGGAAATTTTATTGGCTGTGGAGCGTGGCAATCAGTTGGGGTGGTGTAGGATCATATGTGAATCTGATTCCTAGGTTGTGGTGAACTTGTTGAATAGGTGGTAGTTAGATGATGTTAGTTGGCATTTGGCTTTGGTTGTCGAGCAGATTCTCAACCTTTGCACTTCTCTAGAGTTTGTTACTTTCACTCATATTCCTAGATAGTGGAATGGTGTTGCTGACTGTTTGGAAACATGGGCTTTTGATCATATTTATGATTGGGGCTTGGTGGATCGGGGTCAATTACCCCCAAATTTTTCTCATCACTTGGACCATTTGGTGGAGCTTGATAAGGCTTTATAAAGGCCTTGCTTTGTAATTTTTTCTTGTTTTAATAAATTTTTACCCCTCTTTTATGTATAGAAGAATGAAGACAAAATAAGAAATTCAAAACGAAACAAGAGAGTTCATTTGTTAAGAATGTAGAAAGAAAAACCAAAAACTTGAAATATACCTACTTCTTTTGCAAAAATCTTCCTCTATGATCTCCTTAGAAACAAATGGGCTCTTGCAAATGTGTAAGAATAAAAAACCAATCACTTTGGAATGTTCACCAATTAATCTTCAACTCTTTTTGTACAATAGCAAGCAACAACAAAAGCTCAACAAGGATGAATGATATTTTTGTTTTGCATACACAATAAGGAAAACAATTTTTTTTTGTCTTCAAAATGTCTTGAAATCCACATTTTAGGGTTTGGGGGTTTATTTTTGGGCATGTGGTCAAAGTCAAATTCCAAAATAGAAGGATTTTCTTAAATGACTAAATTAGTCATGCTAGGATTGATTGGGTGTGAATGGTTGAATTCACCTTAGGTTCACGCAAATTTGTCTTGAACATACCCAAAGGATTGGGATGGAACCCTAGATGACCCTTAGTGTGGACTGAACCTGGAATCATACGTAGGCCAAACCAATAGGCCTCAGGGGCCAAATTGGTAACACAATAATTATTTTAGTTTTCCATCAAATTGTTGGTTGTGAATTAACTTTACAAGAGCTAGGTTGTAGAGTTTAGTGTTAAACCTGCTAGCTTCATTTTCTTGAAGGGCTATATGACCACTTTATTAAGCATAATTTTGGCCCATATCTTGCTACCATGGGATTGCATGAGATGAACACTAGTTGTGGCATTTCATTAAATCCTAAAGTGCTATGGAAGGTGTAAAACCTTTCTTCCTTGTTTGAAGTTTGTGTTGATTTTTACTTAGTAAAATCCTATAGTCTTTTGGACCTTATGTTTCATTGTGTTAAGTAGTGCCCATATAAACAATCATGAAGTCTTCTTTCCTGACTTAGGCCATGATAAAATTTTAATAGAGAATTTAGGGAATTGTCCCACACTTTGTGACCACAACTAGTATTTTCGTGGAAACTATTCGAGAGGATGGATCTTTCTGCACAACTAAGATTGGACATTGGTCCATAATTTCACTCTAGCAAATATAAGTAGTAGAAATGATAGTGACACTTAAATCATAACTATTCCAAGGCAACATAAAATAACATCCAAACACAAGGGAATGCCTATAGATTGGTCAGGTCAACTAGTAGATACAAGGATGTAATTAAAAAAAATAATGACTAGTTGATTTTCCACCAAGATACATATCCTATTGTCAAAGAGAGGATAACATGAAAATCATGACATATTTCAAAAAAGTGAGATGATAGGAAGATTGAGTAGACTTAAGGGAAATTTTCATTTAGAATTTTTCCTCAAAATATTTTGAGAAGTTCCTATTGTCCAAATAAACATGAAAAAATGTGTAATTGGGCCACAAGTAACTGGACAACAATCTGCAATTAGGACTCCAACTAGTCTAGTGCACTTGGAGTACTTTAGCATGCCTAGAGGACTCCAATGTGCTTGTGTTGTAATCTCGTGTTGAAGTCTTGGATAGATCCATAATTGACTACTTAGAACCCAAAAATAAACTCTTAGTAGGGCTCTTCACAAATCTTAGTCCAATGATAGGGTATGAATCCATAATTAGCCAAACAACTTCTAGGAGAAAAACCACAAGGTTATCAACTTGTAAAACATCACAACTGACACACCTAATGAGAGCACACAACTGCTAGGAGGTGGATGAACATGCAAATCAAATGATCACACACCAAGAGAGCCAGAGAGGTAGGATAAACCCCAAGACACACCCAACACTCTCTAAAATAGTCATCTTGATACAAGGCACAACTATGATTCACACTAGAGTGTCCAACATCCCAAAATAACATTAAATCTCACTTGAATAAAGAGTTAGAGTAATTGGAACTGTTAATAAATATTTAACCAGCTCCCTTCGGGTTTATTTTTTATGCGCCGGCCTATTCATCGCCAAGTTTGCTTGGCCTTTTATCAAAATTTTGATTTGCCACTCCATGCGTCTACTCTTCACAACTTCGAGTATCAGTATTCCCTTTGGATCCTAGAAAACTCCACTGTGCTTCCATGTGTCGCGGCTGTGGGATATTTGTGTTCCTTGTTTCCTTGACGCCTCATCGGGCTATGAAATACTGCCACAAAGTCTTCATTCCTAAAAAAGGTGCTGGTGGGCCCCACAGTTTCTAGCTACAATAGACTCTTGCTATGTGTCAACCGTTCACAAATCTTTCAATGCGAGGATGAAATAGCAACCGCGGTCAGTGAAATGCTGCCACGCGTCTTTTGCGCCCGGCTGATGAGCGTTCCCTCCACTACGATAAGGTACTCGGCCCATTCGACACGTGTTGCATTTTTGCAAATCCTCTGCAGTGATGGGAGAAAGTTTCATACGGGCAGCAAAAGGTTGCCATGTGCCTAAGCGGCAGATCTGTTATGTGGGCAATGAACCAGATGAACCAAATAATGCTATTGGTTGCTGTTTATCATAATCATTCACACCAATGGATGACACTTGTCTAACCAGGACCACTGCCATCATTGCAAAGGATGCACCTGTGCCCAGGATGACTGGATGTTGTGTTCTAGCTCGATCCTGTTGTAACGGCTTTGGGAATATTCTTATTCAGGCATCATTGCAGGGGATTGCGAGATATTTTCTGTTACTGCTCTTCGAAGCAGTGGGAGGTTTTCTTACTATATATACTTTCTCTGTTGATGAGAAAGCATCCAGAAGTGGGGAAAAACATGCTGGTTTTAGTAAAAAGACGCTAGGCCTTATTACTGTTTTATTTAATTGCAAAACTCTCAGACTGTGCCAATTGTTCGGCCTTTCTGTTTTTCATGCTATTTGATCAAACTGTGAACTGTGCTTTATATTGTCTTGACACTTCATTTGAGAACTTATATATATGTTGGATGCAAGTTTGCTTACCTAGATCATGTCTAGTGACTCTTCTTGGCAGTGAGAATGTATGCAACGTTATTTTATGTCAATAAATGAATTGTCTATGCTATAATCTTAACTCTCTGATGTTTTGGAACACAAAAATACCATTCAGGCCCTTAAATCTATGATTTATCATGCCCATCATTAAACCTTGGTGCATCGCCTTAGGTTAGACTTTACTTTATTATATTCGCTTCCTTTTCCCTTTCCAAACCCCATTATAGAAGAAGCCGACTTCTCTAAAAATTCGGAGGTTATTCAGTTTAGCGCAAAAGGTCCCCCTTAAACTAAGTTTCCCATAAGAATCTGTTACCTCATCAAATTTTGGCGTCAACAGAAACATTAACAATACTTCATTGGGACTAGGATCACAAATGTCTACACACTTGCATACATGGAAACACTCATGCAATAGGGATGGTGAGTAACTATGAGTACAACCACCTTATAGGATACCATTTTAAACCATACAAGATACAATTCAATTACATTAGTTATTCAAAAAGAATAAATTCATCTACTTTGGTTGGCATGTTGATATTACAAGAGTTTTAAACTAGATTCTCTAATCATATTTCTACACATAACAAATATGAGAAAAATGATATATAGAATGATATGAATAGTCAACACCAACATCGAGATGTACCTAAAGAAAAGATAGAGACCTCACAACTAATAATGCATGAATTACTTGATCCATCACAATGAAGATCAAAATAATAATTACCACTTTTCATGAGGACTCCAACATACCAAATTATATATTTTCTTCCAATAACATAAAAGTGAAATGTTACAAAATTAGAAGATGAAAATCCTTTTTGCATGTGATCTAGAGCTATTGCAAAGGATCCTGCAAGTCCCTAACTATGGTTAAACATCACCAAACCATGTTGAATCCTTAGGCCCACCTCTCCATGCTAGGAGAGAGTCGATTGGGTACCAATCACATTTAGACAAAACACAAAGAATATGACAACCCACATGCCAAAAATGTATATTAAATACCAAACAAACATGCATGTACAAGGGTATAACAAAACCATTAATGTGCATGCAAGTAGTCTCAACATGTTGGATACAATGTTTGATGAAACAATTGGGAAAATTGTCTTAGACATAGACCAATGGGTGTCATTACAATAACATGATTAACATGTAGAATGTTGAATAGTATTCCTATCCATGACAGGGATACAGTTTAATGATATTAATCAATCTTAATGAGTTGTGACATGGGATTTACAATCAAGTCCATAATCCTCTTAAGGCATTTGAAACATGGTTTAGTTAATCTTATATGAATAGTTTATTTGTTCTCCATTCATTTTATGGTTTGACTTATTTAAACTATCACTTGATTCTATCCACAAGTTCCTTTACAACTTGAGTAGTGGGAGACCACTCCTCTACTCTATACCTTATTCCTAAGTGTCCAATGATCCAAAATTATAATTTGATATGACACACACATCAATACAAAAAGTAACATGGTACATTTCCCAATAATGTAGAATCTCAATCAAATGAGGAGACTATTCATCCCACAAATTAAAAAAACAAATAAAACTTCAATTTATTTATTTATATCAAAAAAATCTCCAAAACCATGAAAACTCCCAACTCCACTATCAAATGACTTAAAAGAATCTTAAAATTTTTCAAATTTTAAAATAAACAAAATTTATAAATTTCAACAATACTCTTAGGTGTATAAAATGCACAACGTTATTTCTTATTCAAATTAAATAAAAAATACAACAAAATATAATTATATCATTACTCTAATAAATTGAATCTTTTGAAATGAATCTTACACAAAAAGCTATACCCCTCAACTTATTATGGGCATGACAACTTAAAAAAATCCCAATTCAAAGCCAATCCAACTCCAAGCAACTCCTTTTGAATTGCAAAAGTTCTTATTAAAAAGAGGAGAGAGATTTTGAACACAAAAAAAAAGTGGTCTTTTTCCTTTATCAAAATTCCTTAAACCCCTTTTTCCATTTTCCTCCTTTTCACATTGAATTAGAAATTTTGAAAATACTTTTAAAAAATATATATATTTCCTAAATATTTTTTCCACACAATATTTAAAATAAAGCTAATGCATTGCAAATAACTTATATTTAATATTTTCTATTGGTGTTTTCAATTAATTTTTAATTTTTAATTTTAACACAATTTTACTTCTTTTATGCAAAATATTTTATTTCTAAAGAACACTTAAATTCACTTTAATTTTTTTAGAAGCAATAAAATAATGCAATAGACCTTTTAAATAAAGGCACAATTAGGTATCTTCTAACTTAAAACATATTAAATATTTTTGAAACACAACAAGCATATATTTTGAAATAAATTTAAATGCAATACAATAAGATAGAATAACCACACACAAAGGACTCACTTTATGATTTTAAACACAACATATAGATTCTAGAATCACCATTGATTTAGATTCAAATTTTCACAATGTTTCACAAGACTCATGTCTTGAACATAAATTGGGTGAGATGAAGATTAAACAACATATAAATTAGGTAGGTGATTAGGATTAGGCTTAGGATTTGAAGAAAGTTACCTACCTAAGCCTAATCCTAATCACTTACCTAATCCTACCCATTAATCATTTGTACATTCCCTAATATATGATTAAGGAAAGGTCTAACCCTTTTACTTAAATGCTCACTCTCCATTTCCTTGTATTCTTAAAGGCTTTCCCCTTTTGGGCAAGGTACCCCACATGGGTCCTTGTCCCAAAAGTACCCTTAAGGAATTTAAAATTCCTTTATTCCCTTCCTCAAGTCATACATTGGGAATGTAGGACAAGGAAGGCCTTAATGACCAAGATCCTCCCCATTCCCCTATAGTACCTTCCAAGGTACTATCTCCCTCTCAAGCTCTCTCATTGTGACAGTTGTCACAATATTGAGGCTCGAGAGATCATCTCCTTCATAGCTCCTCATGGTGCCACTTGGAAAAATCCCATGAGGTGAGATGTCTCATTCATTTTGTGCCATTGATCTTCTAAGATCAAATATAAACCCTCCTTTTCATTTCTCCTCTCCTCATATTATCAAACATTAGCCATTTTTCCATCATGCAACCTTGAGAAAATAGCTTGTTGTGCTACTAAAATTGAGTGAGCATACATCAAATTCAACAATCTTGGGCTAATATACACAACAAGGGCTTTGCCATTCATGGTTTTTCATTGAATTCCATGGAGGTTTGAGCTTTCTTTTAGCCTAATCCGATTGTTGCATGGTTTTCTATGTTTTGTTTGATTTTTATTTTTTAAATCATTCACATTGACACAAATTTTATGCATACAACAACCATTTCCAATTAACCACAATTGAGAAAAACTTGTACTTGCATACTTAGGTGAAACATTATACATACTTTCAACATATAAGAATAGTCAAAACAATGCATAAAACACCCAATGTGGCATAATATCCAATTAAAGAAATAACAAATCATCACATCTAATTGGAATTCATCTACAACTAGCATGGCCTAGACATCAAGATGCAAAAATAAATAATAATCCATAATGTTGAATTGTATATAATAATTACACCTATATAATATAAGTAAAAATAGTGAAGTTGAAACACTATAATGTTCCCAACATATAAAATCATGATGTATACATCCCATGATACATAGTTCGACAACAAATTCCAAGGAAAAATCACATTGATAACATACATCGATGACCATATAAAATATCACATATGGCAAAAAGATACATACAATCATGATATAAGCATCCAAAGCACACAACCAAACTACTTTAATAGAATATAAGGCTTCATTGAAAATTTTGATACAAAATATCATAACACATTTATTCCACAATACACTATCAAATCACATGTACAACATATAGTATAAAAAATGAAATGCACACAAAGGACATACACTATGTATGGAACTACAACTAGGGTTTAGTTGGATTTCACTAGTAGCAGATAGGTGATATATGCCAAAAGCTACCCATGGTATGATGGGACTTAGTTAGATTTCAATAGTAGCATGCAATTGATAGATGACAATAACTACTCCATACTAGGTTGGGTTGAATTTTGCGAGTAGCATGCATGTGATAGATGCTAGGATCCATTGACTCAAAAGGTTCAATAAGTTGTGAAAATATTATTAACGGCCACGTGTTGTGTTGTTACACTTATGTCTTGGCTAGTGATGATTGCAAGTAGTATGAGATGCTTTTCTTTTCATCATAACTTGTAGTGAATTGTGACTAGTAAGGAGCAATCATGTAGTATGGGATGCACCATCATTTCTTGTTTCTAGTTGGGATGTACATAAGGGGTAAGTATTAGTGAACTAGGTAATGGGAAGATACATGTAGTAAGGCTGCATCCACTTTCTATTTCTAGCTGCTCACTATGTAGGATGCATGCATAAGTTGATCACATATGTAATTTGTGGATGATGATAACTTAGTGAGCCTATGTAACTAGATTTGAGTTACTCCATGTACATTGGGTCCTTAGCATTTACGATCTTCAACCTTGATAGGCCAATATAGTCCACTTAGTTGGGGTGGATAGGGATTCTTGTTCACATGGTAGGGATTTTTGTTCACATGGTAGGGATTGTCTCCCACTCTTGCAATTAAAATTGAGATTCAAGTAGTCTTACCAAGGATGTGCACAAACTCAAGTAGTCATCCATAAATAAGACACTTCTTATTTACTTTGTTGGTATTTAAACATGGTACATGCTCGTTGTTTTATGTATTTTATTACTAGATACTATGCTATTTCAAGATTCTCATTAACTCTTTGGATATATTTGAAAAATTAATATTTTCACAACTCTCAAAATGATTCATGTTAATATTTTTTCTAGATAATATCATTACTTAAATTGTGAATTAATCATCTTATTACATTGTAATATTAGATTAATGATCATTGATTAAATTTTATATACTTATTCATTTGACAACATTGATTTGAAGATATGTCTACAAAAGTAAAATAACAATTATTGTTCTAGTTAATCAAAATTTAACAATTAAAATTAATATATAAAAATTATATTGATTTAATAAAATTTGTAATAATCAAAAGGGATTTTTTTTTATTAACTTTACCTTCCAACATGATTAGTCTTTCAACTATATAATTATAAATATTTATTTGATAATTATTAGATCATTATTAATATAAAACAAAACTTGTTTTGATATATTAAGAAGGGAAATTAGGGTCTTAGATCTTTTATGTAACAAAAAGAAGAATAACAAGAAGCTACAAAAGTAATAAAAACAATAAAAGTACAATTGTAGGGAGACTGTCAAGCCCAAACACAAGACAACTAAACAACACTAAATCCAAGACTAACAAATTTCACTTCCTTAATCTTGACTAAATAATATAAAATAAAAATTATTTTTAACTCATTTCAATTTAAATATTATAATTAATATTAATATTATTGTGTTGCATGATGGATAAGAACTCCGAAATGTTTTTGATGAAGTATGCTGTCAAAATTTGAAGCATGTTTTCCATAATACAATCATTCTTAGGTGGCCCCTACATTAATGAATTGGACAAAATTATTATTAGACTTTCAAAAACCTCAAAAATTTCCATATAAAGAATCATGTATATATAACATTATTAGTATGGTGTTTTTGATTAAGTAAGAAACATTTACAGGGAGTTGTACCCTTTACATGGAGAGCCCTCAAGGCCAAAAAGAAGCTAGTTCAAAACATGACATGAACTAGAAAAAGAAGCTAGTTCAATAGGCCAAAACAGGCCACACACAAAATAGAACCAAGACATGAACAACTGACAGACAACATGTTGAACAACAAATGAGGACTAGACAACCCCAAAATTTGACGAGACTAATTTGACTGCCAAAACCCTAGGCCGCGATTTGGGGAGTCCCTTCTTTCTCTACACAATAGACCATAAAGGCTCGAAAACAAAGTCCACCAAGCGAGGCGAGAGGAGCAGATCCTCAACAACCACCACGAGCAAAGAGCCACCACGTAGTGAGGGAGCCGACATCACAAAAGAGGAGTGAGGAGCATTCGAAGGACCAACATAGGCATTCATCAAGGGACGAGCAAGCTCTTCTTGAACAACAACAACAGTTCAAGGCATCAATGGTTCCATAAAAGGGATAGCCAGAGGAGGATACTGGGGGGACACAGACACCTTGGATAGATTAGTCAAGGAAGGGTCATCCTCCTTGGAGGGACCATCCAAAGAGGGAGTGCCCACCGTGAGATGGTCCGAGAGAGCATCCTTCCACTAGGTAGAAACGCCCTTGCGACAAGCAAGAGGGTAGCCAGAGGTAAATGACCAACAGAGAAACATCTCCTACACCGAAAAGGGAGCCCCTCATAGTCCAAAAGTTTTTTCTATGATTTGTCCTCCACTATCAAGACCACATCACCATGGAGTGGTTTGGAGATGTTCAAATCAACTAAAATACAAGCCACTGTAGTATGCCCAAGATTCTGAGTTGTAGAGTCCACCTTCAAAAAGCAACCAATGGCATTGCCAATAGCCTTCATATCATGATTCCTCCCAAAACTGGAGAGTATGGTGTTAAATATAAAATTTGATTTAGTTTCTTTATATTTACAAGGTTTTTTTTTTTTAAGAAGTTCATAAATTTAGATTGTGAATGATAAGAAATTAAGTTTCATTTGATTTGGGTTATAGTTTAATAAAGAGTTTATATTAAATTTATTATATAAGTTTAGTAGTGATAGTTGATTTCATATATAAAGATGTTTAAAAAATAATCTTTTATATAATTTAAATTTTTGAGATAAAAACATTTTCAAACTATAATCATTATAAAGACTTAATTGATCAATATAATTCTAAATGCTAGCAACAAAACTAAAACCTTTGTTCTTTTGTATCTATCAGATCTGTATTATAAATTTAATATAAATACATTCTCTTTAAATCTATATCAATTTTAAATTGATTGAGTGATCTCACTTCAAATAATAGCAATAACATAATTTAAATTTTTAAAATAAAAATATTTCTAAATTATAAATATTAATCTTTTCATAAAAATTTAATTAATTTATTATCCTCCAAATAATAATATTGAATGCTCAACCTATTTATTTATATTAAAAATCTTTTAAAATAGATATTAAAAAAAATCACCATGATTTGAATTCATGAATTGAAAACTTTAGTTTCCCGCATATCATTAATCTAACAACAAAAATTTAGTTCACTTGCTAGAACTGACCATGAGAGGCCTCCTCTCCTTTAAGATCTAACAATAATAATTAATTACATTTTTATGATAGGTCGAGCCTTCATTTTCTTTCTTAGGCTCTCTATTTCATCGACAGATTACAGGTGTGATCTGATCTGAAACGTTGATGTAAAATTCCACATAAACTGATAACATAACCAAAGATAATTACTTTAATAAATATATTGAACTCCCATTTCAAAAAAGGATCATTTCATACAAAATAAGGATTTTGAGATGGACCTTCTCTAGCCATTGATAACTGAGATTGCTTCCTTGAATTTACCCTCCTTCCACTTGATTTGCTTCCACCTACAGATTTTGTCACTTTACAAGGAGGACAAAACCATCTTTTCTTTGGAAAATCTGTAAGAGGAGGGTTAAGGCAATACAAATGATAACAATTATTACAACCATCACAAAGTATGGTCTCCTCCTCTTTCTCATCAATCAAACAAACCCTACAAAGACAAGAAGAGCAAAACCATACAGATGTAGGTGGAGCACTTGCCAATGGAGGCCTCAAGCACCTTATATGATAAAACTTATAGTGGCATTTCTCATTGCTGCATTCAATAAGAGTGTCACCTTCTTTTCTACCAATCTCACAAACACAACACTGTTTCTCCAATACAAGCCCTTGCCTATCATCATGCAATTGGGTTTCTTCACAACTTGCACTAGAATTTTCTTTTTCTTCTGAAGTACTTTCTTCATCAATTTGTTGCATGTTGTGGGATTGGATTTCATCACCATGCAATCCAGGTTCTTCATTAATTGTCTGAAGGTCCATATTATGATATTTCCCAGATTTTTTTTGTTCTTTTGAGGTACTTTCTCGGTCCTTATGCCTGTGGGTTGACATTTGTTGAGAATCAGATTTATTCTTCTCCTCTTCTCTATCATGGAGAAATCCGCCGACATGCTTTTCATAACTAGCCTGTGAAATCTGTGAAAGGTTATCTGCATCATCGATCATCTGCTGCCCTATTTCTCTCACCCTATTCCACAGATTTTGCAAATCTGATTCGAAAAGATCAGGAGACTTACAATAAATTCCGGCGTTTATCCTGTACTGTATGAGACTGAAATTCAAAGCTTCATGTTTTGTCAACCTCAACAATACTGCAAAATCATCGGATGAAGTGATTTCCTGAAGCATTTTTCTGCAATGTTGAGTGATTTCTTGAGGAGAGGGAGATGATTTCTTCTCCTCTGAGAGCTCAATTCTCCGCCTCTTACTATTTCTACTGTCAATATTATCAGAATTCTTTTGCTTGCCCATTGATTGTTATTCTCCTCAACTCTATCAGGTTTTTTCGCAAAATGAATCAGATGACTGATGGAGAGATCTGTGATTGCTTTATATGTCTTGCGGATAGTTTGAATTTAAATAAATGTTAGAGAAATGAAAGGTGACGATCGAAAGCAAATGGTCAGTCGGCCACAGCACTATTAAAAATTAACTTGTTAATAAAAATATATACTCTTAATATTTCCACATTAAAGAACATTTAAAAAATAAAAAAATAAAACTAACAATTGCATCACCATTGCATCATGGTGTGTAATGGGTACGTGAATGGTTTTTTAATTTAAAATTTGTATGGATAGAGCTTAGTATTTAACATTAAGCATGGTACAATGTAATTGTGAAATGTTTTGAAGGAAGAAGAAAAATAATTTAAAATAAATGTGTGTTTTGTGTAGGAAGATGAAATAAAAGTGCTTAGTAATGATGGTTTATATACATTATTATAATACTTGAAACTAAATAATTTATAAACTGTGAATATTTGTAAAAATTTAGAAAAATGTTTAATTCTTTACTTTCTTTGTATAAAGTGCAATGATTATTTTGACAAGTTGTATTTAAATATGTTTTTCTAAAATATAATAGTTTTTATTTTAATTTGTAAAATATAATAAGTATGGTTTTTTTGTTTTATGAATATTAGTGAAAAATTACAAACAATATCTAATTATTTGCTTTCTTTCTTTGTACACTGTGCAATGATTAATTAGATAATGTAGTAAAATATAATATTATTATTTTAATTTGTAAAATATAATATTTATGGTTTTTTTGTTTTTTTAATTTTTTTTCCTATTAGAAATATAGAAATAATATCTGATTCTGTGTTTTCTTTCTTTGTATAAAGTGTTTTAATTCTTTAATATTATTTTTATTTATTTTATATTGGTTTCATCGAATAGTTAGATCTTTTTCAATGGTCAACCATCATTCTACCACATTTTTAATCGTCGATCATTAAAATCAGCTGGTAATGTTCATATAGGGAATGCCTTCGGCATAAAAATTTAGACTCTCCTAATAGAAATAGCCCTTTCTAGTTATTTGAAGAACAATAAGGTGATTACGAAGAAGGCATCCCGGTCTTACTTGTCATCTTATGTTCTATTTTAGTGTAAAAATTAGGGTTTTCCTTTGGCTCTACCTGTCAAGCAACTTTTGCAAGATCTCTAGAGTGTATAGACATTTATTTTGTGTTTTAAGCTCTCTAGGGCTTTATAAATTGCCAAAGCCATGTCCTCTGAAACTAATGTTGCATAAACTAGCGACGATAAGCCTTAAGAAAGTACGAAAATTCATCTCAAAGGTTTATGATGAGGCAATTCTTCATAACTTTTATGTTATTTTGCCAATAGATGTTGTAGAATCTATTTGCAATTAATATGGCTGCTCTAATTTTATTGCATATTATGTGTGTTGGACAATATTTGATTTCTTGGCCTAAGAATTTTTGGAAACCCCAATGGTTCAAGATTAGTAACCTTTCTAAGAATTTTTTCTTGTTTACTTTTCATTATTTATAGTAGGTCAACATGTTTTCTTTCAATTGTTGGTTTATGAGAAACACATTGCTAGTGCTTTCTCATCAGACTTGGGATTTCAAAGTCTTAGAACAAGTTCCGCTAAAAGTATTGATATGGGTCAAATCCATAGATCTCCTCATTTCTATGTGGACATTTGTAGAGAAAATTATCTAGCCTCTTGTTCATTTTATTTGTCATGAAGCTGAAATGTTTTTATTGCTCAACCCCACAAATAAGTGTGCATAGAGGTGGACCTCACCTCAAATCTAAGGGAATCTATAAGATTCAAATGGATGGTTTGCATTTTACATAGGTCACTTCTATTAATCTGTCTAATCTTGAATTATTTCAGGTGTCAAGCATTGGTTAAAAAATTAGAGATTGTCTACTCATGCCCAAGTCACCTTCTAAGTTGATGACATAGTGTTCAACCCCTCCAATTTAAGAGTGAACAGTTTACAGTTGGTGGTAAAAAGCCAACTATGGTTGAGCAAATATAACCTAACAAACCCTCACCCAAAACCTAGATTGTTTAGAAGGGTGATGTCATTCCCATGACAAAATGATGTTGCCAAGGCCAAGAGCCTGACTACTAACCCATCTTTACAATGTGGTTGTTCTAGGTCATCGTATGGCAGTTGGAACATATCTTATGAAAAGTCTCCAACTGTTGTCACAACTTTATTGGTGAAAAGGATTCATTAAGAGGAGAATTCAACAACAAACACTAATTTGTTTCCCTTAGAAATTATCCTGCCAAATCAATGCCATTTGTTAGGTAAATAGTTTGATATGTTAGTAGATGATGAAGATGATCCGTCGAAGCACTCTATGGAGGACCCTAAATATTCATGGCCTTATAGAAGCTCCCTACAAGTAATCTATTTGGGTTGTTGACAATGACTTAGTCTATTTGATAACATTTATTTACAAGATGTTAAAGTTGCTTCAAGCCCCCCTTGAGGTCAACTTGGCCTTAAGATTTTTAGGTCATGATCTCACATGAGGATAAATGTGATGGTGTGTGTATTCTCTTGATTTGAACTCTATCATTATTGCCTCTGGAAAAGAGACCAACTATTATGCAGTGTGGGTTATGCTTGACATTGATAGTTGGTTTTGAGAGGCATCACAAATATTTGTGCCCTTAATGATCGTTTGGAAAGAGTTGTGTTATGGTGTTGAATGTCTAAGAACATTCCTTTCTCCAACTATCCTTTTTTAAATTATTTTAACATGGATGAGTCACTTGAGGATTAAACCATGTTGGAAATGTTGTGATGTGGGAGAGCATGAGGCCTACCTTTTTTTTTAACTAGGGAATCAGATCTAGATTTTTGGTGATAACTAGCCATGTTGGATCCAGGGTATATGCAGTTTGATCTCCAAGTTGGAAAGAACATGGTGCTTAAACTTTTGGATCATGTATAATCTCTTAGTAGCATGTGTTCCACCTCATCAATAAGAAATGTAGATTTGTGAGAGTTCATCCCAATATCATTTTTTGAACCACAATCACATCATTTTTAGGGTTGAGTGGGATAATGAGCCTTTGAAAATTCCAAGCATTAAGTTCTTCTTGAACATGCAACTTATTAATGATCACTTTGGAAGGTCTACTTAATCATGTGGGTTTGAAAGTTGGAGACACATCTTTCATGGATCCTAGCTAGATTGACTAATGGAACTTGGTGATTGTTTGCACCATCATCTTCTTGTTGCAATTTGACAAGTAGGTTGATCTCTTCAACATTGTTGTTTTAGAAGAATTTTCCTATATTTCCAATGAGCTTGAGGAGTTGATGTGTCAATGATAGGGGGGCAAATAAATAACAACCTTGTTCTTGCATCCAACAACCATACACTCCTGCAAGAGTTTTAACAATCCAATAGTAACACATGTGAAAACTCATATTCATGTTGACACACGAATTCTCTCAAACAATGAATATGATTTTATTCAATATACAAGATAAAAAAAAATACATGGACTTTATTTAAAATTTCCAAAAGAGTCTCCTCTAGAAATTACATCAAAACCCTCATCTATTGATGCAGGAGCATCCGAGTATTGCGCAATCAACATCAATCAAAGAAAAATATTTTTATTCATCATGGCGAGGTTTTTGTTTTTCAGCTCCAAGCTCATCATTGATGTCACATAAAGGTTTAGGACAGTTGATGCATTTCAATCCTTTAATATTGGTGTAGAGATAAACTCACAACTGGTCATTACATATGATAAAAGTAGAAGCCATCCCACATCAAGCAAAGTGTTATGGATAGGTTTCTGGCATACATGAAGGTGAAGCAAATAAGTTCAAGAAGAGTTCATTTGTATTAGTGTTCAATGGAAATTGAAAGTCTGTAAATTCTAATACATGCAACTGATTCACCACGATGTGACATTGAAATTCAAAGATTCAAAAGCTGATATGTATGTATTTGTAAGATCATGAATTATGAAAGAAGTTGATAAAAGAGTTTGAAAAGCCCTTGGAGGTGTTAAGTTACCGGTAAACATTCATACAACTCATATACATGAATTAATTTCGTCTTCCCCAGACCAATTCATTTTTTCCTTTCCGTTGCCTACAAATTCAAATGAGTGGAATGGTATGTGGGAGAAAAAATTGTAAAAGGGAAGAAATCATGCCATGTTAAGAAGAAAGTGGGTGGTGATTTATTTTTTAGATAAATAAATGTAGCTTGGATAACACCAAGAGGAGGCGCACCATTTTTGGTAGAGAATAATGATTGCACAAGAAAACCAAAAGGCCAAGAATCCATGGGTCACGTGGGAGAGGAAAAAAAGAAACATTATGATATAATGAATGCAGAAAAGAAGAGATAAAGGGGGAGTCATACCAGGAGAGAGAAAGATAGGCGCAAAAAATAAAGTATGTGTGCAGACAACATAAAGGAGAGGCAGTGGGTTAAAAAAGGCACACAACCAAAGAGGAAGCTGAAGAATTTAAATAAAAAGTGCAGAGCCAGAAATAAGAAGTCAGAAAATAAAAATATAAACTACACACATATAATTTCCTTAAGATTGGAAAATGATATTTGGGAAAAAGATCATTGCTAAGGAGAGAGAGAGAGTTAAAATTTTAATGTGCAGCAAATAAAGGGAATAGAGGCAAGCTGCATTATGAAAGAAGAGATTTAATAAAGAGAAAACATGTGTAGAGAGGGTTGAGGTGTGTAAGTGGAATGAGGAGAAGTCTGTAATATTGAAGAATAGAATCAAGGTGTAGGAAGATTGATAGAAAATAATCTAATTGTGAATAAAGTATACAGAGGAGTCATGCCATGAATGTATGACATCAAACAAAGAAAATTTGAATTTTTGTATTGTCTGAAATTAATGGCATGTAAAATTGAAAATAGAAGATTGTATATGATTTATTGCTCGTAGAAGGGTGAAAGCATAAATTTGAGTCCACTTAAGGTGGAAATTTTAGACTTAGAAAAAACTTAAAATTGGGAAAAACAAAATGAGATCCTATTATTTAGCAAACGGATCCTGTTTTGCTTTGGGGCCTTGAGCCAAAAACAAGATTTTGTATCATAAAAAATAAAAAAATTATGCTTTTATGAAATGGGATCCCGTTATATAGAACGAGATCCCGTTTCTACAAAACGGGATCCTATTTTTTAAAATTTAAATTTTTGATCGGGATTTTGCTTTGTTTTTCGATTCGGAAAAAGGCTTGAGGACCCGAACCTAAGCTTTGGACCTGGTTTGACCTGCAACTTGAAGGTCATGTCAATGTCATAAGAAAATAATAACTTTGGACATATGTCTGAAGACCTTTTTGTAATTTTTTTTTATGAAAGCAAACCTATTATAGATGAGACAGTGTAGATTCCAAATATGTAATTTTTTTTACAATGAGATTATTTTTTCAATTTTTCAATTAATTTATGATGAAATTGGTCTATAAACTTGAAATACCAGGGTTTTATAGTATTTTAATAACTTTTTATTAAAATATTTTTTTGAAAAATGAATTGTACAAAAATGTACTGCAGACAATTTTTTTCAATTTGAAAAAAAATCAAAAAAAGATAATTTTAAGTCATCTTATGCATGATGCACATGACGATTTTTCAAAACAACAAATATGACCAATAAAAAATTAACAAAAAAAATCAATATAAAATTACAAAAAATATCAAAAACATTCTTCAATGAGTTACAAATATTTTTCCAAAAAGATTTAGAAAAATATGATTATTTAAGTCAAAATATGGATGACATGATGCATGTGCATGGTAAGGTAAAAAAAAGTGACTTTTAAACAATGATTTTTAGAAACGCCTATTGAAAATCAATTTGTATAATCTGGGTATTAAAATAAATTACATATTTAGAACTAGACTCTGAGTACTACATTTTATGATCAATGACTTTTTTGAAGATTCCATCTCTAAGTGCTTCAAATTTTAAGATCAAATGTGACAAATTTTGAAAATCACGAAAAACACCTACTTTTTGGCCAAAAAGTTGACTCAACTTCTTGCACACACCCAAAATAAAATTGAATTTGAATGGAAGTAGTAATCTAATGCTTGGAATGTTTGATTGATTGAATTGCAATCTTTATTTTGGGATGAAGTTTTAAATTTGGGGCAAAGTATTTTCCCGTACAATTTCTTTTGTGGTGATACAGTAGAGGAAATTTGTTTTCATCAAATGGTATCAGAGTAGGGGATCTTGAGAGTGTAGGGTATGCACTCGGACCTGTGGGTAGAGTTGTTGTAAATTCAAGGTGAAAACTTACAACAATAGAAATAAATAATGTGTTTACAAATATAAAATTATGAATCCAAGATTACCATAAAGAGATTATGTGATTAACAATCCAACAATGAAAGCAAAATCAACAATACCACAAGTTTCCAAACACAAGTGATACAAGATACACATGGAGAAACCCTTGCAGAAAAAAAATTCACACCCAAAGAGATCCAATGTTTGTATTAATCTTCAAATGAGATGGAACAATACAATACTCTTCTTTGAATTCTGACAACACTTCATCGCACTGACAACCTACAAACAAACTCGTACACACCACCATCATAAGGCTCCAATATATAGAAGTTTGTGGGAGAGAATACCACAAATGGTATCCCAAAACAATAAGCAAAAACACCTAAAAAAAACCACACCCCCCTTAGTGGACAACCCATAAACATGGCATAAAATATTAAATAATCACATGGCCTTCACATGAGCACCTAACCCATAGCCAATTAGACTTGGTCAATCCCGAGTGCTCCATAACTCTCTGATGACTCTAATGACTTCATGCAAGAGCATGCACCAACATGCAATCCTAAGCACCCAACCATGCAATAGAATGCAAAGCATGCAAATAACATGGAAGGACATGCACACCAAAATGGTCCCCACTCACAAAGTTGGACACCCAAGAGGAATATTCTTTTGGGATGCCCTATAACCCTTAGGGTAGAGGGTCCACAAGTCTTTGAATGCAATTAAAATTTGTCATAGGAAAATAAATAATAAATATTTTGTCTCTCATGTCCTCTAGAACACTTCCCAAAGAACATGGAGACACATAATTATCAATTTAGGATAACAATTATAATGTCACATATCCTAACATTCTCCCACTTGACATTATACATTGCAATCACATCCATGGGATACAAATAAAACATATAATCAAGTACAATGATCAAGGCCCATGGCCTTCTTGCACCAAGAGACCTTATCTATGATCACTGGCTTCGTGAGAAAATCTGCAACATCATCCAAAGTGTCAACCTTCTCAATCAAGACCTTACCATTCTCAATCATTTCTCTCACAAAGTGATATTGAACATCAACATGCTTAGTACGAGCATGATACATAGTATCTTTGGTTAAAAATATGGCACTTTGACTATCACATCCAATCCTCATTGTTTTACAATCAAAACCAAAACTATTACCAAGTCTTTGTAACCAAACCGCCTCCTCGGAGGCACATGTGTAGCAGTCAATACTCTACTTCGGTGATGGACAATGCAAATTTAGGCCACCTCTTACTCATCTAACTCACTGCACCTCTAAACAAAGTAAAAACATAGCCACTAGTGGACCTTGGATTGTCCAAGTCACCTGCTCAATCTGCATCAACAAAACCATGTATGTCCAATGAATTAACCACATCATCAGTACCATGATAAACCAAATAGTAATCTAAAGTATATTTGAACACCCTCTTAACAAAAGTCCAATGCTCTCTACTAGGGTTAGACATAGACCTGCTCAAAATTCCCACTGCTTGGGCTATATTTGGTCTAGTGTAAATCATTGCATGCATCAAACTACCAACCACACTAGCATAAGGAATGTTAGACATATCTTCAATATCATCATCAAAATTAGGACACATGTCTAAACTTGAAACTTAGTACCAACCAAAAATGGAATATTCGCTGGTTTATAGTCATGCATATTAAACCTTTGCAAAATGGTATCAACATACTTACTTTGACTTAACCAAAGATTTTTTTGAACCCGATCTCTTTTGATTTCCATCCCAAGGATATATTTTACATCCCCCAAATCCTTCATATCAAATGTTCCAAAAAGCTGAGTCTTAAGCTCCCTAATCATCACCTTATCGTTACCCATAAACAACATGTCATCAACATACAAGACAATGATTATTATTTGATTATCAATAACCTTAATGTAAACACGATGATCCTGCTCACTCCCAATAAAACCCAATTTCAATGCAAAAACATCAAACTTATGGTACCACATCTTGGGTGACTGTTTCAAACCATATAAAGATCTCTTTAACCTACAAACCAAACATTCTTTTCCTTTCACAACAAAATTGTCAGGCTGTCACATATAAATTTCTTACTCAAGATCCCCATGCAAGAAAATAGTTTTAACATCCATTTTTTCTATTTCAAAATCATACGCAACAACGATAGATAATAGGAATCTAATAAAATTTAACTTAGCAACAGGAGAAATTTTTTCACCAAAATCAACTTTCTCTCTTGTTGGAATATTGTGCCTCAATCTCACAGGCTGAAACCTCTAAAAGAGCAAATTCAGTGTGACATACTTTCTGTCTGGCTGACTAGCAGTTGTGCAACCTTGTGAAATGTTAAGGTCGCTGAGACCTTGTTGATTTCTTGCCGACTGGAGCTATCGTTGTGACTTGTTGTGTTCGTTGTAACCCTCTGCCGAGTGGGTTGGTCTGGCCGATAGGCCATTCTTATCAGATATTGGGGAGACTCTGGGTGACAAGCGATGTTGGGGAGATTCATAGCAACTGGAGTCATTGGAGTAACACATAAGGGTTTGGTAAGAACTCTTGGCGATGGGTGTTTGTCTCACCGATGTTGTGGGCTGTCTTCGGTATAACTCTTGTCGAAAGCTAATCTCGGGGTGACTTGAAGATTTCAGTAAGAACTCTCAGCGATAGAGGTAAGTCTTGCTGACAATGCAACATGTGTTTGTTATTGGATGTCTTTGGTATGACTCCTGGAGAAAGGTGGTCTTGAGGTAACATGGAGGCTTCGGTATGAAGTCTTAACGACGAACGAAGTCTTGCCGACAGTGGAACATTGTGGTGTAACTTGAAGGAATCGGTATGATCTCTTGGCGAAGAGCAATAGTCTCACCGAAGGGAAAGCTAATATCTATGTGACCTTTGAACATCGGTATGATGTCTCATCGAATAGCGATTGTCTCGCTGATGAGAATGCTGAGGTCGATGCGACTTGTGAACTTGGTGTAACGTCTTGCCGATGGTCAGGACTCTTGGTGATAATGACAATCATTCTTGTGACATCAGGGAGACACGGTTAGTGTCTCACCGACATGCAACACATGTTGAACGCCTTTGACTGAGTGATGACTATCCTACGTGGTGAGTCTACGACCAATCAGAGAAGCCGAATGGGAACCGCTAGCAGTTGGACTGTTGTGGCCGTTACTGAGAGGAAGATCGACAGACCATGGGCGTCATGGATATACTCATGATTTGCAGATGTTGTTTGGTTGGATGATTCGTTTGACAGATGGATGATCAATGAACTGTAGATGAATTTTTCAATGTGTATCAATGTGAATTCAATTAAGAGTGCATTGTAACTAGAGTGTTCTGTAGCAAGGTTGGTCATTGAATCTGCTACTGTAATTTGACATCAAAAAGATAAGTCTGATCTCTGTATGTAATCTTCATTATTGTAATACAAAGTAACTTCTCTTGGTGTGGTGGGTTTTTCTCCCATAAGGGTTTTCCCATGTAAATCTGGTGTTCATGTGTGTATGTTCATTTCTTTGTTTCTGTTATTGCTTTCAAGTGTATCTTAATTGGACTGTAATTGAAAATATAAAAGTATCTCTACATTCTTCCCTGAGGTTTTGACGTTAGGAGAGTTGCTTCCGCACCTTACCTTTCCTGCCAAGTGGTATCAGAGCCTGGCCAGTTGTGTTATCCTTGTGGGTACGTTGGGTTTTTTGTGTCAATTTCTGTTCAATGGGAGTCTTGTAGAAGTTTGGTAATTCGAATTACAGGCTAAGATGACAAGCACATCAGGAAAGATTGAAATTGAGAAATTCAATGGCAACAATTTTGAGTTGTGGAAACTTAAAATGGAAGATCTGTTGGTTGATCGTGATCTTTGGATTGTTGTGTCTAGAACGAAGCCTATAGGCATGAAGCAAGAGGATTGGGACCTTGCAGATAGAAAATCAAAGGGGCTGATAAGGATTTGTTTAGCAGACTCTGTTCTTCTGAATGTTCATAAAGAAAAGACTGCATCTTCCTTGTGGAAGAGACTGGAAGCTATTTATTAGGGCAAGTCCTTGGTGAATAAATTATTCTTGAGGAAGAAGTTGTACTCTTTGAGAATGCAGGAAGGAGGATCTGTTGCTGATCATTTGAACACATTCAACATGCTGATTGCAAAGTTAACATATGTGGGCGTGAAGATTGATGAAGAAGATCGTTGTATGCTGTTATTATGTTCTTTGCTAGATTCTTGGGATCACCTGGTGATGGCTATTGGGAGTACGACATCCACTTTTAAGATGGAAGATGTTGTTACTTCTTTGTTATCAGAAGAGATGAGGAGGAAATCTTCTGAGATGGCAAAGGAGGCTCTTGCTGTTAGAGGCATATCGAAAGATAAAGGCAAGAAGAAGGACAAGAAGTCCAAATCAAAATTAGAGGGGAGATCAAAGTCTCCTGGAAAGAAGTCCAAGGTGAAGTGCTGGAATTGTGGGAAATTTGGTCATGTCCGAAAGGATTGTAAAGAGGAGAAAAAGAAGAAGTATTCTTCCGACAATGATTCTTCTCAGAGTGATGCAGACGCTTTCATTGCAGCCTTGGCTACGCAGGCATCAGATGATGTCTGGCTGATTGATTCTGGAGCATCTTTCCACACGACATCTCATAGAGACTGGTTCACAAAGTATGAAAACTATGATGGTGGAAAGGTGTATTTGGCAAGTGATTCATCTTTGGAAATTGTTGGCCGTGGAAGAGTCAAAATTCTATTCCTTGATGGAAGAGTGAAGGGAATCAATGATGTAATGCATATACCAGGTCTGGCTTGAAATCTACTTTCTATTAGTAAGCTGAATGATATTGGAGTGCAAGTCACGTTCTTTGGAAATGGCTGCAAGATGACTAGAGGCTCTATGGTGCTAGCAAGAGGTGCTCGTGTTGGTACCTTGTATAAGCTTGATGCACATGCTATTCAATGTAATAGTGTCTTTGTAAAGTCATAGAAAGCTACTCATGGAGGAAAAGAGGGAAATGTTCCTGATGGTGTAAACTCTATGGAAGTTAAACTTCCAGCAGAAAAGACTATGCTCTGGAATCATAGGCTAGGCCACATTGGAGAGAAAGGTTTAAAACCCTTGAAGAATAAAAACCTGGTTGAGGGGCTTGATGATTGTAACCTTGAATTTGAATTATGTGAGCATTGTATATATGGAAAAAAACATCGTGTTTCATTTTATTCTAATCCTCACAAATCTTCTGGTTTGCTTGATTATATACATTTGTTGTTTTTGGTCCAGTGAATGTTCCTTCTTTTTCTAAGTCAAGGTACTATGTATCGTTTATTGATGATTATTCAAGAAGAGAATTTGTCTATTTTTTGAAAAAGTAAATAGAAGTGTTCGATGGTTTAAGGAATTTTAAGAACCTTGTAGAAAATCATTGGAAGGAAAACAAAATGTTTAAGGATTGATAATGGCCGGTGAATTTTGTTTTGATGATTTAGTACTATAAAGATCATGGGATTAAAAGACATAAAACTACACCTACACTGAGAAGCAAAATGGAGTTGCAAAAAGGTTCAACAGGAAGTGATAGAGAGAGTACGAAGTATGTGAGTAGTGTTGGTTTGGAGAGAAATTCTGGGTGAGGCAGTTGCTATAGAATGTTACTTGATAAACCGTTCTCCCAATTCTACTCTTGTTGAGAAAAACCTTTGGAAGCATGTTAGTAAGAAGCCCTCTTTAAGACACATTCGTGTTTTTGGCTGTGAGGCATATGCACATGTGCCATATGAGAAAAGATCTAAATTGGAGAACAAGGCTGTCAAATGTATTTTTATTGGTTATAGTGCTGGCATAAAAGGATACAAGCTTTGGAATCCTCGATACGAGAAGGTTACTTACAATAGAAGTGTTATCTTCACTGACTAAGCCTTCTACCTTGGATCTGGCTCCAAAGACAAAATCAGAAAAACAAAGGATGTAGTTGAAATTCCTCCGAGCACGGATAAAGAGGAATTGAAAATTCAAAATGTACCTAAACTGAGGAGAGCTCAAAGTTCGAGAGTTTTGAAGAAGAAGAACAACCTCAACCTCAGCAAGTGAGGAGGTCAAATCGTGAAAGAAATCAACCTGATAGGTATGGGTTCTCTTTGATAGATTCTACTTGTGCCTATGCTTTAATTTCTAGTACTGATGAGCCTAGGACTGTGAAGGAGGCATTTAGAATGTCTAATTCAAACTCTTGGTTGGAAGCCATGAATGAAGAAATGGCATCATTAGAAAAGAATGATACTTGGAGTTTGGTGCCCTTGCCTAAAGACAGAAAAGCTGTGGGTTGCAAATGGGTATTTAAAAAGAAAATAGGTCTGGATGGCAGTGTGGAAAAATATAAGGCGAGGTTGGTTGCGAAGGGTTATTCCCAGGTAGAGGGAATTGATTATGGGGAGATTTTTTCTCTTGTAGCTAAGTTGAAATCCATTAGATTTCTTTTGTCACTTGCAACAACGTATGACTTAGAGGTTGAACAGATGGATGTGAAGACATCATTTCTTCATGGTCATCTTGAAGAAGAGATTTATATGTCCCAGCCTGAACAAAGTACCTATTTGAGATCCTTTAGCCATCACCAAACTCCCTCTTACTAACTTGCAACTAGACTCATCAAATGTCACATGCATCCCAAAGTCATTCAACTTGGATACTGAAAGTAAGTTTCTCACAAGTCCTGGAATGTGCAGAACATGATCAAGGGGTACCAACAATCTTCTTTGTGCTATTATCACCAAGGAAAACCTCTCCCCCATCATAAGCTGAATATGAAGTAAACCATTCTTTGTGAGGATTCATATTGTAGGAGCAACTTGAATCAATAAGCCAAGCATCATCACTAATAGTGTTTGTAGAAATAAACAAAGCATCAAAATCACTATTTTCTAAGGAATTTTTGGTGGAAGTATCTAAAATATTTTTCTTGTTTCTACACTCCTTTACATGTCCTCTCTTACCGCAATTCCAACACTTTACTCTGCTCTTCCTGGGGGTTTTAAAACGTCCTTTAGACATGTCTCTCTTTTTGTCCCCTTTAGGTCCTCCTTTTTCTTTGGACCTTCCTTGCACATGCAAGGCATTTTAGGAGCCCGCATTCATTAACTTGAACTCCTCATATCTTCTGAAAGAAGTATAGCAATGAGATTTTAGGAGCCCGCATTCATCTTCGGTTCTGTACCACCGCCATTTATGGAAACAATTAGATTTCCCAAGGTTCAGGTAAAGAAAAAATAAAAAAAATACATTCATCTTTCTCTTCTATCTTAACATGTACAGATGTATACTCTCAAGGAGAAGAGGGAAGCATGAAGAACAAGGGTTTGCACACGAAAAAATGTCCGCATGATGGTTGTATTCCCTTGAGGAAGTATTATTTTCCCTCGTAAGATTCCTTTTCAGCCTTTGTTGATTTCTAGCCTTTAATGTTACATGATAATTTATGCATGCGCTATTCTATATGGGTATGATTATTTGGTGAAGTGTACTTACTTTCGCTTGAAACCCTTGGTTGGCTTTGGCCCCATTGGTTCAATTATTAATCGTGTAATTTCACTCGCTTCCTCTGGGGTTTCATACTTGGAGGCAATCAATGGATGGTCATACGTCGATCCCAGGTAAACCCTCAGACAATGCAAAATCTTGTTAAATTGTGATCCAGGGAAAAAGGCGAACAACGTTGTTAAATCGTTCAAAGACAGTGGTTGAGAAAGGGAGGATTTCAATTCCAGTTGAAGAAAAGTTTATTGAGGTTAGGGATGGATGCCCAGAACATGACCCACCCATAAAAGATGGAAGAGGTAAGATCCCTTTTGCCTATCCTAAGAAAGAATACTTTATTCCTAACGAAGAAATGACAAAAGTTCTTGATAATGAAACAAATAGGTTAAAAATGTAGCCATTTTTTCGCTGCCCTAGACTATAATAAAGTTCCTTGAGGAAATTTCTTGATGATTGGATTCTAAATGTTTGGAAAAAAAGGCTAGGGATCCATCATTCCTTTTGTATAATGATTCAAAAGGGTGTGTTTTTAATTTTCTTTAAAAATAGTGAAATGAAAAAAAAGACCACGAAAAGGGAATTTTGGATGGTAGGAAATTTAGTATTCAAAGTCATCTCATGGTCACCAAGCTTGATCAGTGAGGAAATCATCACCCTCTCTTATCCAAGATGGATTAACCTAAAATATGTTCCACCATTATTATGGGTGGTGTTTTTGTATCTTCTCTCAAAATATGGGAGAATGCTAAGGGTGGAGGAAACTAAAAATACTCTCCTCCACATTGACCCACGCGTTCTGATATCTATTGCTCCTAGGGTAGAAATACCAGAGGAGATTGAACTAGAAATCGATAATGCCATGTATAATTGAAAAACATGAATCTTAGGAGGTGCAAATGAATGCTTCCTATGTAAAAAAGGTCATCGAAGGAAAAACTGCCCCATTATAAAGAATAAAAACCCCTTTGGTAGGAAATAGAATGAGGATCCTAAACCTAAGAGAAAGTAAATTCCTAATCCTAAGGAGTCTGATGTTGTGTTGGGGGCTAGAGAAATGGTTGAGATAGCCCAACCCTTGATAGAAGAGGAGGGTTTGGCCTTGGCCAAAGAGTTACCTAGTAACACCATGTCAGATCCAATGATGGATACCTATCCAGAAATAGAATTGGAAATAGATCTCTCTCCCAACGAATAAGATTTACTGTCGAGGAAATCTCCCTCCAAGTTAAGAGAGATGATAATAATCCCAATTAGGCTACCGATGATTTTGGTGATACGAAGAACTACGAGGCTAGGGTGGCCAGGCCCCAACCTAAAAAGGAAGCCTACACTATGGAAATAGACCATAAAAAAAGGAGGGCATCTCTCCTAGTGGAGACAAGTTGAGTGTCCAGGAAATGGTTCTTTTACAAATAAGAGAGAAAATTTCCAGAAATAAGAATATCTTAAAGGATTTCAAATCTAGTGGGAGTAGCCTTGGTATTTCTAGGGCTAGAAAAACCCTAAATAAGAGAGATTCTCGGCTCATAGTGGAAGACTTGAGAAACCCGCTTGAAGGGCAAGGGGTAAGAAAATAATTTTTCTTCTCTGATGATGTCTAACACTTATGACATAAAATTCTGAAGTTGGATGAGTTACAGGAGAACCTTGATAAGGTTGGTGGCCCCCCTAATAAGGTCAAGGTTGAGGATTTATTAGGTACTAAGGATGTGGACCCCCTCTTTCCTATGACAGGGGTGGGGGAGGGTTTAGCTTCTCCTAGTTCGGCCATAGACAATGAGGGTGTCCTCACCATTAGTAGTGAGGCTCCATCTAAAAGCTCGAGATCCTCTCTAGGTGTTCCTATGCCAATAGAAACTAGTGGGGTGCCCCCTAATAGGAAAGAGATGAGCAATAGGGTCTCTCAGATACCTTTGAACCAAGGTTTTAATGACCTAGGCTAGGATGCCCTGGTATTTTTCTAGAACTATCTAAATCATTTGAAGCCAATATGGGATATAGAAGACTATACTAAGGAGGAAGGATCAGAGAGGCATGCTCCCCAAGAGGGGGATGAGGATGATTTTGCAACTAGCAAGATGCTCAAACATAAAAGAAGAGGCAGAAAGAAACAAAAAGAGGATTCAGTCTGTTACCAGAAAAGCAAGAGTGACAAAGTTGTCCTTCCTAAATGATTTGATTCCTTTAGGAGCTCAGACATACCCCTCAAATAATGGAGTCTAATGAATCTTAATTTCATATCAAGGAACATTAGGGGACTTGAATCCCCAAATAGGAAGTACAATATTAGAATATTTTTGAATCAAATAAAAAAAGGATATAGTATTTCTCCAAGAGGTTAAAGTTGTTAACTTTTGGCTAGAAACAAACTTGAATTTTATTTGGAGGGAATCTACTCACTTTGTGAACAACCATGAAAAGGGAAAAGGTGGGGCTGCAATTCTTTTCTCAAACAAATGGGGAAGCTGGGTTAAAATATAGGGTGTTTCACCTTGTAATAGAGCAGTGTGGATATTGATTAAGAAATAACAAGAGATATGGCATATGCTCCATCTATGCCCCAAATGACTATAGGCTAAGATGTGAGCTTTGGAACTAGTTGAGAAAAATGCAAGACATCCCATGAATTATAGGAGACTTTAACATGATTGAAAGGGTGGAGAATAAATCTAGAGGTTGTGGTTGGGGTTGGAAGGGTAATGATTTTTTTTTTGGTGTAAAATGAAGAATAGACTAAAGATGATTGACCCCATAGAGGAGCAGAGAAATGATAAGAAGAAAATTTGGTTTACTTGGTGCAACTTTTATAAAGGGGAGAAAAGGATAAATTGCAGGCTTGACACATTTTATGCCAACAAAGAAGCCTTCTAATTGGCATGGTTGATGATACCAACTCAAGGATGAAGGTAACTCTATGGACACTTTTTGATCACCACCTGGTTAGTGTCAAAATATTGTTGGGGGCTGGTTAGATTGAAGACATTAAGAAAGAGAAGAAGTTCCTATTAAACACAAACTTACTTTCCAATGAGGACTGTTGTGATTCTATACTAACAATCAGGGGTATTAACAAGTGGATACGTAGGGATCTTTCAACTATAGGGAGGTGGAATGCTAATGTTGAAGCATGGAAAAAATATTTCAAACTATTGGTGAAAAAAAGGTGAAGGACCCAAGGAAAAAAGAATCTTCCCTTCAAAAGAAACTCCTAAATTCTAAAGCCTTTGTTCAAGAGGACCCCAAGAACATCCATATAAATGAAGACTTAATAGCAGTCAAAGGAGATTTGAGGAAAAATTTGTTCTTAAAGGATCAAGGGGTAAGAATAAGAGAAAAATTAAACTAGGATTCCCTTGGCGACAAGGGGCTCAAAGTATTTCTTTAATATGTTAAAAAATAAGGAATCTAAAGAAAAAATTTCCTTGTTGTGGCACAATGACTCCATGTTGAATGATCTCAAGGAGATTCAAAATTGCTTCCTGCAATTCTACAAAGAATTATTTACCTCACAATGTGATGACTCGACCAACCTCAAGAAAAGAGAGGATTGCAAGAGGTTAATCCCTAGGAATATCTCTGAGCAGGAGGCTGAATAGTTAAACAAGCAACTGGCCTTGGATGAAGTTTAAAAATACAATAATAGCTCTAACAAATGATAAGTCCCTAGGTGTGGATGGTATCTTGGAGTAGAATTCTATAAAAAGAATATTAATTGGGTGAGTGAGGATCTCCTCTAGATATACACTGAAGCTACATACTCTGGGTCTCTAGGCAGAGAAATCAACAAAGGGGTGACCAAACTATTCCCCAAAGATGGTGATAGAAGCCTAGTAAATAACTACCCTTAACTTTACTTAATGTTTACTATAAAATCTTTTCCAAGGCTATAACATCAATGATTGCAAATATACTACACAAGATTATCAATACCACACAAACAAGGTTTATCAAAGGCATATTCATCTTGGAAAACTTATTGACAAGCTGGGAAGCAATGGATTGGGCCACAACCTTAGGGTAGAATATTGGGATGCTATTGGTGGATTTTGAGAAGGCATATGATAAAGTTGAATGGAATTTTATCATAATAGTTCTGGAAACTCTTGGATTTCCTAAGATATTGTGGAGGATGATCAAGGATTTATTAAAGGATGCAAATTCCCAAATAGAGGTCAATGGGTCCCTATCAGAGGATTTTGAGCTATAAGGTCTATAAGGCAAGGATTCCCCTTAGCTCCTTCATTGTTTATTATAGTTGTAGATGCATTACATTACATACTTAGGGACCAATCCCTAAGTCCTAAAGTGAATGGTTTAATTCTTCCAAACAAGGAGGAGCTAATCAACCTGTAATTTTTAGATGATATGGCTCTACTTATAAGTTTTAAAAAAGAGAATGTAGCAAATCTTATGGAGAAGTTAAGCCTCTTGGAAAAAGAAATGGGGGCAAGAATTTCCAAATCCAAATCAACCATTCTAAGTTGGGATGATAAAAGTCTTGATTGGTTTGATGTGTTTGACCTGTATTGGGGGGGTCCAAATAAAATTGTAAGATATCTAGGGATACCTTTTGCGATCAATTCCAATTTGAGATACATGTGGGAGTGAGTGAAAAGAAAAATTGTAAAGAAACTAAATGGGTGGAACAAACACTACCTCTCTTTGGTTGGTAGGGCTCAAGTGTGCCAAAATATTTTGGCCTTGTATAATATCTACTATGGCTCAACCTGGCTCTTCAATAGTTATCAGGTAGAAGAGGTTCAAAAGAATATCAAATAGTTTCTCTGGTCAAATGGTAAAGGAAAAAAGAAAATGCATGAAATAAGGTGGGAAATTTGCTGCTTGGATAAGAAGATGGGAGGCCTAGGCCTAAAAAACCTGAAACATCAGGGCATAGCTTTGGCAACTAAATGGATCTACAAAATACTTGAGAGGAGATGATCCATGGAAGGTACTTGTCAGGAATAATATAGAATTGGCCACGCCTAAAAAGCCAAATCTTGGAAGGGCATGCCTCTCAGAGACTTAGTCTTCAGTAGATTTGCTATATCATCTAGTGGTTCCAAAGTCTTTCGAAGTATTTGGAAAGTCTTGGAATTGTGTAAATTTGATATAATTAAAAAGTGGAAAATTGATAGTGAACTAGATAAGATCTTTCCAGAAAGGTCTATCTGGTGGATTGTTTTTCATAATAACAACCCTTGGCTTTATTGCAGGGTTTTTCGACCAAATATTGGAACTATAAAGGTATTTCTTCTTTCCAAAAAATACTAATGGATGGGTAGCTAAGAATTTGGGAGGCTCTTAATAGTGAGTTTTATCTCCCTCAAAATCATAAAAGAACTTATGATCTAATAAAAAAGAATATTGTAATTCTTATAACAAAAAATAAAAAGGTCAATAATGTGCAGTGCAATGGTTGGTTGGAAACTAATCCCCTTGTACGTATAAAAGCTAAAGACATTTATAGGGTTATGGAAAAATCTATTGACCTTGTTGACACCCTAAATCAAGGATGGAAGATGAGCTTAAGCACCTAGAAATGGAGTCAAATTTTCACCCATAATTGGAATAGCATGATGGAACCGAAGAAAGCAACCTTTAGATGGATGTTGCTAATGTGAAGACTTCCGAATGTGGCAACCAATAAAAACCCTCTTACCTACAATATCTGTAAAAAATTTGATTCAATTATGCATTATATTTTTTGAATGTTTTTTTCCAAGGAAATCTAGAATCTATAATTTAAAATTTATCCTAATAAGGGGGGATAGTTAAAATATAATAGAAGATTATAAATTGTTATGGGGAAAGTTAAAGACTTTGGAACAATCAATAATATGCTATGGTTGATATTATCTACTAGAAATTTATGGTTCTTTTGGAAAGCTAGGAATAAAGAGATCTACCAAGGCTACAAAAGGGATCTTATTGAGTCATTTAGAAGACTCACACTTCATTCTGTTTAGATGTAGGTTTCTATTACTATACAGGTGTCCAAGGAAAAATTTAAAAATTTGATGAAGGCAAGGTTGAAATTAATAAACAAGAGGTGGCATTTGTGAAGCAATGGTTGTACCATAGGGAATCAAACTATCCAATTAAGAGTGGCTATTTAAACAACAGGGAGGATCTACAAAGGAAAATTGGACTCACCAGGAAAGAGAAAGAAGACTAGTAGAAGATACTTCGGCAATGGCAGCATTTTTTGTATATAGGGTATAAATACATTTGTTTTGTATATGGCCTATATAACACATTTTTTGTATATGGCCTAATATAAAACTATTTTTTGTATATAGTTAGACTCTTACAAAATGTAAAGAATGAATCAAAAGGTAGTAGTGATATGTAACTCCCCTATGGGGATATACAATTCCCCCCTAGATAATAGTAAGGCAATTTTTGCCTCGTATTTGCTATCTATATTAACTATTATGAATATAATAAAAATATCTATAAACGCAAGGTGACTTATAATCATATTAAAAAAAATTAAATATTCTACAATAGAATCACCATCCTTCATTTTCAAAGAATACAAACATCTTTTGAGAAACAACTTATTAGTTAGACTTTTAGTTTGGTAGATTTCACCTATCCTTCTCCACAACTTGAATGCAGTAGATTCTTCTAAAATATTTAGGAGGAAAAAATTTGTAAGACACAACCGAATGGTTCCCCATTCCTTCTTGTCCATTTTCTTCCAATCTTCATTAGACATTGATTCTAGTTTCTTTTCATTTAAAATTACCAACCATTAATCTCTCTCTTCAAGGAGATCCTCCTTCAACTTCCACATCTCGTAACCAGTATCATTGAACTTCTCAATATCTAAATGGGAGGTAGAAGCCATGGTTTACAATCTTCTTCACAAATCTGCAAAAACCATAATGTACAAGCTCCCACTACAACAAAAAAAGCTTCAACACTCAAAAGAAAGACGTCCCTCTCTTAACAGAACCATTAGCTCTGATACTAAATGTTGGAAATTCAAGGTGAAAACTTGCAACAATAGAACTAAATAATGTGTTTGCAAATATGAAATTATGAATCCAATATTACCATAATGATATTATGTGATTAACATTCTAACAATGAAATCCAAATCAGCAATACCACAAGTTACGAAACACAAGTGACACAAGATATACATGGAGAAACCATTACGAGAAAAAACACCACACCTAAAGAGATCCAATGTTTGTATTAATCTTCAAATGAGATGCAACAATATAACAATCCTCTTTGAATTTTGATTTGAATTTTGATAGCACTTCATCGCACTGACAACTTGCAAACAAAATCTTACACACCTCCATCACAAGGCTCCAATATATAGAATTTTGTGGGAGAAAATACCACAAATGGTATCCCAAAACAACAAGAAAAAACACTTGGAAAAACCCATGCCCCCCTTAGTGGAAAACTAATAAAAATGGCATAAAACATTAAATAATCACATGGCCTTCACATGGGTGCCTAACCCACAACCAATCAAAATTGGTCAATCTCGAGTTCTCCATAGCTCTCTGACGACTTTGATAACTTCATGCACGAGCATGCACCAACATGCAAACCTAGGCACCCAACCATGCAAGAGAATACAAAACATACAAATAACATGCAAGTACATGTACACCAAAGTGGTCCCCACTCACAAATTTGGATGCCCAAGAGGAATATTTTTCTGAGATGCCCTGTAACCCTCACTGTAGAGGGTCCACCTCTTTGAATGCAATTACAAATTTTCATAGGAAAATAAATAATAAATATTTTATCCCTCATGTCCACTAGAAAATAAATTATGTGTGTAGACAACATAAAGGAGAGCCAGTGGGTAAAAAAAGGCATGCAACCAAAAAGGAAGCTAAAGGATTTAAATAAAAATTGCAGATCCAGAAATAAGAAGTTAGAAAATAAAAATATAAAATGCACGCATATAATCTTTAAGGCTAGAAAATGAGATTTGGGGAAAAGAACACAGCTAAGGATAGAGAGAGTTAAAATTTTAATATGCAACAAATAAAAGGAATGGAGGAAAACTGCACTATGAAAGAAGAGATTTAATAAAGAGAAAATGGATGTAGAGAAGGTCAAGGTTTGTAAGTGAAATGAGGAGAAGACCGTAATATTAAAGAATAGAATTGGTGTAGGAAGATTAATAGAAAAAAATCTAGTTGTGAATGAAGGAAGTATACAAAGGATTCGTGCCATAGATGAATGGTAACAAACAAAGAAAATTTTAATTTTTGTATTTTATGAAATTAATGGCATGTAAAATTAAAAATAGAAGATTGTATATGATTTATTGCTTGTATAATAAAATTGAATTCAAATGAAATTAGTAATCTAATGCTTGGAATGTTTGATAATTTATTAAATTGCAATCTTTGTTTTGGGATGAAATTTTAAATTTGAGACAAAGTATTTGCTCGTGCAATTTTTGTTGTGGTGGTACAACAAAGGGAATTTTTTTTTTTGTCATCTATGAATACCAAAAATTAAAATAAGACATTATAATAAAATTTTCATGATCAAATAAAATTATAATTAAATCATTTGAAATGGGTGGAAGCGGGAATGGCTGCGAGCAGGAGCGGGCGACCGTTGGTGTCACACTGGAGTAGGGGATAGGTGGTGTCGAGCAGGTGCAGGTGTCTGGTGGTGTCGGCATGGCTGCTCTGGTTGCCTTGTCTGATGCTCAGTTGGGGAAGCCTGGAGGGGAGTGTGGTCCACATGGCTCGCTGGGGGTGCAGACGATGGCTGGGACTGGTGTGCCTGTCCCTGGTTTGTTGCCCGGTGCGGGATCTTTTGTTGTTGTGGTTGGTAAGGGTGTGCCTTCGAGGGGGAAGGGTAGAGGTGTCTAACCTCTCCCCTGTGCCCGGTCCTCCCCTGTTGTGGTGTGTGGCCCAGAGGTCACAGAGAAGGAGTTTTATAGCAATACTGCTACAATTTACAGATTTAATGGTCTTTGGGCTTCTCTACCTGGTCTTCATAGGTGGGTGTTGGAGTCTTGGAGGCCGCTGGCAGCTGGTATGATTGAGCTCTTCCCCTGTGCTCATGGTTTTTTCATAGTGACCTTTGCCTCTTCTAAGCAGCGAGATGTAGTTCTCGATGGACGGGTCTGGTTGTGGGGGGAGCATTCTCTGTCCATTAAACCATGGACTCTTGCCTTCGACCCCCTTTTTGAGCCGCTTAATGTCAAGCCAATATGGTTGCATCTCTCAAGCCTCCCCCTCTAGTTCTGAGAGGATTCTTGCTATGAGGGCATTGGCAATGTCATCAGTCAGTTTCTGAAAGTAGATTCTTCTACCACTTTCATGGAACACTCCACTGTTGCTCGTATTTTAGTTGACATTGACATCTCCAAACCCCTCTTTGGAGATGTTGTTTTGATGGTTGGGGACTGGCCTTGGAATCAACTACTGGACTATGAGGGTGTTCCCTTTAGATGTCGGTGCTACTTTGTTATTGGTCACTTGGCTGCTGGCTGTCCTCTCTCTCATCATAGAGGCACTACAACATGGTAGAAGGATGCTCTTATGGAACACTTGACTATCTCTGCTTCCCATGTTGATGGTTCATTGTGTGGTGATGGTTCCTCTCAGGAGGATGAGATACATCTTGAGTCTGCTTCGAAGGGGGTGGTTGAGGCTGCTCTCTCGATCCCCACCTCGGCTCCTGCTTTACTTGATCGTGTCACTCCTATCTCTGCTTTGGGTATTCCTTCGTTCGTGCCTACTTCAGATCTATCAACTCGGCCCTTGGGGGATATTGGTTGCGTTCCTTGCTCTGTTTCTTTGGGCTCCCTCCCGGAGGTGCCTTCTTCTAGTTCAGCTTTGTTGAGGCCTCCATTAGCTATTGTGGCCTGGGAAGATCCTCCCCTCTCTCCTTGATCAGAGGATTTCAAATCTGAGGTTTCTTGGACCTTGGTTCAATGTAGAAATAAGGGGCTTCCCAAGTCTGTTAGGGAGCTTCGTCCTAGGGCTAAGGGTGTTAGATTTGCTAGTGTAGGATCTATTGTTGTTTAGATCCTTTCTTCAGTTTGGTGTGTTGATGGCTTTGTTATCAACCTGAGGTTTGGTGTTTGGTTGGGAATCCAATTTGCTTTCCTTTGCTGCCTTTGCTCTTCTTTGTACAAGATTCAAGGTCCCTTCAAAACCCTATTTTTTGCTAATAGAAAACATTATAATTAAATTTGCATGATCAAATAACATAAAACATTACAACATTTTTCCACTAGAATTTAGATCTCTATCCAATAACATGCACCAAATATGGTGGGTAATTGATAGAGTTTTACCTTGGAAAATTAACAATCTAAACCCAAAAAATAACATGTTAAAGATAACTCTTCAATTTACCATTTAAAACACCCACATTGAATACAATTTAGTCTCTTCAATTGGGTTTTGGATGATTTCCAAATAATGAAGAGAATTCCATCCTTTCTTCAAAATTCAATAAAAACCTATGGGAGATAACTTTACCATCATTTCCAAGTATAAATATCCTCCTATTATTAGTATGCCCAAATGAAGAAGGTAATCACAATGAAAGTTTAAGTCCTCTAAATTGGAACACCACCTTGTAGGAATCAAGAAAAGTCAAAATTGTAACCTCCATCAATGAGAATCTCATCCACTGGCTAAAATATCCAAATAGGGTGCTCTCTCCAACATGTATTTACATGTAAATGAATTTGCATCAACATGCATCCTTATGCAAAATTATGCACTCCATTTTCCGAGGCCAATTTATCAAGTCAAAGATGCCTCTAATGTAAATCCTCATTTATGACATCATAGGTGCTCTTATACATTTTTAATGTTGTCACATGTAACCTCCATATTGAAATAGATATCATAACCCATTATTAACTTGCAACAACTTGGAATGTCCCAAATTATATGAGAAACAATAGTAAAATGCTTCAAAATAAAATCTTAGATATTTTTCAAACCATAGGAGCCTAAGGTCCTTAATCACAAATAGAAAAAGAGAAAATTATTTTTCAATGATTCAAGATTACTCTACACTTAGGATGCTCTTGCATTAGACACTCCATGTAAGAGTTTGTGAGCACAACAGTCCTAAGTTAGAGCCAAGTATTAGAATCACCATTTTGGTTTATGAAAAAACCCACAACATGCATAATCACTAGATTTAGGTGTCTTATATGAGATCTTCATTCATTTTTTCTAGATTTTGGCTGATCTGTATTTGATTTATTCTCACCAAGTTTTTACCAACACTTTCATTCCCCTTATAGATCTATGTCTACTTGAATCCAACCTCCTTCAAATGCTTCTCCTTTGCTTCACCTTATTGAAAAATGAATTCATTTACCTCTATTTACAACTCCTCTACTTCCCAACATTTGTATTTCTTTTCTATCTAGGTAGTCTTATGTTCATAACCTATGTTAACTCTAGATCCACTCTTTGAAACATGATGACATATTCACCTCTCCAAAACTAATTCTTAAAATATTACAAGTTAATTAAAATGCTATTTCTAAGAAACTCTCCAAAATTGATTAATTATGAACATCTATTGAATAAATTAACATTAACATGTTAGTTTATTATTTATCATCTCACAAACTAAGTCATGTACTAATTCCTAACATAAAAAATATTAATTTCTCTTTCTTTGTAATTGTTTATCATGAATATTAATTTTAAGCACATTATTAATATAGTTAAATTTTATTATTTGATTGAATTTTATATAATAAAATAAACATAAGTTGATTGGTTTTCAATTAAAAATGGTAAAAGGAAATACAATTGATTTATATTTAATATAAATAAAAGAAAAATGAAAATAAATTAGATCGTATGATAAATTTAGAAAATTAATTTTACAGAAGAGAAATAAAGAGAACACAAGATATTACATGGTGTAACGTCAAAAATTATCACCCTTGACAATTTCACACTAGGTTTAGCTCCCCCTATGTTATTGGACCTAATTATGCATTTAATTATCTGTTTTACGAATATCTTTGAAAAATCAAACAATGGAAATGAAAATAAGCATTTAATATTTTCCCCAATGTTTAATGCCCCGAAAAGGATGGGTCTAGACTAGGGCACCCCACACTCTTGTCCAGCCCTTTTTGGCTCCAATTTAGATATATCTATGTTGACATTTTATTATTTGAAATTCCAATTTCATTTGTCAACTATCGATATTAGATATTCAGGAAATTAGAAGAATTGCATATAAATAAATGTCATTTTCACCATTTCAATCCTAGTAATTTTTGGAGAGAAAATTGAATATCCTAAAATCAATCAAGGCAATTCAAGGGAAAAATTAGCAACATTATTACAACACTTTCATCAATCAAGTTCAAGATTGCATGACATCAAGATTAATGAAGCAAATTATGCGCAAGGAGCTATTGTGATCAATCATGCCAAAATATGAAGATGTATTGAGTTATCCTCTACATGCTAGTTGCAAAAATCTATTATGTTTTGTGAACTAACCTTTTATAGGTCTATCAATCAATCAAGGTATTTCTCAATCAACATTTGTGGAAACTTGTGGTGTGAAATTATTTCATCAAGGATTTCACATCAAGGTAACATTGTCATTTATCATTTATCATTCTAGTTAATTATTATTGATTTGGTCTCTGCCCAACCTAGGGTATTCCCTCTTGATCATCTTCAATTGTTGTATGTGGATGTATAAATAACAAAACGGGGCTTAAATTAGGTGATCCCCTATACAACACAACTTTTCTCCCTCTTTCCTTGTGTGTAGGTCATCTATTGGAGAGTTTCAATAGGAGACAATTCCAAAAAGAACAGTGTAGGCTATAACCTGCATCCCCAAATTTGCATATCCTAAAAAGAAGGAAGCCAGTTTAGGACATCCCATGCCCCTTAAACCAAATAATCCCTAAATTTATATCATAGGTTCCTCTTTATATCTTAGTCCCAGATCTAAAGCTTTTCTAGTAATTTTTGTTTTTGACTGTGGCATAAATTATATTTTCAGATATAAGGTTGTATGACAAATAGTCTTGTTAAATCGTACATCAAATTTATCTCTTTTACAACTCAAGAAAATATAAAACCTAGGAGGTTGGCTCTCCCTTTGTGGCATCAAGTCAATCATAAACCCTTGTTGGTGTATGTTTGAATGTGGAGTCAAACTCAAAAGGAGATAATCCTAGTTAATCTAATTGGATCTAGGATCACTTTTCCTACTCTACATTTTGGTGAACCTGTCCTACACTTGTAATTTTTTTATTTTCATTAGCATAAAATTTGAAAATTAATGCAAAAATATAGATGCTTTGAAGATCTTGTTGTTATTTTGCATTTATTTCATTTTCAAAACTATGCATTTGTATTTTTTTTCCATTGTACATCAAAAGGAAAAATTGCAAATAATTTGAATTAAATTACATAATTTCATATATGATTTTTCATTGATTGGGGGATTAAATTTGAGTTATTTCATTGAGAAATCTAAATACAATCTTAGGTTGTGAAAATTTGACAAAATTACACGCATATTTTATTGAAAAACGTTAAAAAAGTGAAAGAATTACATATCAATTATATTTCAAAAGATCAAAAGAAAAATCTTTTTCTACATTTTTTGGTAATATTCAATCAATTACAACATTATAAATTCTGAAACTCATAATTTCAATTTATTGCATTGTTTCCAAAATATAAAAGTTGCATGCATGTGTGTTCTTCATATAGATTCCAAATTTCTATTTACTCCCAGACCTGAACCTTTGCAATCTGAGACCCTTAAGCACTGTAGGTGGTTTCTAGATCCTGAGTTTGCTAAGATTACCTCTCTGGTCTAGGGCACATAACACCCCTGTCCAATTAGTTTGGGCTGAAATTTTTTGTGCAAATTTATATTTGTTGTTTTTTTCAAATCTAGTTCTTTTTTTTAGAATTTTGTCTTGAAACTTTCAAAAACATTATGCATTTCTAGTTGGTCCTAATTCATTGCATTACCCCCTAAAAAGGGATAATAATGAGATGCTTTCTTTTCAAAATTCTGGTTTTGATATAGCAAACTATGGCTTGTCTAAGGGATATACATCAACCTTCGGTTGATCAATAGTTTTTCTACCTATGAGAATATCATGATGGAACAAAATAAAATAATTGATACATTATGATAGAATAGAATAAAATAATTGATACATTTATTAACATCACTTTACTATTCTTCATTCTTCAAGTAATCATGAAACTCACGTTTATCCCTCTCCCAACATCTCCCCTATTTATGAGTGTATTTCGGTGCAATAGGATGCAATCATTGACAATCATGTTTGTTCTCCCAATATCTCTCCTACTTGTGAGGGTATCTTGGTGCAAGAGGATCCAATCATTGAGAATCATGAGAATGATTTTTGTTTCTCTCCCAATACCTCTCCTACTTGGGAAGATATTGTGGCGCAAGAGGAAAAAATCATTCATACATTTCATCCTTGAAATGATAGTAAGGTGGCTTGCATAGATGAAGATTCAAAATTGAATTTTGGTCCTTTGTTAATAGAAGAGTGCCAACAAGTAGTTAACTTAGTTGAAATTATGAAACCACAATTGACTATTGGAACTCCTTTAATTATTGGACCACCTAAACCACCACTCATTATAGGACATCCAAAACCTCATGGTCATATCCTAAACTTTGCAACAAATCACTCAAACTAATCATGTGCACCAATATGTTTTGAATCAACCAAGTTATCACACGGTGGCTCACACATATAACACTATAAATAATAAGCAACCAAAACAAACACCAACATCCACTCCATTTCCTCAACCATATCTTCAACCTCCACCTACCCTTCCTCAACGTAGTGGTAAAGAATACGATCTTGTTGAGAAACTTCATGTGAAGGAGGGGATTCACTACTCCCAAGTCCCAAGACAAATAGGGTCTAAAGGGAGAAACTTTCCCTCTATCACCTCAATGACAAAGGTCAAAATACGGTATAGAAAATGAAGGAAAGAATAGTCTATATTTTTTTGGTTTTCAGGACGAATGAATTTAGAAATTGGATGAACAAACCACAAAGGTCTTAGGCAACAGACTAATTTCCTCTTGGCCAAAGATGAAAATGCAGGAGATGGATGATAGCGTGGTGCACTATCATCTAAGGGATGCACTAGCATCTCTTACAGACAAAGAGTAGAGTTTGTAAACAAAAATTCTAAAGGATTGCTAACAACCCAAAAATTCTAAAGGATTGCTAACAGTGACAAGATTTTTTCCCCACTTTAGCGAACATATGTGTCAAAGCATGTGCGAGCTAAAGTAGAAAGAGATTGAAGAGAATATACCAAAAATGAGGAGGAAGAAGACCCTTTATCTAGTATACTTGAGGTGAAGAGGAGCTCCACCAGAATGCAAAGAGGACATAGGTCTTCGATCCTTCAAAGGTAACTACAATATCACCACAAACATGTTAGTTATAGACAAACATGTTAGGTGAAAAAGAAAAAGAAAATAGACATGATAAAAAAATTTATAGGCACAAGACAAGACAATCTGATCATATATAAGACAACATTGATAGGTATTTATAGCATGGATAGATTCCATACGGCAAGCATATAGGCCTATGGTTGCTGCAAACAACATTGCAAGATAGTCACAGAAAAGACAAGACAGGTCTAGTCAGGTTGCCCTCAAGTTAGACGCTAAGATATAAGACATCAATACATCAAGACATAAGACATCAAGCATCAAGGAATCCTTTTGAAAGAGATTTTTATGAATGGATTCTTTCATCAGGGAATCCTTTTGAAAGCTATTTTCATTAAGGGATTCTTTCATCAAGGAATCCTTTTGAAAGAATACTCCTTTTTGAAAATTAAGTAGATATGAGAGCCCCCCTAGAATGATGTGTGTTATGCAGAGGAGCATATATCATTCTAAGGAAAGAAGATAGACGAGAGATGTTGTGGCAGGAGATACATGGTGAGATGTATTCATGAAATTTTATCACACACATGAGGGACAACACATGGAAACCACAACATAGTGAAGCAAAAAGGTAGAGATGAAGAAATCAAGAGCACAAGTGGATTTGAATATTCAAGGTCAGAACTGTTTATAGAGAGATAGATATATATAATATATATACATATGAAATTTCATCACCCCCAAAATGTATTAGAATGGGAAGAAGAGCACATGAAGACAAAGGAAAAATAAAAATTGAGTCAACATGGAGGAGGCCTAAATGCCTCGAAACTTTGCATCATCCCCTATGTGGAAATTCAAGATTACGACATATAGAAGAATGATAAAACAAATAGAAGGTTATGAAATAATTTATTTCTTGTATCCAAGCACCTACAAGGGTAGCAAGCATCATCTAGGAAAGAGCACAAAAATATACAAACAAGTACGAGGGAACAAAAACAAGCACACAAATCTAATCTAAAGATGTAGAAGAGGTGTGACCCTAATCCAAATCCACTAGCAGTTCATCCTGCTCCCAATCTAGATCATTGTAAGAGGAGGGGGGACGATCTTGGAGGGGAGGGATAGCAAGGGCTATACCAACTGACTCATTGGAAACAAGGGCCAACTAAGAAGGCCATTCAAGGTCTTCTTCACTAAGCTCTTGTGAGACCAAATTCATCGATCTTGCAAATATCGAGGATAGAGTTGGGATATCCTCCAATGAGTTGAACATGCACTTTTTAGGAGTGTCATGTGTCAATTAAGCGGGAGGGGGTTAATACACTCGAGATTCATGAACAACCTCAGGAAGAGGGGCAATGACTAAGTCTGGGGAAGTTGGGGTTTCCTCCATCACAAGGTCAACTCAAGAAAAAGTAGAACAAGACTCCAAAGGAGAAGATTTCTTATGACCCTCGCTCGAAGTGAGGTCATCCTCTACCTTGCACTTCAACAAGGGATGTGGAATATCTACAGATGAAGCAAAAGTAGAAGAAGGGAACAAAGTGACAAAGGACACCACCTTTGTGTGAGGAATGTACACAGGCTATGAGAATGGAGGAATGTCGAGAAGAGAGGTAAGAAGGGGACACTTTGCCAAACAGGCGATGAACACCTACACCCTTTTGGGGTGAGGTTCATTGGGATCTAGTGATGAAGTTGGAAGAAGGATTGATGCGATGGGAACTGAGGCAGAAGAAAAGATAGGAGTAGAAGCAACAACAAAAGTAGTAGACAAAAAAAAAACCAAGCTCCCCCCCACTCTTTTGTAAAGTCACGTGCTCCTTACCCAGATCCTTTCGTCGGTGCTTCTGTTGATGCACAAGCTAGTTACATCGATTTTGAGCACTAGAAGGAATAGATTGATAAGAGGTCAAGGGATCCTATTCTACCACAGGAGCAACCTTTGCAACTATTTTTGGTGGAAGGGTGGTCTCCTTAGGAGCAGGAGGAGCAAGAGACATAGAAGCATAAAAAGAGATAGGCATTGCAACACCTAGCCTCTTTCCTTTCTCTACCTTAGGGGTAGGTGGAGGAATAGGTAGAGTCCACGAAGGCCAAGATGATGGAACAACCCCATGAAACTTCTCCTTTACATATAGGGTGGGTCAGGGCATCGTGGGTAAGATAGGAAGTGAAAAGACTTGGGGCTTTGAATTCTGTAGCATGGTCGCCTTTAATTTTTGTATGCTATGCATAGTAGCAGGAATAGAGGACACTGCCAAGGTTTGGGAAGGTGAAACAGAAGGTGCAAAAGAAGATGAAATAGAGGAACTAGATGGGGAAGACCCAATGGAAAGAGAAACCTTGTCCTTCTCCTTTGGAGGGGTAGAAGATGAAGCAAGTTGTTGTGTGTGCAGGTAGGCCTTCAAAGAAACAACATAAGGAGATGGGGGAAACCTCCTTTTAATGTCGATCCCCTAGTCTTTTATATGCAATAAGCTCTATACAAAATATCTCCTCTAGGAGGAGGGATCCAACTATGGCAGGCAAAAAATGGTCAAAGGAGAAGCCCCCACATGCTACCAGTGGCTTGTATTTAGTGTCCTAGAAACTTTCACGACACCCTTATGGGGAAACTTTAGATATTTGTGGATCACAGAAGCAACTGTATTCATGGAGGCGAGCCATGGAATGCCTAGACTCTCTTTGAATAAGTTAGATTCCAAAATCTCAACAAATGGGACATCCACAACCTTAGGTTCTACTAGGATCGACAAAGAAATAGTGCCCATAGGTGCAATACAAAACCCATTGTGTGTGCAAAGGGTATCCTGCAACTCATCATATTTATCCTTATGTAAATTATTGATAAAAAGAACCTCCTCCATAATGACATTCATACGGCTTGACGGATCAACCATAACGCTTGTTACAACGTTACCATTGATGCAAGCGAGAACATAAAGCGAAGAGAGATCCTCTTTTAGAGGTAGATCATGTGAGGTGAATGTAATGTTAGGGATAACATTCACATGCTTTGTAGGAGGAATATGAGTGAATGGGACTACATTCACATATTTAGATGAGGTGAAATCAGAAGATGATGGAGGGGTAACAAAATTAGCTGAGTGTGATGGGAAAGGATCTGTGTATATCTACAGCTGGATTTTTGGCTTCACTATAGACTTATTAGACTTATGTTTTCTACCGTTGAGGTGGATAGTCCTGTCATTGATGTGGTCCTGATTCACATGATGTAGGTGAACGCATCTTTCAGTGTCATGTCCAACAACTCAGTGGTATTGAATTTTTTTTTTGGGAGTCGTACCATTGAGGATATAACTCAAACAGTGGTCGAATCTCTAGTAGAGTTATTATTTTGTCGAATCTCTAGTAGAGTTATTATTTTATCTTTCAGTAATTTTTACAAGATGATATTATATGATTTTGATAATTTAGTAAAAGTTTTATTACATCCTGTGGTATTTTTGTCTATAGGAGCATAGACCATGTTTACCATGACCCAAGGTTCTTGCTAGAGATTGACATGACTGATCGGCTACCTTGGCGGGAGTGTGAGGATGAATCCTTGTATTGGACAACTACTTGATGGTACTCTCGTACGGAAACACATAGATGCACAAAATAGGGATATTTCATTAAAATAAACTTTTATTGTAGTGAAGGCTGCAAGTTCCCAATAAGCACTTTTTGAACATCAGAATCAAGCAAAGGATAAGAAATTAGAGAAAATAGATCCTGATACCTAGATATGAAATCATTTAACTTCTCATGAGTTCCCTGCTTACATCAGACGAGATCATTGAAAGCGATCTTCAACTTGTGTTGGATTGAGAGTGTTGGAGAAATTGATTAACTAGTTGGTCAAAAAAGAAAATAGAATTTTCAGGCAAGGCACAATACCATTCCAAGGAAACATTATTGAGAGAACATAGGAATAGCTTGGACAAGAGTGCATTATTATGGAACAAATCAATACACAACATATTGAAGGATGAGACATGCATCCACAGATCCCCATGACCATTGTACTTTCTAAATTTCAGGATCTCCACCCCTTGAGAGATAGGAGTGTTTGGGATGGAAATAGAAAGAGGACTATGATGAAAAAAAGGTTTAGAAAGAGGTTGGAGGAGGAGCTGGCCAAATTCCCTAACTGATTTTGCATGTGTCCCATGTTCTATAAAAGAGCATTGAGGACTCGATCAATAGATGAGGTATGGCCATCAAAACCACCAACAGTTGCATCGATAAAGCCCCTAACATCAACACCACCAGAGGCACTGAAACTAGCACCATAAATAGGGATGTTCTAAACTTCAAGTGTGGAATAACTAAATCCAAAAGGTACCTTATTTACTTTGATAGTGCAACTTTCCTTAGGTACAGTGTTGGTGTTACTAAATGGACTCGTGTCAGTCGTGCACACTGACACCCTGAGCATCGAGATTTCTAGCTACCTTCCAATGATCTTTGATCCCACATCTTGAGTAGCACCCAAGCTATAGGTTTGGAAGGGAACATGAATCTCTACAATATCAACAACACCATGAAGGAGCTCTAGACCCCTTCTATCTTTAATAGTTAACAACTCTTTTAAATTTTCAACCACAAGAGTTGCTTTGACAAAAGCATTTCCTCCTACTAGGAATCATGCAGGCTCTGCGAGTCTTAGCTCTAAGGAGTAAACTTGATCTACAAGGACCTTTGGAGAAGATTCATCTTCGGAAGAGGAGGTAGAGGTCAAGGGTGAGGCAGGAGGGGAAAGAACATGAGTTCTAGCTTCAATGAAAGGAGTGTTTTTGACAAAAAGATCAATAGTGAACTTCCAAAAGGATAGACCAGTACGGGGAGGATTGAACCTCTTAGATCCCATGTCTAAATTTTGACAACTTCTAACGACATGGTCGAAGGTACTTGAATAGGTCATAAATCTCATAAAGAGTATCACAATGCACTACCAACTTGTCCTAACACGTGAGGATTTTTTTTCTAAATGAGAATGAAGGGAGGACGGTTCACATTAGGTTCACCAAAATGTGAAGCAGGGGATTCGCAACTCCCAAGTCCTAAGACAAATAGGGTCTAAAGGGAGATAATTTCCCTAGGTCACCTCAATGACAAAGGTCAAAGGATAGGATGGAAAATGAAGGAAAGACTAGTCTATATTTTTGGGTTTTCAGGATTGAGGACTTCAAAAATTGGATGAAAAAACCATAGAGATCTTAGGAAATGGACTAACTGCCTCTCAACAAAAGGATAGTAGCATGGGAAACAAATGACAGTGTGGTGAGTTGTCATCTTAGGGACACATTGGCATCTCGTACAGATAGAGAGTAAATTTTGTAGCCAAAAATGCTCAGGGCTTACTAACATCTGGAAAGCTCAAATCTAATAGTTTAACAAAAAATAACAAAATGGAGGAAATACGTAGAAAGATAAAAATTACAACAAGAAGAATACTTTAAATGAAAGATATACTAACTACAAATGAAATGACAAGTAGAGAGAGAGAGAAACATCTAGCTCACGGTAGGTCTAGCCTCTCGCAATATCCACACAAATGGAAACCTATAAACACAAAAATGAGAAAAATGTTGCAGATTCTTTTTGGGGTTTTCTTTAGTCAAACCCCCACCTTGGTGTTTCTTCCTCCATGGATATCCAGATAGACCACAATGTAGGAAAGATGATAAATAAAGAAGTATACAAGACGTATAGAAAGCAAATACAACAATATGGTAACTATAATATTGGTAATGTAATAAAATAATAGTGTTACCCTCCCTTATACAAGCTTGAAGAAGTCGAGAGGAAGGACAAGAGCTTTGAGAGCACAAGGTGGTTGTGCAAGAGTGGTGTAGAGCTTGAAACCTGCAAGAAAATGGTGTAGAGAGAATGGAGCAAGAATGAAGTGGAAGAATTGAGAATGAAGTGAGTAGAGTTGCAAGAATGAAGATTGGAATGAGGAGTGAGTTGAATGGGATGAAAAACTATGTTCAAAATGGAGTTTGGAGGCCAAAGATACATTTTTGGATAGGTCTGCAGTCATAGGGAGCGTTACACCTCACGGGTGAGAAAAAGTGTAATGTCCCAATGTTATCTAACCCGAGAATCTGTCAAGGATGTTCATGTGGCATGCAAATTTTTGTACGGTGTGGAAGTTTCCTATTCAAAATTCCCTTCACCGATGAAAAAGGACAAATTACAAAAAGGAAAAAATTCTTAGAGCAACGGGATTTAGTATTATCAATTTTATAAGGCTAAGTTAAGGGTATGTTATGGGAAATTGCACTAGGGTGCAATTTTACGCCATAACACTTCGTAATACTCCAACCAAGATCTCCCTTTGGGACTTGATTCATACATCACCTACATACCACAAGATTCTCCAAGAGGCCTTGTAGAAGATTGACATCTCACCTTCTGCAAAATGAATGATGCAGTAGGCTTGTTTGATTGTATGCAGGAAACAAAGTCGAATATTACATTCCCTCAACATGAATTACCTTTTCTTGAGGTCCAAAACAAACATGAGGCTCTCAGGATAATGTTTTTCATCAATAAATTTGAGGTTAGACTTACTCTTATTAATAATGGTTCAGGTCTTAACATTTGTAGCATTAATCTTCTAGATAAAATTTATGTGGATAAGAATCGTATTGAACCTAATGATCTTTCTATTCATGGCTTTGATAATGTCAGTAATCAAACATTAGGAACAATCACACTATTGATTAAGGTAGGACCTCTTACCCCTATCCGTATCATGTCGAGACCTCTTTCATATAATCTTATCCTAGGTAGACAGTAGATTTTGTTATAAAAGGGGTGTTATACACCTTGCATAATGTTATTAACATAATATTTATTTATTATGTGGTGAACCTAGGGGATCTACGGATGTGTACATCACATGGTTATAGCATTATTGGGGCCACTTTATGTTTTGTAAGATTGGATTAAATATTTAATGTGGGGTTGCACATGGGAACAATATTTAATATTGGGAAAACTTACTACCAATATCAAATAAGGGGTTAATGGTTTTTTAAGATCATGGTATTAATCACATGATTTTATGTAATACCACTTGGTGGTTTTGTGTGAGCTTGTTTCTATAAAATAAAACACATGGGTAGTTGTTTGAGGTTGTGTAACATAGATTTTTGGCACCCAAAGGTCTTTCTAGAACTCCTAAGTTTTTTCACCTAGAAGGAGAAAGATGGGCCAAAATACTTATGTCTACACTCAAAGTCAATGCAATATGGATGTAATATACCTAGATGCAATGTTTGAATGCAAGAAACTGATAAGATAGATTGATTATTAATGCAAAACAAATGAAACGTAGATTGTTTGAAAACATATTGTGTTATGCAGAAATGAACTAGAAATGAATGAAAAACTTAATAGAAATGAACCAAACTGAAAGTGTGCACCTGGAATGTGGATAGATAATAAAAATGACATTTGAAATGTTGTTGATGCTGGTTTTGAGGCCTGGTGGGACTCATTCGCCATTTTGGGTGAATCGGTCCCAGTTCTGCAAAACTGAGCCGAAACCTGTTTCTGACAAAAGGGTATCTAAAAATTTGAAAAAAACTAAAAATTGGCCTGGAAGTGGGACTCATTTTCCACCCATGGTGAATGAGTCCACTTTTGAATTTCTGAATATTTAAAAGTGGAATTTGGAACTTCCAATCTGCACTTTGATTCTCTATAGGTGTCCGCTTCTGAAACTCTAATTTACGGGTCTGAAAATGAGATTTTGTTGATATTTGGACTTGTTGAATGAAGAGAAGACTTGTGAAACCTTGCAATTTGATCTTCAATGATTTCCAAGCTTCCAGAGACCTAAATTTGCAAACACACAAGACAAAAGAGAGAAAATTTGGATGTTAGGGCATGGGGGTTTGCCTTGGTCAAACCCCTTTTAGGCAATTAAACCAAAATGATGAAAGAATGGAATGAAACATGCAATTATGGAGTTGATTACCTTTCCATGATGTTTGATCTTGAAAGTCTGCAACAAAACATGAAGAATCTGCCCTTGAATGTCTAAAAATTGATATCTCAATGACTTGAAGTGATGAAACCCTAAGTTGCTTGACTTGAGATGGAAGAATGATGGATGAATAATGAATAATGTATATGATTTAGGGTTTAGAGAGGTGATTTTTTAGGAAATTCACCTTATTAGCCCAAAAATTGGATCCCTAAGGCCGACATGAAAGAATATTAGACTTGAATTTCACCTTTTTCTCACTCAAAGGTCAAAATTGAGCCAAATGGGACTCATTCACCACCCATGGCGAATGGGTCCCACCTGAATGGGACTGATTCGCCATGGATAGCGAATGGGTCCCACAGGGGCCATTTTGACAGCTAGGATGTCAGGAGATAAGTAAATAAGGTTTAAATTGTAACTTTGTCAGGTATTTTATCAAATATTGACTCGGGATGCACAATATGGGTTAATAGGGGCCTATTAATGATAATGTAAAGGTCAATTAGGGCTTGGAACAAAAAATTCAATGTGAAAGTGTGATCAAGTACACTTTACAACATTAAAATGAGGTCCACATAGCCTAGGAAGGCACAAGAACCAATGTGAAATGTGTAAGACACATTACAACACTAGTTTAACATTAAGCTTAATTCAAAAACCTTCTAGATTGATGTAATAATGTTATTAAACACATTTTATGATGTTGAATTAGGGGAAAATGGGTTTAGTAAGTCTCGAAAAGTGTGAAAGTCTCTTAAAACACTTTACAACACCTTTACAAGACATCGTTAAATGCATTTGAAAGGGTCCAAGACCTAGTGTGGATGTGTAAAACACCTCACAACACCAAATCAAGGTTTCATTAAGTCCAATTTATCATGAATTATTCCCATGTCAAGCAAGAGATCCTTTTTTTCTACGACACATTTAGCCCCCACTTTAGTGAGAGGATGAACTTGCTTCAAACTCACACTAAAGTAGACTTTCAAGAGAGATTCGAGTGTACAGATGCAATTGAAAAAGAATGAAAAAGATCAAGGAGGTCGCGCAAGCCCCCAAGATCCAAGATACTAAGTCAAACCATCAAGATACATAATCATGCAATGGAAAGAACAAGAAAGATGAAAATGAAATGGTGGATCAATCTTCGATCGTTTGTCCAACTAATTGTGGATTAGATCTAGGTTGTTTGTTCGGAAAAAGAAATGTGTACTCACTCTGGGGCGACAAAACTCTTGGCTATCCGTTGGGTGAGAAACATACACTAGTTGGTATGCACTCACAAAACACATAGGTGGCTATGGGAAAAGTCGTGCCGCTAAATGGGCTTCCCGCTCAACCATACCAAAGTTATACCTCCTGATAACTTTAATAAGGCACCACAAAGAAGATGATGTCATTTTGAGCTCTAAGAAGTAAGCAAAACTTCGTATGCTTGACACTCATAGACATTGTTAATACAAAATGGTGTAAGGATTGTTCAAAGGGATTTTGCTTGATTTGTGCAAGGTCTCATCTTAGGGAACATCATGCTTAATGTCTCCAAGAGAGGATAAGTCAAAAGAAGTATCATGCTCTTGGAGGGAATCAATCCCAACGGTTCCACCAAGAAAAGGACACATCGCAAGAAGAAAGAAATCACACAATGAAATGCGAGTGGTGATGTATGCCCCCACTTTAAATCTTTTTCTAACACCAGTACTGTGAGCAATTTCTTTAAAGTAGAAGAAGAGTACATGAGAACTTACTCAGAAAGCCCTATTCCAAGTCATATGTTTCTGATAAGTTACGTCATGAAAAAGGGAAGTATGTCATATGCGAGCCAACTTAAGGCATGTCGTCCACATCCCAAGCTTGCTCTTATATGTTCATGAAAAGTTATCAACTAGCCAAAGGAGGCAACCACAAGTGACATACGAGGACAAGGCTTGATAAACCCCTTTCCCCCACTGAGTGCAGGACAAAGGTGAGCCAAAACAATTGATGAAATGCATGCTAGAGTGAAAATCAGTAGCAATTAGAGGAATTAGGTGCCCCCATAGAGGGAAGCATACCAAATTCCTAAAAATGTTGGATTTTATGACTCAAATCCTTATATTCATTAGTGGAGTGTCCATGAACACTATGATATGCACAAAATGAAGTATTATAAGAGAATTTATTTTGAGTTCTGGGAGGGAGGGTGATCAAGCGATCTTGGAGGAGTCTTGAAAAGATACCCTCTTGATCAATGGTAGAAGGTGGTCTTGTGAATTGCGTCAAAGATACATCTTGCTTAGTAGTAGATGTCATACTTACACAAGTTTCTCTAGATTACGATATTTTGTTCTCTCTCTTATAGGAGGAGGGAAAATCTATCGAAGGCAAATCTTTAGTGTCTTGCGAGATGAAATTGACATGAATTGAAGGTGTAGTTGTGTGTTGCATTTTTGGATGATGTTCAAGACCACTAGTGTCAAGGTGTTCAGGATGGATGACAGTTAAGGTTGATGTAGGAGTATGTTGTGTGAGAGTGTTGATGTTGAGTGAAGGTTTGGCGATCTCTATTATAGGACAATAGCCAAGACCGTGAGTTTTTTTTTGTGTGATAGGGTCGATAGGGTTGCAAACACCTTGTTCATTAGCACCAAATCCTTTTCCACTATATCCAAGTTGTTTCATAAGCTCATAACCTTTTCCATAAATCTTTTTTATTGCTTTAGAATCAGGTGGTTGTTCGTTATTATGTTTTTCAAAGGTTGTGTAGTTTGCTTCTTTTTCTAAAGTGGTTGAGGTGGATTCTTTCAAAGGGTCATCCAAATTTTATGTAGGGGATGTTGATGTGTTTAAGGAATTTGGTTTATTTTTCTCAAGTTGTAAGACACTATCAGGTTCAAGATCAATGTGAAGTATGTGGACTGTGTTGTTGTAGATGTATTTCATTTTGTGATGAAGAGTAGAAGGCACACCTTTCACTGCATGAATACATTGTCTGCCTAAGATAAGATTGCATGAAATTTCATAAGGAATAACATGGATTGGTGTATTTAAGGTGACCACTCCAATGGTAAGAGGCATAATGATTACCCCTAGCGATTTATTTTTGACATTGTCAAATCCCTTAATAGAGAAAGGATCAGGTTGAATGGTTGAGTGATCAATGCCAAGCCTATCCAAAAGGCTCACACTACACACATTAAGTTCAGAACCAGTATCTACAAGAGTTCTCTTTATCCCTTTTGTTTTGTATTGCGCTATGATCATGAAAGCTTCATTTTTTTTTTGCACATCCAAAGAGGGGAGTTCACTTTGGTGGAAAACAATGTCAACGTTTGGTCCCATAATGATGGCTGCTATGTCAGTTTGTGGCACATTAGAAGGGATAGGAAATTGTTGTAAGGTTGTTTGGATCATGTTGTGATAGTGAGAGGAGGCTTGAATAAGGTCCCATAATGATATCTTAGCAGGAGTATTCTTAAGTTGCTCGATAATATTATACTCCTTGCGACCTGGTAAGAAAGGGTTAGGTGGAATAGGATTAGGCAACGATAAGGGTGTTGGTGTGGGTTGTTGCAGTTGTGGATTATTGCGAGTGTTATATGTATGAGCAACAGTATTATAACTTGGCTGCTGTGATACATTATTTTGAGGTGGGTAAAGGATAAGTTTAGGTTTATTTGGAGTTTGTTGTTTGTGTGAAGGTGGGTAAAGAGTAAACTCAGGTTTAGGTGAAAGTTTATGGGACGGTGGGTAAAGGATGAGTTGAGGTTGAATAATATTAACATCCCTTGGCGAATGAGAATCTAACATAGATTGTTCATCTATTTTTAAGGGCATAATATTAGTATCAATATTATTGTTGCCTTGTATGATGATATCTTCCCTAGAAAGAAAGTGTTTAGGAGAACAACAAACCTCATGTTCTTTACATTTAAGACTTGGTTCATCCAAACAAACTTCATTGCAAGTAAGGGAATTATTAATGGTTGAATGTGTTTGATGATTGATAGTGGGGAGAGGAGAAGAAGATTTTATTTGATTGTGGGTTTTTTCTAAGGTATCATTCTCTTGTACCATATTATCTACCCTACTAGGAGAGCTTGTAATATGTTCATCCAAGTTGGAGGTAGCTTCATCACAAGTGGGGGAGACATCAAGAGAAGGACCACTATGGTGTTCAAATAGATTTTCCCAAATGGGAGGAGAATTAGGGAAGGGAGGATCAAGGGTGTGATGATTATTAATAGGGATATCTTCTAACACCAACCTATCCTCTTTGCATCTAGGAGAGATATTAGGAGATGGACAAGATTGATTGTCATGACCATGGAGACAAGGTAAGGTGACTTGTAGGAATGTGTCTATGATCTCATGTTCTTGTTGTCTAACATCGTCCAAAGGGGAATAAGGAAATGGATAATCAAGACCCTCAATGCTTGTAACTTCCTTCACCAAGATACCTTTGTCACTAATAGGAGAGGTATGAGGAGAGGAACAAGTATGTGTGTTAGGATTGTCAACATTTCCATTTGCACCAATGGGTAATGTAATGGTGTGGTCAGGACTAACATGTTCCTCATTGTTATAATCAAAATCAAACTCATAAGAGGAGATATTATGCTTATAAAATCCATGTTTAATCAAATCAAAGGCACATTTTAAGAACATGTTATGCAGAAGTAAATAAAGTGCAATGTAATTTTCAGATGTAAAACAAAGTAAATTGCTAATTATAGTATGCAATAATCTGAAAAATGAAATGTGGGAGATGTAAATGTGAAATTAAACAATGCATAAAATGAGCTATTTTGAGTGAGATCTAGTGAAATGCATGCTGTAGAAATGAAACTAATGGATATAGGTAGGTGAAGGCACCAAAAAAAAGCTTAAAAAAAGAGTTTTCAGTTCTATAAAATGCAGTTTCGGGGGTCAAAAGGGACCGATTCGCCTAGGGTGACGAATGCGTCCCAGTATGGACCTTTTTCAAAATTTTGAATTTTTTTTTAGGGATTCTTTATGGTTTCTGAGTGCTATGATGTAGACCTAAGTGAAAAATGCAGACTTTCAGAGAATTGAAATGAATTTAGATGCCAACAATGCAACCTAAATGCACTTTTCTATGAATGCAAAATTTGAAACCTAGTATGCAAATGAATTCATGCAAGTCCTAATGCAAGATCAATGCAAGCTAGATGTATGATGAAAGAATCCAAATCAGACAAGAAGGTATTTGGAAAAGTAGGTTCACCAAAATGAACCATAGATTTTTGGGACTAGGAATGTTATGTCTCTTTTGCTCAATTAGGGTGTTTCACCTAATGGAAAGAGATAGGTCCCATACCCAAAATCTAGGTGGTTCACTAAAATTAATGCAAGTATGATGAAATTATGATGAAGTGAAATGAACTAGATGCAGATAATTGATAAGAATGATTTATTAAGTATGCAAAACTATTGAAATGCAACTTGTTTGAAAACACATTGTGTTATGCAGAAATGAACTGGAAATGAGTGCAAAACTTAATAGAAATGAACCAAATTGAAAGTGTGCACCTAGAATGTGGATGGAGACTAGAAATTAAATTTTAAATGTTGTTTATGTTGGTTTTCAGGCTTGGTGGTACTCATTTTCCATTTTGGGCGAATCGGTACCAGTTCTACAAAACTGAGTCGAAACCTGTTTCTAACAAAAGGGTATCTAAAAATGCAAAAAACTAAAAACTAACCTGGAAGTGGGACTCATTCACCACCCATGGTGAATGAGTCCACTTTTGAATTTTTGAATATTCAAAAGTGGAATCTAGAACATTCGATCTACACTTTGATTCTCTATAGGTGTTTGGTTCTGAAACTCTGATTTATAGGTCTGAAAATGAGATTTTGTTGATATTTTGACTTGTTGAATGAAGCTAAGACTTGAGAACCCTTGAAACTTGATCTTCGATGATTTCCAAGCCTCCAAGAGACCTAAATCTACAAACACACAAGACAAAAGAGAGAAAATTTGGATGTTAGGGCATGGGGATTTGCCTTGGTCAAACCCCTTTTAGGTAATTAAACCAAAATGATGAAAGAATGGAATGAAACATGAAATTATGGAGTTTATTACCTTTCCATGATGTTTGATCTTGAAAGTCTGCAACAAAACATGAAGAATCTGCCATTGAATGTTTGAAAATTGATATCTCAGTGACTTGAAGTGATGAAACCCTAAGTTGCTTGACTTGAGATGGAAGAATGATGGATAAATAATGAAGAATGTATATTTTTTAGGGTTTAGAGAGGTGATTTTATAGGCAATTCAACTTATTAGCCCAAAAATTGGATCCCTAAGGCTGACATGAAAGAATATTAGACTTGAATTTCACCTTTTTCCCACTCAAAGGTCAAAATTGAGCCAAATGGGACTCATTCACCACCCATGGCGAATGGGTCCCAATTGGATGGAATTGATTCGCTATGGATGGTGAATGGGTCTCACAAGGGGCCATTTTGACAGCTAGGATGTTAGGAGATAAGGAAATAAGGCTTAAATTGCAACTTTGTCGAGTATTTTATCAAATATTGCCTTGGGATGCACAATATGGGTTAATAGGGGCCTATTAATGATAATGTAAAGGTCAATTAGGGCTTGGGACACAAAATTCAATATGAAAGTGTGATCAAGTACACTTTACAACACTAAAATGAGGTCCACATAGCCTAGGAAGGAACAAGAACAAATGTGAATGTGCAAGACACGTTACAACACTAGTTTAACATTAAGCTTAATTCAAAAACCTTCTAGATTGATGTAATAATGTTATTAAACACATTTTATAATATTGAATTAGGGGAAAATGGGTTTATTAAGTCTAGAAAAGCATGAAAGTCTATTACAACACTTTACAACACCTTTACAAGACATCGTTAAATGCATTTGGCAGGTTCCAAGACCTAGTGTGGATGTGTAAAACACCTCACAACACCAAATCAAGGTTTCATTAAGTCCAATTTATCATGGATTTTTCCCATGTCAAGCAAGAGACCCTTTTTTCTATAGCACAGGATGGAATGTTGGCAAGTTGATCGATTAAGATCATCTCTTGTTAGCATTTTTGAGGGTTGAAGCATGGAATGGGATGTGTGGTTAGAAGCTTGTTCACATGGATTTATTGTAGAGGGATTGATTTTTTCAAGGTGTTCATGGAGGCCCTGTAAGTGTATTCTAATGTTTTATTGTTGAATAATAAATTGAGCATGGATGCTTTTGGAGGTTGAGGATTTCCCTCTATGAGAGTTTTTCTAGGGTATATCTTGTGCTATCTTGTGATATATCTTTAATCTTTGCATTCGGTTATCTATATACTTGTATGCATGCTTTTCTCTTAGAGGGTTATGTAGGAAATGGATTGATCATCATGGTTGACTTTCCTAACATTTGGTATCAGAGCCATGTTTGTGGTTGTGGGTTTTCAAAGATCCCTATTGTGTAACCATGGATGAGTAAATCTGATGCAAAGTTGAAGCCATGACAATATAATATAGTTTTTCAGACATTTCAAGGTATGGACACATGTTTTGTAGGTGTTGTTTTACAGATTTAGGCTTTTGGGGTTTGTAGATTTGTTAGGTTTATTATCGATCTAGGGCTTGAAGAAATTGGGTCTAAAGGGTTTCTTGGATTTTATTTTTGTAACATGGAAAAAGGAAACCCTAAGTTTAATGTATAAAACCTAAGATTAATTTTTCTCCTTTTTCAAGGATACATTAGGATGTAAATCAACAAGGTGATTAGATTGACTTTCAACCATGAAGGTGATCCAATTAGACCCAGATCTACATATTTTTTAGCCTTGGAAATAGATTGGAATTGATTTTCCTTGATTAACCTAATTAGAATATGTTCTCTAATACCAACAATACAAGATCCCGACAATTGAAAAATTGTAACAAAGATTTGCAGGAAGATTTGGGAGGGGCAAAGTGTTGTGTACCTGTCCTAAAAATTTGGTATCAGTTAGAATAGGACATAGGTACCCAAGGGTTTCTTTGCAGTTGTAGGGGTGTCCTAAATCTATTTTCATAGTCATTTGATGTGGGATCTAAGCTCCCTATTTGCGCTTGCAATTTTTTGGATCATTGTCAGAAAATTCTGTAGGCAAGTTTTTGTGAGTTGACAAGGTGTAGGGTTTTGAATGCAACAATGGACACATGATATTCAAAGTTCCTTCAATCCTCTCTAAACTTGAAACTTGCACATTTAAAGAGGTAGAAAAGGTTGTGTCATTTAGGGGCTTGCATTAGTCAAATCCCATGTTAGTGTTTCCACTTCCAGAATGGCAATGTCAATGATAAAAGATATGAAGCAATGATGAATCAAAAAAGTGCTACAACTCACCACCCTTCAATAGATTCTTTGAAGGAATGAAGTCATGCACATCACTTCATGGTCTTGGATCTTGTTTGCTTGATTGCTTGAGTTGCTTGCATACCTACAACAAGGATTATCCTTCAAAAAAATGATAACATAAGCATACATGAACTCACATAGGAATTAACATGATGTTAGGATCTTGAATTGCTATAATAAAGCTTTGAAATTTTTCTCTTGACTTGCGTTTGACTTGCTCTCAATGTTCACTTATTGCTTTTTCTAGTTTCAAAATGGTTAAAAGACTAGGTATTTGTGGGAATTTCTTTAATTTCTCACAAATTAGATCTTGATAGCTAATATTTGTAACTTGAATTTCAAATTTTAAAATGTTGACACCAACATATTCAAATTTAGAGGGAAATAGAAAAGAGGGGCATTGTTGGCATAGGGTGTCCCTATCCTTGCCCTATCTTCTAGAAATTAAGATGTCGGGAGCAAAGCATTAAATGAATGCATTTTTCCCCCTTGTAAATGATCAAAAAGTGATAAAAATAGGCCTCAAAATGCATAATTTAGGAAATTAGGGGGCCAATTAGGCTCAATAATTTAGGGGGAGAAAAACATAGTTTGAAATTGTCGAGGGTGACAATTTATGATGCTACATTTATCCCCGACTTTAGTGAGAGTCTGAACTTACACTCAGACTCACACTAAAGTAGAATATATGTCAAGAGGGGTAATTGTATTTGTAGCACACATTATTGTTCTATGGAACAAAGATGTTCCTCTTCACCTTAGATTTGCACTCATTAGCCTTGTGACCATAGTTATTGCATGTATAGCAATATCCATGATATAAGACAGTATTGTTTCTTTGAGTCATGAATTCAAACTTTTACCCATGTTATTATTTCTTTGTGTAAATCTATAATTAGTAGCCTTATGCCCAAAAACATTGAAAGAAAAAAAAGTAACCTTGAAAGGGTTGATTGAATCTGGAAGGAGCATGTTGTTTTGTAGATGGAGGACTTACTTTTTGCTTCCAGTCAGGATTGCATCCACTTTCTTTCTTTCCCTTCTGAACATTTTTGCATCTCTAGATTCATTCTTCTCAGAGTCTTTAGTGCAAGCTTTTTATTCCTTTGTTTCAAGCCTTTCAAATGTTTTGGAGCTATCCACAGGACTAGACTTCTTTCCTTTTTCAATTTGTTCCTTTTCTCTTTTTAGGGAATTCTTGAGAGTGAAAATATCCTCTTGAAGCTTTGAACATTTGACAGTTTTATCAATGAGCTTGACATTCAAGAAATCTTCAATCCTCTTGCCTTTATCAACCCTTGCTTTCAAATCAAAGACCATACCTTCTACCTCTTTTAGTTTGATTTCACATTCTTTTCCTTTTTCAACTTGTATTTTCAATTTATCATTTTATTCCTTTGATTTTGCAAGAAAGGTTTCATATTTCTGATTTGCTCCCCTTGCATCATTTAGGTCTTCTAGAGATGATCAGATTTTTCCTTCAAAGTCTAATCACCAATCATCTGAATTGAAGTCCCAACCTTCAAGTTCCATAGATTTCATATCCAAATCAAAATAAAACATATCCTCATCACTCAAGGAGCTGGACTCCTTGCATTTCTCAATATTACACTTGCTATCGGTAGTATTGAAGTCTGTAAAGGGAGTTTCATCATTTGAATCATTCTCCTCATCTTCAGAGGAACGACTGCTTTCTTTGGAATAAAGACCCTTTTTAACCATATCTCTTTTGTTGCTATCATTTGGTTCTTTATAAGGGCATTTAGATGCAAAGTGACCTATTCTTCCACAATTGAAACACTTGAATGGTAACTTACCTTTGTACTTTCCAGTGCCTTTCTTCAATCTTCTCACAAATTTTGCTTCAACCTCATCAAGGTCATCATTTTGATCACAAAAATCATCTTCAATCTTTTTGTTGGCTTTGAATGCAACTTCCTTCTTGGAACATCTTTATCAAACTATCTCATTTCAAATGTAGTAAGAGTACCAAACATTTCATCAAATGAATATTGATCGGAGTCTTTTGATTCTTCAATGGGAGACACTTTATGACTATAAGATTCTGGAAGAGATCTCAAAACCTTCTTCACTATTTCACTTTCCTTTACTTCTCCACCAACACTAGAGATTCCAAAGAAAAATTCTTGTACCTGAAGCATATATCTTGCAATGTATTAATCTTTTATCATCCTTAGAGTTTCAAATTTTCTCTTAAAGATCTACATCTTGTCTTGCTTCACTTTAGTATCTCCTTCATAGATGCTACTAAGCTTTTCCCAAGCATCTTTTGCAGAATTGCAACTCCTCACCTTCAATAGTTCTAAATCCATTAGTCCACATAAAATAGCATTCTTAGGTTTGGAATTGCATTCATACAATTTGATTTTAGTTGGATCTATAAGAGGAGTGGTAGGAGAAGTATATCCTCTTTTGATTGATTTCCACACACTAAATCCAAGAGAGTTTAGGTGTCCTTCCATTCTCATTTTCCAAAAGGAGTAATTAGTCCCATCAAACCTAGGACCCTTGTATGAACCATCATGTGCCATCCTAGATCTTTTCCTCAAGTTGTTGAGATTCTACAGAGGAACTTAGCTTTGATACCAATTGTTGAACACACCTAGATACTGAGAAGGGGTGAATCAGTCTACTCAAAAGCTTAAGCCCTTCCAAAGCTTGAAACTTTCAGCATAATGCAAACTTCTTGAAACCCTTAAACAAAACAATAACAAATAAGGATATAGCAATTTTAATCCTTAACAAATTCATCAAAACTTATGCAATGAAATATATAGCAATTCTACTTCTAACCAGATCAACAAAAGTGAGAAAGAAATTGATAACACACACATGCACAAGGAGAAAGCTAGATTTATATGGAAAATCCAATGATGGAAAAACCATAGTGAGAGTTAACTCACAATATAAATGCTCGTTGCCAAAAGGACTTGCAACGAAGGATCACTTCCTTAGAGAAAGATACAAAGGATTTGTAGAACTGAAGCCAACATAAATTCAAGAGAAAGATACAATAGACCTGATGAGATTCACTATATTATAGCAGGATACAAAGATTTATATAAAAATTGCAATGCTTGTCAACATAACACTCTGTTGAATTGGGCACTATAGCACAATTGATCTTTCATTTCACACACTTTAGCACTATCACTACTGGAAATTTAATACAATTCACACACACACACTTCTTTTCACTCGTACACAACTCCATCTTGTAGCATTTGAGATGATCTTGCATTTATATCCACCACAACAATTCAAAACTTTAATTAGGTTGGCCAAGAAGAGGATAAAACAATGAATTCAACTGGTCAGCCACCAAAACATAATGAGGTCCTATCTAGAAGCTAGAGAGGACCAAAAAAAATCTTAGTACTTCTTTGAATGTGATCCAAAACAATTTACACGTAGATACACATCAACCTAAGTTGACATCAAGGAAATGTTTGGATGAAACTTTGAAGTGTATAACCAGTCGGCCCAAAATAATAATTTCAATTGAAATAACTTAATGTGGTCCCAAGAAGGATAGGTCAAGACCCAAATCTATCATAACACATCTTCCATTATTGGCACAACCCCCTAATCACATGACGCAAGAAAAGGAACAAGCCCTATCGACTAGATAACCACAAACAACCTAGAAAGCCAACTCAAGGCACAATGCAAAACCAAAGTGGCCAATCAACAATGTACAAATCACATGGGGATGTTCCTTGGACATCCAACAATACTTCCATACAGTTATTTCATGTTTTCATGCCATCAACAGCCATCGTAGATCGAACAGGTATAGGATACTTCATTCAAGAAGCACAAAATGCATAATCATGAGATGTAACATTATCATCTTCCTAACCACTTCAACACACGACATTGGAATTGAGACACTACACAAAAATGGAAAGAAAATTCACCAAGCCACAGGAGCAAAGACATCAAGGCAAAGAAATGTGGAAAATTTCTCGGACCAGTCTGGACAATCAACACTGCCAACCTTCTGAATTTCACAAAAATCTCCTTGGAAAAACTAGTGACTTGAAAAGATAGGAGTGCAACGTCCACTGAACACTAACATTAAGTCCCAAACAACAAGACAATATCTTTATCAGCGGAGGAATGTTGAGTATTCTCTGGACATACTTCAATGCATCTTCTTGAACCAGAAACACATAGGCAACTTGTGAAGGTCGAAGCTTACTTTCAACCTCATACATTATCAGAAACAACAGGAGAGAGCACAAGTTATAATGTAGACATGCAACAACATCTCTCCACTATCAATCATTCTTCTAATCCCCTTCTTAATACTTCTAATCCTCATTTGAATATATCATTGTGAAGTCAATTCTGTTGACAAAAATGATGCATTATATGAACTTCAACAACTCTTCTTCGGATAAGGAATGACATCCAATCATGAACTTCAAAAATTATTTTTTGATAAGGCATGACATCCAACCATGAACTTTCATAAATTGTTCTTTGATAAGGCATGACATCCAACCATGAACTTCATCACCAATGTTAGCCCAAACTGAATATAACAATGGCAACCAATGCCAAGGACTAACAACTTAATACTAAAGTTTTGACATCAATGACAACCAACAATCAGTGTTGACATCAATGACAATGACTACCAACATTCTCCTCAAGTTTTTAAATCAATGACAACAATTGCCAACAACCTCTTCAAGTGTTGACATTAATGACAAAAAATACCAACAATCTCCTCAAGTGTTGACATCAATGACAAAAAATGACAACAATCTCCCCCTTTGGCATTGATTCCAACACCCACTATTCACTCTCCCCTTTGACATCAAGGATAGAGGGCCAAATATACATGTATAAAGCAATATCACCTATTCTGAATTTAGGTATAAAGGGAAAAAATATCTATGGAAACATCAACACATACTCCCCCTTTGACCAACAACACATCTTCTTCAAACAATTATACATGCACAACAACTGCACAACTTCTTCATGTCTCCCCCTTTCTACCAACTCCCCCTAGGAGGTAGCATTCATCAATCCAGGAGAAAAGGATATGACATGAATTTCTCCCCCTAGAGAGATGCACCATTAATGCATCTAGTTACAACAAGGAGGGGCAATAACCCCCAACTTTTGTCGAAGATACTCAAAAGTATCCTTTGAAAGTGCCTTCATGAAATTTTTTGCAATATTATCCTTGGTAGGCACATACTCCATTTTGACATCATGTCCTGCATCCTTCTCTCTCAGAAAGTGATATCAGATTGAAATGTGTTTTGTTCTTGAATGCATTACTAGATTCTTAGAAGTTCTAATTGCACTTGTATTGTCACACAATATAGGAATAGTTTCATCTCGATCCACCTTCATATCCTTCAAATTATTCTTCATCCAAAGAACCTAAGTACAACAAGATGTTGCAGAAATATATTATGCTTCTACTATGAAAAAAGACACTAAATCTTGCTTTTTACTGAACCATGATATCAATCTATCTCCCAAAAAGAATACACTTCCAATAGTACTCCTCCTGTCATCAACACAACCTACCCAATCAACATCAGTATAGGCACTTAGAGAGAAATTTTGATCATTTTTTATACCATAGGCCATAATCTGGAGTACCCTTCAAGTATTTGAATATTCTTTTCACAAATTTCTCATGAGATTTCTTAGATTGGCTTGAAATTTGGCAACTAGACATACCACATGTAAAGAAAACCTGACAACTACCCCAACTCAAGCACAATTTGGTGCAAGTACCCAAACAACTATTTTGTAGGATAGATAGACATTGTAGCACATTGTCATTTGAAAATAGAATTTTGTAGCTCACTAGATAATCTCATACAACAAGATAGCATGCATTGGACGTGTCCACAGATCTATATGAACAAGACTTTTCTTCTAGATGAATATAGAGCATTATTATACCAGTACGAAATCGTGTCACTAATATCTTACACTTTAGAAGGTATAAAGAATAGTAAACTTGGATATAGTACATTCATATCTTGATCAACTTAATTTTTGAACCATAGTTCTTTAACCCTTTTCTACAAAGAGGAGCAGGCCAAAATACCTTGACTCTACAAAAATGAGAATGCATCGTGAAAGCCTTGGAAAACTTCTGAAACTTACTTTTTTGAGACTTTATCTTTATGTGCAGTACACCAAATTGGAATGGAATCAATTAGAACAAGTGTACTAACTTTCACACACCATCTACCTCCATTAAGATCTTCAATAAAGGTCTATACAACAAATCTGTACACCAACTAATCTGATTCAACTCTTCTTTTATGTTGAATTCTTCAACATCTTTTCTTTTTAGGTGGCAAAGAGGTTCTACAAGTGAAATATTCCCCTAAAATGATGTTATATCTCAATTTTTCTTAGGATCTTGTGTAGAGTGCACAAGTGTAGTAGCATCCTTCTTCTCACGGTCTTCTCTCTAGACCTTTTCATTTCCCTTTGTTGATTATGGGATTTAACCTTTTTCTAAACTGATAGCTTAACAAAGCCACTTCTGTAGTAGTTTGCCTTTTGTCCCATGTTATTGCATTTGTAGCACACAATATTGTGCTCTGGAACAGAGTTGTTCCTCTTCACCTTAGATCTGCACTCATTAGCCTTGTGACCATAGTTATTTTAGGCATAGCAATATCCATGAAATAAGACAATATTATTTCTTTGAGGCATGAATGACCTTTTACCCATATTATTTCTTCTTTATATAACTCTATAATCAGTAGCCTTATGCCAAAAAAATGTTGCAAGAAAAATAGTAACCTTAGAAGGGTTGATTGAACCTGAAAGGAGCATACTATTTTGTAGATGAATGACTTCCTTTTTGCTTTTGGTCAAGATTGGATCCACTTTCTTTCTTTCCCTTCTGAATAGTTTTTGCATCTATCGAGCCATTCTTCTTAGAGTCTTCAATGCAAGTTTTTTCTTCCTTTTTTTTAGGCATTTCAATTTTTTTAGAGCTATCCTTAGGACTAGAATTCTTTCCTTTGTCAATTTGTTCCTTTTCTCTTTTTAGGACATTCCTAAGAGTGACAGTCTCCTCCTCAAGCTTTGAACATTTAGCAGTTTTGTCATTGAGCTTGACATTCAAGCAATCTTCAATCCTCTTGCCTTCATCAACCCTTAATTTCAAATCAAAGATCATACCTTCTGCCTCTTTTAGTTTGATTTCACACTCTTTTCCTTTTTCAACTTGTATTTTCAGTTTTTCATTTTCTTCCTTTGATTTTGCAAGCAAGCTTTCATATTTCTGATTTATTCCCCTTGAATCATTCAGGTTTTCTAGAGTTGACTAGAGTTTTCCTTCAAATTCTAATCCCCAATCATTTGAATTGAAGTCCCAACCTTCAGGTTACATAGATTCCAGATTCAGATAAGAGGAAAACGTATCTTCATCACTCAAGGACTCAGACTCCTTGCATTTCTCAATATTACATTTTTTGTCAATAGTATTGAAAGCCAAAAAGAGGGTTTCATCATTTGAATCATTCTCCTGATCTTCAGAGGAACCACTACTTTCTTTAGAATATAGACCCTTTTTAACCTTATCTCTTTTATTGCTATCATCCAATTCTTTATAAAAGCATTTAGATGTAAAATTACCTATTCTTCCACAATTGAAACACTTGAATGGTAACTTACATATGTCTTTTTCAGTTCCTTTCTTCAATCTTCTCACAAAGTTTGTTTCAACCTCATCAAGGTCATCATTTTGATCAACAACTTCATCTTCAATGTTTTTGTTGGCTTTGAATGCAACTTCCTTCTTTGGAACATCTTAATAAAACTCTCTCATTTCAAAGTTAGTAAGATACCAAACATTTCATCAACTAAATACTAATCCAAGTGTTTTGATTCTTCAATGGCAGACACTTTATGATTGTAAGATTTTGGAAGAGATCTCAAAACCTTCAAGTCACTATTTCAATTTTCTTTACTTCTCCACCAAGACCGGAGATGTCAAAGACAACTTCTTGTACCCAGAGCATATAGCTTGCAATGTCTTCATCTTCTATCATCCTTAGAGTTTTAAATTTTCTCTTAAAGATTTGGATCTTGGATTGCTTCACTTTAGTATCTTCTTCATAGATTCTACTAATATTTTCCAAGCATCTTTGACATAACTGTAGTTCATCACCTTCAACGGTTTCTAAATCAGCTAATCTGCAAAAAAAAACATTCTTAGCTTTGGAATTGCATTTATACAATCCTATTTCAGTTGGATCTATAAGAGGAGTGGTAGGAGAAGTATAACCACTTTTGACTGATTGCCACACACCAAAACCAAGGGAGTTTAGGTGTCCTTCCATTCTTATTTTCTAGGAGTAATTAGTCCCATCAAACCTAGGACCCTTGTATGAACCATCATGTGCCATCCCAGATCTTTGCGTCAAGTTGTTAAGCTTCTATAGAGGAACTTGGCTCTTATACCAATTTTTGAACACACTCGAATACTGAGAGGGGGGGTGAATCAGTCTACTCAAAAGCTTAAGCCCTTTCAGACCTTGAAAATTTCAGCACAATGCAAACTTCTTGAGACCCCTAAACAAAACGATAACAAAGGAGATAGAAATTTGAATCCTTAACAACTTCAACAAACCTTATGCAATGAAATATATAACAATTCTACTTCTAACCAAATCAACAACAGTGATAAAGAAATTGATAACACTCATAGGCACAAGGAGAACACCAGATTTATGTGGGAAACCCAAAGAGGGAAAAACCGCAATGAGAGTTAACTCACAATATAAAGGCTCACTTCCTTAGATCAAGATACAAAAGGACTTGCATAACTAAATCCAACACAACTTCAAGAGTAAGATACAGAGGATTTGATGAGATTCACTATCTCAAGGAAGGATACAAAGATTTAGATAAAGATTACAATGCTTGTCAACATAACACTCTGCTAAGGCTTTATAGCACAATTGATCTTTCCTTTCACACACTTTAGCACTATCACTGTTGGATATTCAATAAAATTTGCACACTTCTTTGCACTTGTACACAACTCCGTCTTGTTACATTCGAAATGATTTTGCATTTATATCCATTGTGACACTTCAAACTTCAATTAGGTCGGCCAGGAAGAGGACAAAACAATGAATTCAATTGTTTGGCCACCAAAACATAATGCAGTCCTATCTATAAGATAGAGAGGACCAAAAAAAATCTTAGTACTTCTTCCAATGTGATCCAAAACAATTTGCATGCAAGCACACACCAACCTCAGTCAACATCAAGGAAACGTGTGGATGAAACTTTGAAGCACATAACCAGTTAGCCCAATATCATACTTTCAATTGAATTAACTTGATGTGGTCCCAAGTAGGATAGGTTAGGACCCAAAGCTATCATAACACATCTTCCATTGTTGGTGCAGTCCCCAAGAACATGACACAAGCAAAGGAACAAGCCTTGTCAGCCAAATATCCACAAATAACCGAGAAAGCCAACTCAAGATACAATGCGGCACCAAAATGACCAATTATCAATGTGTGGATCACATGGGGATGTTCCTTGAAAATCCAACATCACTTCCATACACTTCTTTCATACTGTCATTCCATCAAAAGTTGTCATAGATCGAACAGGTACATGATACTTCATTAAGGAAACACAAAATGCTTAATCATGAGATGTAACATTAACATATCAACTTGCAGACCACTTCAATACATGAGATTGGAACTGAGAAACTACACAGAAACTGAAAGCACATTCACCAATTTGCAGGAGAAAAGGCATCAATGTGGAGAAATGCAAAGCATTTCCCAGACTATTCTAGACAATCAATAACACTACCAACCTTCTGCATTTCATAGAAATCTCCTCGGCAACACTAGTGACTTGAAAAGATGGGAGTGCAACATCCACAAAGCACTAAAATTAAGTCCCAAACTGCAAGATGATATCTTTATTAGCGGAGGAATGCAGAGCATTCTCCAAACAAACTTCAATATAGCTTCCTAAACCAAAAATACATAGGAAACTTGCGGAGGCCAAGGCTTACTTTTAGCAACTCATATATGATCAGGAACAACAAGAGAGAACACAAGTTGTACTTTAGACATTCAATAAAATATCTCCACTATCTGTCATGCTTCTAATCCACATCTTAATACTTCTAATCCTCATTTGAATATATCATTATGAAGTCAATTTTGTTGATAGTAATGATGTATTACATGAACTTTCAACAATTCTTCTTTGATAAGGCATGACATCTAACCATGAACTTCATCACCAATGTTAGCCCAAACTGAATATAACAATGGCAACCAATGCCAAGGACTAACAACTTATTACTTAAGTGCTAACATGAATGACAACCAACAATCAATGTTGGCATCAATGACAACTGCCAACAAATTCAACTCTCATTAAAAGCTTTCTCCTTTTGGAGAATCTATCCCCGTCCCCAAGGAATTTTTAATTCCTTTTTATTACTCCAGCACCTCCCCATGAAATTTTATATTGTATTTTATTGTCCCAAGCTCTCTAGAGGAATTTTTAATTCCTCTCTAATCCCTATGGGGATTTTAAAGGGAATTTTAAATTCCCTCTTGTCACATCCTTCTCATTATTTGGGAGGATGGTACAAGCAATAATTTTCCCACCTCACTTCAAGTACCTCCACATCATTGTCCATCTCATCATCTCATTCTCCCATGTGATGGAAAGTGTCATCACCTTGTGGGTTGAGATGTTTCAAGGCATCTCAACCCTTGATCTCTCCCCATCTTTCAATCCTCGTCGTCCAACCTATTCTCCCCTTTGGTAATGACTAATACTTAGTCATTTTGCAATTCATTCACTACAACACACTTCATGCATGCACTCTCAAGCTCTCATACTACCACCATATCCAAATCTTTGCATCCATAGCCACTTTGCATCCAACTTGTGACCAAATCAAGCTAAATCAAGGCATTATGTTGTCAATTTTGTAAGGGGCACACAAAGCAACCAATCGAAGGGGAAAACACACTTTCAAGCTCAACATAGGGATCATTTTTGGTGTCTTTGTTTGCAGGTTTGAGCTTCAACCCTTGGCCCTAAACTTGAGTGTTTGTCTTTTTTTGTCTTTTGCTTGATTTTCACATTTCCTTGCTTTTCAAGTAGATTAAAACACTGCACACAACTGCGAATGATCATTTTGTTGATGATTCTTTCACTTTTTTAGAAGAGGAAAATAACATAAAGAAAGTTGTTCAGTGTTTGGACATTTTCTACAAGTCCTCAGGATTTACCATTTGATGGCAAAAGACTTAGTGTTACTGATAATCCTTCTTTCCTAAACCTTCTTGGATTCATTCTTTTGGATGGAAGTGGATTGATCATGATGAAATTTTCAAGTTTTTGGACATCCCCTTTTCCTTTTAGGTGCCTTTGGCCTCTTTGTGGCAAGTTGTTCTTGCCAAAATTGAAAATAATTTGGCTTATTAGGTCACCAAATCTCTATCTATGACTAGAAAATATCAAATTTACTCCAAAATTCTTGTGGCTAGTCATGTCGACTACTAATCTATTTGGGTTCCTTACAAAGCTTTTTATTGAAATTAGAGAAGCTTCTTCATGATTTTATTTGGTCTTTAGCTAATCTTTGAGGTTTTCATTGGGTGGCTTAAGAGTGTTGTTGTTGTTTTCCTCATGAATTAGGAGGGTTGGGATTACTCTTCACTCAATGTCAAGGTTTGGCCTCTACACTTAGTAGATTGTTTGTGCACTTGAGAGTAATAAGATTGAAAAAAATTAGAATGCCATCTCATTTTTTCTAGTCATCGAATTGGGCAACCAACTTGGAAGGAGATGACTTTTGTACCCTTCTTATTATGAAAGATGTCATATTTAATGAACCTTTGTGATAAAATTAAATCTGGAGGGCTTGTAAAACTATGAAGCTTTGGCTTCTCTAGAATGGTTATGGTTTTCGTACTAGTCTTTCCATAAACCAATAAAACATTTGGTGGTCTCCTATTTTTCAGTGTTAGAATCACCTTCTTGCAAAGATTCTTTGGGTCCATGCTCTAAGGTTTTTCAAAAAAGGGAATCAAAATACCTCTAGATACCTTCTCTTCTCATGGAATGAAGCCAATGCTCAATTTCAACTTTCCAACTAGGATCGAGAAACTTTTGACACAATTATAGAAACCATCCTAGCTAATATGGTTCACTAAATTAGTATTAGACAATATAAACTTTGGTCGAAAGATTGGAAATGGTATCCAGATACTATTTTTCAGAATTATAAGCCTTGACAAGAGTATCATTGGTGTCCCCCTTGTTTTCCCATGGTGCCCACCTTGAATCAACAGTGGCATTTGCAGCTAGTCTAGCAACACAAGTTCCACACCATATGGTCAACAATGTTGGAGCCTAAATTGGCTCACTTGGTGTCTTTTATTTCAAGGCCTCCCCATTAGTTCCAAATTATTATATTTTGGTGTTCTTGATCATCAATGCCCTTTTTGTAGACATCAAGAGCCTCTCAATCTCTTTTAGTTTTGTCCTAGAGCTTAGGATGTTTGATTCTAGATACATAACTTCTTCAACCTATTCAAATATGAGCCATTTTCCTAGCATATGGTCTTACTAGGGGATTGGCCTCACATCTCTCACAAATTCATTTAGATATGATATTCTTTCAAGTTGGAGATCTTGTTTAGCATATGGAAAGATAAATTATACGGTTTTTTAAAGATATTTTGTTCATCATCAAATTTTTATTTATTTTAAACCATTGATTTGTTTTAGTGTGTTATTGTAGTTTCAAATACAAGCTAATCAAGTTGCATTTGAGGTGGCTCACTTATAGGTGTTACTAGATCACTAGAGAAATGCCCCTTATGTTGTGGCTAGGGTATCCTCGACTCCCACCTCCTATCGGGGTCTATCTCCTCCTCATGGGTGTTGTCGTGTTTGGAGCTAGCCTGCCTATGATGAACAACAGACTCATTTTCAAGCTTCTCCTCTTCTCATGAGAAGGGATTGTGCTCGAAAAGGCTAGTTGTGACTTGGTAGGTAGATGCTCTGGCTCTTCGTCACTTGCTAGTGTAGGATCTTTTAGTTGGCCAAACTCTAGCAAATTTCCTTATCCAGCTCTAGCCATATCTCTTACTCAAGTGATTATTGAAGAAAATCAAGAAGAAAATGTTAATAATAATGATGGAAGGGACCCTCATGTGGTTACCCCAAACCTTGTTGATGTATAGGACAAATTGGATGACCAAGATCTCCCTCCTCTTCCTTCTACATGCACTCTAACTATCTAGCAACATATTTTATCTTTTTTGATATCTTGCTCCACGTTGATGCCTTGTATGGACTTTAGGGTTGACTTTTTCCACCTACATTTTTTTTGTGAATATGTATAACTGAATTGATTCTTTTATTGGTAATATAATTTCCAAATGTCACCTTATGGGAAGTTAGAGCATCTATGCGAGAAATGATCCGAAGTTGGTTACCATGGATGAACTTAAAGTGTCACAACAATTGAGACATAATTGAAGTCCAAATAAACTTAGCTTAGAAGGCATGTTGGCTAATTCTAACAACATAGAAACCCATGTTTGTGGGATTCATGTCAACAACTCACTAGTAAAGCTTCTACCCAAAATTATACCAATTAAAAAGAAGCCCTTTCCTAAGTTCAAATCATAAAGTAGGGAATCAATTTGCATTTGGAGATGAACATGAACAAAGAGAAATCTTACATGTTACCACGAATACCATTAAAAGAAAAGACATTTTATGCTCATACCAACTAGGACTTTCAAGGTGTACAAATGCATATGGGGGATAAATTGTTACCATGTTGCTAAGGACTTGTGGAATAGATTATTTTTTGCGAATTTTGCCATGTGGCATTTTATTAATTTTACTCAAATACACTTCACATATTTCCTATGGCATTTTATTAAATTTATATTTCTTGTCCATAAGCTAGAGCACATTCGGAGTTTCTATTAAATAGATTTGTGTATTAATCATTTTGAGCCTATTGATGCAGACATTAACTCAAAATGTATTTGAAGATTTATGCTTTCAGTGTTTTCAAGGTAATGAAGAATTTTTTGCTCTTTTCATTAAATTTGTGTCCTAGAATCTTGAAATTTGCAACCCAAACTCAAAATTCAAGCCCTAATACCCATAATCTAAAATATGAAACCTTGAACATGGAGCCCTCAACTCTAGAATCATTATCCTTGAAACCCAACTTTAAGCCCCTTGAAACTATGAAATTGAGCAATATAACCCTTATATTTTAAAATATTGAATTAATATTCTCAAACCAATAAACTTGAAATGCTATACCTAGATCCACAAATCCTACATTTCTAATAATTGTCGTAATATTATTTGTTGAATTAATATTACTAGCACAAATCCATTTGAACGTGGATCTAATATGTGTTGGGAATTACCGAAAAGACTCGACTTGTGTTTCCTACCTGGACATATCTATAAGGGCGTACGGTTGGCACATCAAGTCTTTCAAGTATCTCTCAAACAAATCAGATCCGTTTTAAAATGATCTATGCTATTAGGGTAACTTAATACAAAATAGAAATTCTTTCTCCATGCTCTGCTGCCCCCTCACATGAACAACTCACATTTTCTCCTACCATTTCTTTTTCTTGTTTTTTTGAATTTATAAATAAGCTTATAATTTATTTCATTGTTGATTTTCATATTGTATCTCACATAGATCTATGCGCATGTTAACTTTCTGAAATTTTAGGTCATCACATAATGTTGATAAAAGTTAGAAAATTAAAATATATTGACATTAATGTATTAGTGTTTATTACTATTTTCTTCTTATCCTCCTCAAATACAATGTGTGAAAATGAAAATGAAATACTCAGACCTAGATATCATAATGACAAAAACACATTCATGAATAATTTGCCAACAATATTGTCTGACACCATCCAAATTCTGTGGTAAAATGTTTCCATCCACAAAGAATTGCTCAATTTTGCATATATTGGACAAGGGACATTTATTTTCTATCCAAGGTAGCAAACTTATATCCTTTGCTCTCATCCAAATATCTGATTCCCCGTTAAGAAACCATAGAAATTCTTAGTAAAAACAAAAGAAAGTGATGTTAATACCGGGTGAAATCAATGAACACCATTTAGTCACAATTAAATTTCCTACATCAAACTACATGCTTTACTGAGATTAAAAAATGTTTAAGCCAAAGCTTTCCAGGGCTAGCTTTGCATAAAATATAAAAGATATCCAAGTTATAAACTCTACCAAAAGAAGGTGACTCAGTTTGAGCATGTCAAATTTGAATAATTTACTGAGCATTAATTTGCAATCACACAATTTAGATCCTGGTTGCTGTAGTCCAAGTTCCTTGAACACTCCTATTTTTAGTCATGTGCCGACTTTTCAGTTTCCTAACTTCTGCTCCTAGGACATTTCGGAGTCTTATCGCTCGTAACAAAATATCTTTAGGGTCCATATTTTTGACACAGTCTATTCGTACTGTTTTGTCCCCTACACATTAGATCAACAGTTTGCATCAGTAGATAAAAAGTTTCTGGCTCTACTAATCACTTAAGAAGTTAAGATATTGCAATCTACATGCAGTACTAAAATGCAGGTTAAGTATAGAAAAACTCACTATAATATCCTCTCAAATGTGGATGCTTTCCCCGCTTCAATAATGGGACCACTTCCAATTGAGGATTTTGCTGCTTGAATGTGGGTAGCTGAAACTCAATGAACTCTCTGCACGTAAACAATTGCAAGACTTCAATCGAAAACAACTCCAAATATTTTCTCTTGACTGTTGATGTCACAACAAACTAACACACTATTATATACACATTAGTCTTACAGAATAAAAGCATCTGAAAACATTTTTATGGTGGTCCATTACAAAATGCTAATGAGCAACTCCACAAGCAAATTGCGATCTAAAGTTTATCGTATGACAATGGCTAATTCAACATTGAGCATACAGAAATCAATTGGGTGCTTTTACTCAAACATTCCTCGCCTACTCAACAGAAATATTAAAAGCAGCAGTTAGAAAATCAAGAAATGGACCAGAGACTCATCCTTAGTTGATAGAAAATGCACAGCAAGAGGACAAAAGCTATGTTGCCAGTTCTGGTTTGGATCCTTTCAAGTTCATGGATCTGGCAAATTTGTTTTTTTTTGTTGGGGGGGGGGAAGGGGTTGGATTCGTTTTGGGTTCATCTGTACAAACTACATGTAAAAATCATATTTTATATATATATATATATATGCAGCCTAAAAGCAAGAACTAAATTTAGAATACCACATAGCATTGTATCCATAGTTTGCGGACTCAGCGGACTCGGGAGTCCATAGGCCAGCCGAGTCGACTCGCCACGGACTCGGGAGTCCAACCTCAAGACTCGGAGAGTCCTGAGGTCAGACTCGGGAGTCCCAACTCAGGACTCTCCTGTGTGGCTGGGAGTCAAAAGGGGTTAAAAAGAGTCTGAGGTTGGACTCGGGAGTCCCAACCCAAAACTCTCCTGTGTGGCTGGGAGTCAAAAGGGGTTAAAAACCCATGTTTTTTTTAACTTTTTCTTTCATTTTAACACTCAAGTTTGTGAAATAGAGGTCTGCAAATTGAATTGGGGTTGAAAGAAGCCAAGATTATATGTAAACATTTATAATCTTATGATGTTATACATTGAAACTATGAGTATTTGATGACTATGAATGATTAAATTTCAATTATTGAGTGTTTGATGATCATATGACATGTGTAATCTTTGAATTATGAGTGTTTGATAATCAAATTAGGCTCTTATGTTCTCTAAATGCATTAATTTGTTCTTGTTTTTTTGTAAAACTACGGTTTTTTTTTTTGCCGAGTCCTAGCCGAGTCTTTTCCCGAGTCCGTGCCGAGTCCCGAGTCCGAGTCATATTTTTGGGCTGCCGAGTCCGCGGCGAGTCCGAGTTTTCCAACTATATAATCAACAAAACCATCATAAACTTGAATGCCATTTAAAACATAAATGATAAATATTATTAAATATTCATTATTCAAACTTCAAGCTCAATATTAAAATAAAAATATCAAGTTCAACAATCACTTTTCAGCATTGTAAGGATTTTCTATATCATCAACATCATCATCATTATTGACATTAGATGACGTAGGAACATTTGAAGAACCACATGCAGTGCCACTGCCACTTGCAGTAAAAGTGTGCTCACTTTTGGACTCCTCAGTGTAACATGTTGGGAAGTAGAAGCATCCAAGTCAGTATGTTCTGACTCCACATCCCACAATTTCGTGTCCCCTTCCTTGTAGTCATGTTTGTACGAAAGGAGGTGTGAATTATAATGCACATCACTAGGTTCTCTACCCTTTTTGAGTGCAATATATTGCGCTTTACTAAGTGGATGAAAGAGTATGTGCTTCAATTCTTCTCATACAGATGAACTAGCAATCTCTGAAGATAAAGTTGGGAGAGTCATGTGATGACCCATTTTATTCCCCTGAGCGCTAGAAGACAAGATTTAAAAAGCAGCCACTAGAAGACAAAAACTAAGAGGCAGCGCTGGAATTTAATTAAAAAGCAAACCTTTATTAATAGCGATTCAACAAGGAGTCGGGGAGAATTAATAAGAGGGAACTGTTAATGCAGTGATTCCCTATTAAAAAGATAGCACTGCATAATGAAGACTTTAATTAAATTAAAATAGCAAATCAAAAGTCAAACACCAAGCAGCGATTAGATATAGGGGCAGCGATTAATATTTAAAGAAGTAACATTAATAATTTAATACTAGTTAATGAAAAGGCAGCAACCTGTTTTAAGAGGATATGTCATGTCTGTTTGAAGAGGTATGTCTTCTCATTCAAGTATAAAGATATAGATAGTGATTGCATTTTGAGATATCAAGGAGGGAAGAAAAATCATATATACCAGTGGAGATATAATATGCAGATCTAAAAGAGGTATATGCAGATTTGAAAGAGATAAAAGGAACATTGAAATGGAGGAAAGAATAAATAAGAAATCTGGAATATCCTTACATATATATATATAATTCACGATTATGCAATAATGATGCTTGCAGAAATTATTGAGCATCTGCACTCAACAGACAAGGGCAGAAATCAGCCATTGTTAATATACTTGCATCTAAAATATAGCAGTCTTATATATAAGTATTGTGGTATGCACTGATATGATTATTGTGAATGATGATATGTCTATTAATGTATGATCTCTATGACTCAATTTATATTTAGTGCTTGTAATTCTCTTCAAGCAACCATGAGGAGTGGGGAAGATGAGTAGGGTGAGCAGATACTAGATTACTTTCTAAGTACACCACTCCAGGTGGATGGCCAGGGGTCTGCCACTTGGGGCCATGGGGGTGAGTGACCGCCCTTGGGCTTAGAAAGGGGAATCTACGGGTCTCCTATTGTATCTTTCCCCAATCTCTACATAGATGGGTTGCTGGGAAGGATTCAAGGAGTCTCAATCATAAGAAGTATGAATAAGGCAGCGTGGATGGGGAATGCAGATACAAGTTTATCCACTAAGTAGACCACCCCATGTGGATGGCCAGGGGTCTGCCTCTTGGGGCCAAGAGGGATGGTATATTCGCTCTTAGGCTTAGGTTGGATAGCTTCAGGTGGACTTATCATGTTTCCCATCCAATTCCTATTATGATTAAACTCCCATTGTGCATTATGTATATGGCGTAGTTTAAATATATTTGAAATAGTAATGTATTTATATGGTTCAAATAGATAAGACATTTATTAAATATATTTGATCATATGAATTATATTCCAATATTATCTAAGATGATTGCAGGACCTAAACCAAGATTTATCTTTCTTAAAGCATTTAATTGGTAAGTTGTAACCCTAACTAAATTAAACTTGTGATTCTAGGGCAAGATTTAGGGCAATCCCAAAAGGGGACATTACAAGTCATGCATTATAAAAAAAAAAAATTATAACTGATACTTCAAAAAAATTAAAAAATTAAAATTCATTAAACTTACAATATAATTTCGATTGCAAAAGGCTATAGGTGTTGGAATTGTTGGACATGGAAGTACCACCAACTGTGGGCATTCTTCTTGAACTGATCATGAAGAGCCTCAATAATTTGACGGTTGACCATTGGAGTACAAAATCAATGAACTCACTTGTGACTGCATCCTACAAATCAGGATCATGGAAGAGTCTATGAAATATTGCCTTGTACCCTTCATGACTTCATAATCTCTATATGGGGCAATGCTCGTTAGCACAAAAAAGAATCTTAACACTGTAGAATTTTAGACTCTATGCAAAGGTAAGAAGATCTAGTGAGGTGGTCATTGTGTTCCATCTCTCTTCAATTATTTTGTGCACTTGTTTGAAGAAAGTTTTTTCATCATCTTCTCAATCATTGAGTCGATGCAATCATAGATCTCTCCAAAGCAACGCTTGTACATGTCAATATTATGAATCATGCTCAAAATGAACTCAAATAAACTAAGGAGATACTCCATACAATCCCACCAAGAGTCATCTAAGATCATCCATTTAATGTTTGTTGTCCTCTCAGTGTTGCCTTGCCTCCATATGGACTAAGTTTGGCTAATTACCTTGTTAGAAAGTGCGTCTTGAATCTTCAAAAGTCGTTTCAAGACAATTGTGTTGAAGGTGGAATGGGTCTCAACAATCTATTCAAAAATGAAAAATAAAATAATTAAAGAAAAACTTTAAGAATAATTAGAACACACAATCAAATTAAATAACTAAGTTTAAAAAAATAAGTTCCCAAGTAACTAAAGTGAACTAAAACATTTAATTTTATATAGGTTCACTTACCTTCAATAGCTACAATTTTGAAATTGATCTAAATATGCCTTGTGATGTGGTGGTTGGTGACGAACATTTGGATCTCCTTAGCCTCTGCATACAACTCTTTGATTCAAACAATTTTGTTCCAAATCTTTTGTAGCATAAGATTGAGAAAATGGACCACACAAAGTGTCCAAAAAATGTGTGAATAACATTCCTCGACCAACAAACCAACAGCTCTACAATTCTTTACATTGTCCATTGACTTGAACAACATTATGGGATCCTACTTCCTCAATAGTTGTGATGAGGATGTTAGCGTAACATTGAAAATTGCATACCCTTGCAATTTCACACTATGTTTTGCACTCAGTTTGGTGCATGTCTCCCCTAGTGTGTTTATAAATCATTTTAGTGTTTTTCCCTTTTCCCCCCATGGTGCCAAGGCTTAGCATCCCATTGCCTTTTTCTCCCTAATTTGATGTCATGGATATCGTGTTTGTGTTATTTCTTAGTGTTTTGGCCTTTTTCTAGTTGGAATTACACTAGCATGATGCACAAACATCCTGCCATGCCCCCGAAATTGCAACACTAAAAACCCGAGCATTAAAATGCAAATAAACAAATAACAATGTAAATATTAAAATATAAATTTAAATATTAACAATTTAAATATTGTCATTATAATAATATAATACTCTGAATATTAATGCATATATAAAACTAATATAAATTTATAAATACAATAGTGAGATAAGAAACAGATAATATATAAAATGACAGAAAAAACGCTGTAGCAATTTAATTAGTATAATCCTCAGTAAAAGACAAACAATTAATATATGCAGCAATCCTAATTACGGAGCAGCAAATATGATATAAACTAGAGATAATACAAAGACAGCAATCATATGTAAAACAAGAGACATCGATTGATGGAGGATAATAAGGGATTGAAGGATATTAGGAGGAGTGATGATAATTATCAACTGCAGCAATTAATAAAGTGAGCGCTCAGTTTAGTTAGTCAAAACAGTGATCAAAACAAAGAGGTGTGTCCTTTCAAAAGGATATCACCTTGCAAGGGGATGTGTCTCCTCATCTAAATAAGGAGATATAAATGACAGATAGGAATGGGGAATAAGGAGGGAAAGACAAGTGTTTCTGAGCATAGCAGCAGATACATTAATATGATATAATCAGAAATGGAAGCAGAAATACGTGGGCAGAAGATGGTTCAAGAAGAGGTATATGAAGACAAAAGACAAATCAATAAGGATCTATTATCCACATTCATATTAAAGAATCATAATTACTTCTAAAGCTCAATAATTGCTGCAAGCATCATTATTCCATAATTGTAAATAATTCACAGTGGATCGCATCCATCCCCCCGCACCCCCTATTGTTGGGGAAGGTGTACTAACCCCCTTTGGGCTAACACTCATATTTTTTTGATCATTTTTGAGCATCTAATCATCTTCTTGTACAGCTTGATATTGTTTGTCCAAGATCACAAATCATAAACTACTAACACATCTTCTACAGGCTTGCAATCAAATACTTCCTTTTATCACTAATCTAGGCACACTTCAATTTCTAAAGGGTCAATATATTGTGTGCTTTGTTTGGGATCATTTGTTGGCGTATGCTCTCCCCTTGCACCTTTCGATGAGCCTAGGGATTAGAAATCACAAATCAATCCAAGTCCTTTGTTATGTTACCTAGGTGTGCTAGCTTGTGCATATGCTCTCTTCTTGCGCTACATGCGAGCCTGGAGATCAGAAACGCCTAGCATTACCTTCCCTTTAGGAGGCTTGCTTGGGGATTTCATCACCCCAAGGAACAACCTCAACCACGTGAACCGATGAGGTATATAAAGGGGGGAGAACAAAAGTTGTACTCCAATCCAATCACATTGTGTCTAGCGAAGCTCTGATACTCAGGTGATTTCGAGTTAGGAGTGCAAGGTTGGTCCAAACGGCTTGATTGACCTTCCCGACCCATGCTTGTGATGGGCTAGTGTTCATGGGTGTGCTTCACATACCCTCTTGGTATTTAGAGGATGCACTAGATCACCTTGTATCATGCCCAAAGCTACTCACCATGTATATCCCTGAGTAGAGGTAGGAGCTCTTTGGGCAAGGTCTTAGTACCTCCAGAGAGAGGGAAAAGGTAAGCATGTTGTCGTATTGGGCCTGTGCCACTGTATCCCTATCTACCGACTCCTGACCGAGCGGTGCCTTGTGCCAATCTTGAGATATTGGCCTCATGGCTAGTTTGCCTACACTAAGTTAATGCACCTACTTGACTAATCTAGGTTTGTGCTTTTTGGCGTGTCTTCTTGTGCTTACCAATGCATATCTTCAATCCATCATATCATTGTCCATCTTGTGTCTATCTACTTGCAGTCTTTAGTCCTTTTGTTAGTCTTTGTCCAGTCATCCTTGGGTGATCCTACTATGTTCTTGGGCAGATCCACCTAGGTAGTCATCCTCGGTCTCCATCCAGTCATCCTTAGGTGGACCCGCTCTATTCTTGGGTGGATACGATCCTACACAAGTGGGTCCACTCTATTCGTAGGTGGTTGTGCTCTATTTTGTTAGTCATCATTGGGTAGATACGCCCTGTCCATAGGCGGATCCGTTGGTCACCTCTATCATCCTCCTTAGGCGGATATGCCTTGTCCATAGGTGGATCCGTTGGTCACCTCTGTCGTCCTTAGGTAGATACACCCTATCCATAGGCGGCTCCAAGTTGCTCTTGGGCGGATTGTTCCTGATAGAAAATCTAGAGAGTCAATCCCTCCTATCACAGATAGCTAGTGTCCTCTTGGGTCCAAAACCACAATCCAATCATTTTTCCTATCCATATCCATTTCCAAACAATCTCTTTCATCTTGTCAACCACCATCAACCTATCCCAAACATCATCCTCTTTGAACAAGGATTCAGCTAAATCCATCCTATCGACATCAAATCATAGATAATCCAAAATCCAACCTCATTTACTTAATCAAGATCCTAAATCTTGAATCAATCATCCATCATAATGCTTTCTTGAGAACTTAGCCTATCTCAAGTCAGGTAATCCCTCGTTTGAACTATTTCACCTCAATCTAGAGGTATAGTTTGCATTGATACCTCCTCTTGCTTGAGAACTTAGCCTATCTCAAGTAGGAAATCCATCCAAGCAACTTTGACATAGGATCTTGATCATAGTTGAGAGGATACTATCAACCATCCATCCAATGATCACCCCATCAGTTTAGTTGCATCCTTGAACTTAGGAGACCCTTCCACCATATTCTAATCTGAACTTAAATCACATCCTAATTTGAGCTTAAACTAAATCCTAACCTGAGCTTTAGTACATCCACATCTAATATCTTCTAATATCGAAACAAATATTAAGATTCCTTCTCCCATATTCTCCTAATCCATTCCATTTCCCTATTAATCATCTATTCCCATCTCTTCCATCCATAACCATCCAATCCAATATCATGGATCCTTATCCTCCATCGACACAACCAAAAAATGTAGTCAAAGGAGATCCCTATTACATTGAGGATGATAATGAAAGTCTTGTTGATCAAGACGAGTACAAAATAGACCCCCTTGATGCTATCATCACTAGCAAGCTTTCTCCAAGCATCTTCCAACATCCAATCACTCATCCAAGCTATCCCATCATGCCTCCATCAACACCCACTAGTAATCCTTATGCTACCTTTGACAAGGGAAATCCATCTTATCCCCCATCCAAATCTTCCTCTTATCACACACATATCCCTCTCATCCAATATCCATATCTCCATCTTATCCCCTAGCCATATATCAACCTCCGTCTTTGCACGACAACACCATTACCTCCATCCCTAGTCCAAATCCACCATCTCATTATCCTCCAAACCATCTCCCAATCTATAATCCTAATCCTCCACTCCATGATCCCAATCCATCATCCACTTCCTCCTATCTCAATCCACCATCCACATCTTCCTATCTCAGCCCACAATCCACTTCCTCCTATTTTAATCCACCATCAATACCCTCCTCTATCACTCCACCTTCCACTCCCTCATCCCTTAATCTTCCCTCCATCTAATCCTAATCCCCAAATCCATCAGCCTAGTCCTCCACCCATTCATAATCCTTCATCTATTCCCAACCATCCATCTAAGCCTAAAATACACTAGTATCTCATTCTAGATGTCATCCAAGGACTCATGATAAAGAAGTCATCACCAAATCCACATCCTGAAGTCTCAGATTCATTTCACCCCACTCCACCATGCACGGTCACTAATGATGAGGCCCTTCTCCATCCTACGCTTATCATTCCTCTTCCCACTCCTAACACCATCCAACCCATCAAAGCCACCCAAATCCAATCCCCTTCTCCTACCCCTACCATTAACCAAATCCAATCCCACAAACTTCATGAATCTTCTATCTTTCCATCCACCCCATTTGAGGAGTCCATCCCAAACTCATCCACTGTCGCACCACCCACACAATTCAACACATGCCAAGAGCTTGTTCCAAAGCATACCGATACATCCCCTCATCCAAATCAAGATCCTACCATCCCACCTAATACCTCCTCATGATCCCTTATCATCCCCTCATCCAAATCAAGATCCTACCACCCTACCTAATACATCTCATGATCCCTTATCATATCCTCATCCACATACAAATCCTACCATCCCATTTACTCCACCTCATGATCCTTTATCACCTCCTATCCAATCTATTCCAATACCACCTCCATATCCCCTTAGTCCTCTTAATTTCACCCATGGTGGTTCACTTGCAGCATAAGAACAAATCATATCCACCACTCGCCCTCTTCCACCTAATAATGGACTTGCATCATGCTTCCAAAATAACAAACATCCTACTATAAACCGAATGCTCAAGACCATGAACTATCAAGGAAAAGGCTTAGGCCTGCATGAGCAAGGTATATTGGAGCCAATCCATGTCAAAGAAAATCCACGTGCACAAGGCCTTGGCTACATATCTCAAGGATCACAATCGAAAAAATGTTTGTACAACCTAAGCAACCTTCTTCCAAAAGAATAATAGGTGCTTCGCATTAGTCCTCCAAACCATTTGTCGCTATCCCCCCTCCTCCATCATATCAACCCAAAACAACCATCCATATTCATCCTTCATCCTCCAAATCCATTTTGGGTCCTTATGTCCCACCATCCACCATCCACCATCACACATCCTCCATCTACTAAGTCCATTTTGGGCCCTTATATCCCAAAATCCCATCCTCAATCTCATATCCTTCCTCCCCTCATCCAAAAGTCACCTATCCCTATCACCCATCATAACCATCCCGCTGTCATAATCCCCAATCAGGACAAACAAAGGCACACCTCCATGCACTTCATCCAACATCCTCCATCCACACATCATATCCAACATCCTACCTCTATCACTCCGTTCATGTTTCCTCCACATCATCCATCTCCTTGCAGCCATACCATTGCTATTGGAAGCAATTTGGATGCCAAAGTAAAAATGCATAAAAACAAACATCCCCATGTCTCCGCAAAAAGACATGGAGAATATAAAGATCCGATCCAAAATCCAATACAAAAGTGCAATCAATCCCAAAGGCCACAAAGGCCTACCAAAGAAAAAATCAAAACCATGTTGATCATAAAGAAAAAAGATGCAATGCCTTCAAATGAAAAATCCATAATGGCATCCAAAGTTGCTAATCCAAAAGCTATGCATCCCCATACTCCATCTCCTAAATATATTTTGGGTCCCTATGTCCCAAAACTCACTATCCTAACTCCTCCATTATCCCCACATCCTCCATCTCTTTCTCCTCCTATCATTCCACATCCCTCACAATATGTGCCAATGTTGGTTCTGAAAACATCCCCCCATCACACTTCCCTTCCATCATTACATCCATACACTTTCCAACATCCTATCCATTATCCCACATATCTCTCCCATCAAATCCCTTTAATACATGCCCTTGCATAATCCATCCATCCTAATAAGGTTGTACCAACATCCAGCAGTCACTTCACACATGGGCTCTTATTACCTTGGTATGACACTAAATGCTTGAATCCATCCTCCATCTCCCATCACTCATCCATTATCTTCCACTTATCCACCTCCATCCATGCGAAAAATCCAAAAATCCAAAAAAGAGTAAAAACAAATCCAAAAAAAAAAAAAGAATAGTCAAGAGAAAAATTTGTCCAATGGTGAAAACTTGGAAAACAGGCACCTTGGGCAAGTACCATGATGAAAACTTGGAAAACAAGCATCATGTGTAAATCCCTCATCCATTTGCTTTCCACACTTGGGGGATTCTTCATTCTAAGCAATTCCTCCCTCCATCTCCTTCATCCCACCTATCATACCCATCCTACCTATCATATCACATTTATCTCAATCCCTCCATCCTCCTTGTGATCTTGATATAGATAGGGGCAAATATATATACATGCTTTGGACCCCTTTTGGAATACATTCCCTCTATCCAAACATTATCATATTCCTTATCCACCTATCATGCTATCATCCATCTACCGTCCTTATCCACCCATCATGCTATCGTCCATCTACCTTACTCATCCACCCATCATTCCATCATCCATCTACCTTACTCATCCACCCATCAGATCCTCATCCATCAACCTCCCTTATCCTCCCATTTACTTATCTTCCATCCCCCGCCTCATCATATATGACATATCTAGAGTGGGGCATCTTATTACTTTGTGACATAGTCCTTGGAGCTCTCATTCCATTAATTCCTCCGAACCATTCATCCCTTCATCCCATGATCCTTCCATCTCCCCATCCTTATCTTACTTCCCCTCATTTGCTCATCCTTCCATCTTCTAGATCCTTATCTTCCCATCCACCCATCCAATAGTCCCTTCCATCTTCCAAATCCTTGTCTCCCTATCTTTCATCCATGTAATGCATCCATACATCTCATTCCATCCCATAATCCATTGTCATTGGAATATAGCTATTGGCTACCCTCACGCAATCCAATATCGTCTATCTCACTATCATCACTTCTACCTCTATCCCACATCTTGCTAATCTCCTATCATTTTTCATCACTCCTATATCCATCACATCATCCTCTCAATGCATCTTTTGATGATTTAGACAACTATCCCATTTCTGAGCTTCACATAATCAACATCTTGTAAATATTCTACATCCTGTATATATCATCGTCTTGTACAAAAGGTCAATCTCATGTCATCATCTAGGTTCATCCTTGTACACATTTATTGCTAGGTCCCATCCTTGTGTTCATTGTGTCACCAAGAATCCCATATCAAGCTAGTGCTTCAACAAAATCCATTAGTCCCCTTGGGTATCATGTATCTTGATCATCTCTTGCCATGAGAATCCTAGGTCTTATCCATCCATCATTGGTCTCCGTAGGATATATCATTCGTCACATCAGACCGCATCAACCCCATCCATCATCCTTATGGCAAAAGATACTTGAGATATTTGTTATTTTTTTGGTGCTTTTGGAATCTTTGCTTATCTTTCTTTTGAGCTTCCTACTTCACCTACTTGAGGTCGCCACGATCCATCATATCATGGTGTGCTTTGACTGGTGAAAACAGGGGCAATTCTTGGCTTTTTGTTTGTTGTGTTTTCTTGGTTGTCTCACATAGTATCCACCAAGATCCTTTGGGGTCTTTTGTGCATCCTTTGTGCTTGCGGTTTTCCAACATCGTGCCCACCAAAGCCCTTGTGCCTTTGTGAGATGTTGGACTAACCTCTTGTTTATTGCGTCAGTCCTATGCATGTGATACGAAGTCACCTTGATTCCTCATACCCTGGTGCATAGTATCCTATGCTATATCAAATTAAGTGCTCATTACATGGTAGTTCTAATACGGCACTCCAAATCCCCCCATCCATTTATCCCACATCTTTCTAATCCATTCATCCTTCATCTTTATCCCCCAACTACCTATTCTATCTATTTTCATCACTCCACTTAATCTTAGATTTTGTGTGCACATGAATCCTCATCCATTTGTTCATCTATCCTCTAATATTCCTCTTGCTACAATCATATGCATCCCACCCATCCTAATCATGTCATCATCCATTCAATCTTCTTAGGATAATATAGATTTGTTCTTCTAGGCATCTTTTCCTCTGTCATATTCATCTATTTCATCAATCCTATTGCTCCTAGCAATCTCACATCTCAAGCAAATCCTAATCCATGCCATCTAGCCCAAAACCATTTAATTGCATCTTTGGTCTTGTTCCTAGCCTTGTTGTAAGCCTTGATCCAAATCCAATCATCATTGTCAGAACGTATCCTTCCCTATCAATGTGTTGTTTTGGGATATATCATTCCCACATCAACTCTCCATCCATCATCAATCAATCTTGGCTTTTCAATATGACCAAGGCAACATCATGTTTGTCTTTGAATCCTTTTGTGCTTGCTCGCTTATCATCTCCTCCTTCCATTATCTCTTCCTCTTCAAACTTTTCTATCTATCCATCATCCTGCATCATTTTACCTCATTCATTTCGAGAGCACATTGGTGTTCTCTTAGACCCGCATGTCCTCTCGAGGGGGCATCCTCAATCCTAATCTTTATCTTCACTCCCATCACCTTTCCTCCTAGTCACTCCTTTGAATGACCGGGGCATCTTCCTTAATCTAACCATCTTCTTCCTAGTGCAATGTCTTAATATTCTTTGAAATGATGCTACTTCGTAACACCATCTCAAAGAAGGGCAAAATGTAGACACTAAAAATTGACCACTTCCATTTGATCAATCTACCCCTAATTCGACTAATTTCATACCCTCTATATTAATTAAATAATACCCAATTATTTAATTAATATTCAATTATCCCCTATCCCTTCGTCTTAATCTATTTCCTTTATTTTCCTAAGTCCTAGCCTAAGGTAAATATTTAATTTTTTATCTACATCTATCCTACCTTACCCTTTCTATCCCATAAATTAAATCAATTTACCCTCTCACATGTCCCATCCTCCAGCTTTTGCAACTTGCCTCCTAATCATTTTCATTAGCCTAATCCTCACCTAACCTACCAACTAAGCATGTGCACACACTTAATCCTTGATTAAGTGGGTCAACCTCCCATCACATCAAGCACATGGGCTTAGTACCATGTCACATGGGTCTTGTCCCATCATACCCTTATCCCTCTCAACTCATCTCATTGTGCTACTCGGAACAATCTCATGAGTTGAGAGATCACCTCGCATCTCAACCCTTGATCCTCAACTTTCAATCTCAACCCTCCATCCATTTTTTATCCAAATCTATATATCCAACCCTTAACCATTTATCAAGAGGGCTTTCACACATTTTCCTTGGAGTGTCTTTATGTTGCCAAAATTTCGTGAGCACACATCCAAATCGAACATCTTGGACAAATCTACACAACGGGAGGCTTGGCATTAGATTCTATGCTGGTTTGAGCTTTCTTTCGCCTTATCTTGAGTGTTGTTTTGATTATGTGTTTGTTGTGTTTTCATTGTGATTTCTCTTGATTTTAAGCACAAATTTCATGCACACACAATGGAAGATTTCTCAATAAATCCTTGCAACATCTATAAAATGATTTGCTCACAACCAATCATTATTGGCTGGAAATTGCACTTTTGAGAGCGATTCTTTAGGATTGCCCTCTCCTTGGAGGATTTTGGCATTATACTAATGATCTGGTTCTTCCAACATAGATAAAAAATGGTTACCTCTTCCATCTAGTTGGAAAGGATATAGACCAAAACACTATTGCGATGGATGGCCCCTTATTCTATACTAATTGCATAAACTGGTAAATTTGAAAGGATCGTGTGCATTCCTTTTTGTAAGGCTTCCCTTATGCTTTCCAAAATCTTTTGTTTAACTCACAATGGCCTAAAAGTTTGAGATGATTTATCATTACCTTCTCCTCTAATAATAGAGAGGCTCCCCAATGGAATTGTTTTACATTCTTCCATGGTAAGTTGTATGGTGTGGCTACCTCCTCTCTAGATTTAACAATGCGATAGTAATTTACACCCTTCAATAGAATGCCTTGAAGTAACAAACTTGATCTATGGAGCAATCATCAAGATCCATGGTATTAGTAGCACCAATTTATGCAAGACCGATACCTTTGGGTTTTTCTTTAGCCTCGTAAAGGTTCTTAATTCCATGGACTTCCTTGCCATCATATCCCATTCTCTTTGAAAGATCTGGGAAAATTCCTTTTGTATGTGACTCACTACTAAATGATTCACATGCCTATTCAATTCAAGAAGCGACAGATTGAAGGCACTTGGCATGCTCTCTTTAGCCATTCTGTAGACATTTTGTTTTAAGTCCTTCTTCCTCAGAGTAGAAGAATAATTGTTCCTTAATGAAAGATGGAGTTTAGGCACTTGCCATGCTCACTCTGGTTGTTCTTTCGGCATCTTGTTTGCAGGCTTTCTTCCATTTAGTAGAAGACTTCTTATCCCTTTACAATTCTTCATGATCTACTTGGATCTTAGCCAACATCCACTTTTAGTTATTTTTACCAATTTTTCTTGTGCTGGAGCTTTTTAATGAATTTAACATTTATCCTCCACCTCAACTAGTCATTCAAAGATTGTCAACTAGGCATTTGAACTTGCGCACTTGAGTTTTCATCCATAAAACATGGTTGAGAATAATTTGTTGGGTGATGATTCCTTTCTTCCAAATGTAGAACCTTTCTGTACAGTTTCAGAATCTTCTCCCATAGTGATTGAATATTTGTATTGCACTAATGTTGCTTCTCCTTGTTTGTCTTTCCAAGGTATAGTCTTCACTATAGGAGGTGGTGTGTGCTCCCATGGATTGGTGTCTACTATAGGAGGATACTGATTTGTTATGCATGGTCTTGGGTCAGCAAAACCACAAAAATGGGACAAAAAATGCCATTGTGACTACAAAACCACAAACCAAATGACTATCCTACTGCAATTGTGTTCCTCTTGAACAATCAAGCAAAATAAGAAAAGCACTTAGATCAAAATATGTATGGCAATATTAGGGTCTCTCCATGGCCTTCGACATGGTATCATAAGAGTAGACCGCAAGATGGGTCTTAAACATGGCACGGTGACCACTAGACAAAAAAGCTTACAGATATAATGGCTTTCTTCTCAAAATATTGGATAAAATTTAGCAAAAAACATCTAAAATCCAAGTCTCTATGACAAAGTTATGTCCTCTCCAAGTATTGGATATATGGCATCACAGCCACTAGACCACAACACAGTCTCCCTGTTACTGGGCCACCAAATGGTCTCTCCATCACTGGTCAAGAATAGGGTCTATCAGTCATGAATACCTGACATCTAGTTGTGCACAGATAAAAACTTCAAGAGAACAAAGAATGGATTATTGGATGAAAATATGATGTCTCTGTTAAATTTAGGTGAACAGATTAAATGCACAGAAAAATAATTCGAAATCAGACAAAATAACACAGCATATACCCTGGGAAAACCCTCCTCTTGAGGGAGAAAAACCCAGCAACAAAGATCTCTCTTATATTTGATGCAACAGTGGCAATTTTACAAATTACAATGAGGTCTAACACAAGACCGATACCTGGCAATAATGAATGACAAATAGATTCTAGAAAACACCTGGCAGTATCAGAACACAGATCCGATAATGTTCAATCTGCACTGAGAAGTCTTCAAACCATGCACTGAATTTTCTTCAATCTTGGATTCGCACAACACTGTGAATGTTCGCCCTTGTAATATTGTATTCGCACTTGCTTGTTATATCCACACTCGAGTATATTGCAGGCTGATAAGAATCACTTCAATCTGTACCTTGAATTTGCACTGATTGATATCACGGAGTTGGTGAATTCGCACTTAGATCTCAACCAAGTTCGCACATTACCATCGATTGTGTTCGGACTTAGATCATGGACAAATTCGCATATAATCATCGGCTGTGTTCGCACTTAAATCATAGACAAATTCGCGTATAATCATCAGCTGTGTTCGCACTTGAATGATAGCTAAGATCAGACTTCAGTATATATCAAAAACTGACTGGAATGGACGAACAATTGAATATAAATACAAGTGAGTGGAATGAACTTAATCCTTCATGTCGGCCTTGATAAATATTATGCATGCCTCTTCACAAGAGGTCGGCCTCAAAACATAACCACGCATTAAATGTCTTCATGATAATAGCTCAAGATGAATTCCTATCTTCTCATGTCGGCTATGAAGATAAACCATAATAATAATAAATATAACTTGAATAGCCAATGGCTATCATTCAATTATATTTCCACAAAGGAGCTGAGCTGGAAAAAGCTACCGAAGCTGCTATATCATTAACACTCCCTCTCAACTAGGGAGAGAACTTCCAACTGCATAAAACATATTATCTCCATTTGAGGTTCATCTGCCACCATTGCCTGCAATCAGATATAAAGAGAGAAATATCACCTCAATGTGATATCAACCATCACATGGTTAAGTACTAGTGTTCATCACTTGCGTGATGTTGTCACCTCAACGTGACTTTCACCATGGCTCTCCCAGAGGGTGAAACACAAGTACAAGAAAATCATCACGGACTCTCTCACGTGATGTTGTCATGGAGTCACACATGACATCCACCATGACTCAACTCAGAGGGTGGAAACGAGGGCTTTCACCTCAAATTCTTCCGTCACAGAAGAAAATGCAATAGTAAGTACAAGTGTTCATCACTTGCGTGATGTCACCTCATCGTGACTTTCACCATGGCTCTCCCAGAGGGTGAAACACAAGTACAACATATGTCATGGAGTCGCACACATGACATCCACCATGACTCAGCTCAGAGGGTGGAAACAAGGGCTTTCACCTCAAATTCTTCCGTCATAGAAGAAAATGCATTAACAAGGGATTTCACCTCGAACTTCTCTCACAGAAGAACTCATTAAGCAAGGCTCACTGATATGAGACTCATACTTCAAGGTGGATTCTCCACCATACCAAGCTTGTCTCGAAAGTATACAAACTTTGTCCTGGCGAGAGGCTTGGTGAGAATATCTGCCGTCTGCTCATCAGTGCTAATGTACCTCAACTGTACCCTTCCAGTACCATATCTCTGATATAGTGGTACTTGATCTCAACATGCTTGGTTCTGTCATGAAACACAGGATTGACAGAAAGCTTCACACAACTCTGATTATCACAATGAATGATAGTAGGCTCCTTTGATTGTCCAAATAATCCTGCAAGGAGCTTACGAAGCCACACTGCTTCCCGAGTTGCCATGCAAGCTGCAATGTACTCAGCCTCTGCTGTACTCAATGCTACAGAAGACTGCTTCTTGCACGAAATCATAGCAGAACCCAAACTGAAGCAACAGCCGGTGCTCTTCCGACTTGGACACAACCGCCCAATCGTAATCGAAAACCAAGTAACTCCAAGTGCAGACTGGTATTCAACCCATATCCAACAGCGCAAGTATCTCGGATATGTTTAGCTGCAACAAGATGTATCGTCTCGGATCACACATAAACCGCTAAGGCACTCAACGCATAGCAAATATCAGGTCTAGTGTTAACTAGATACATCAAGGATCCAATCAGCTGTCTGTACAATGTAGGATCCACCAAATCTGAACTAGCTGCAGCCTCCTTCAATTTATGAAGATTGGTTTCCATGGGAGTAGACATGGATTTGCAATACATCATGCCAAATCTCTTAAGTATGTCAATGGTGTACTTCCCTTGATTTAGAATCATACCATCTGACTTCTGCTAGACTTCTAAACCAAGGAAGTAATGCATGAGCCCAAAGGTCCTTCATCTCAAATTCAAAAGTTAAATCCTTCTTACATTCAAGAATCAGATGATCTTCTCCAGTGAGGATTAGATCATCAACATATAAAACCAAAATTAATGCATCACCATTGATTACCTTGAAGTAGAGATTTGAATCAGCATCATTCTTCAAGAAGCCCAAGCTTGATAGATACTGATCAATCCTTTCGTACCATGCACAAGGAGCTTGCTTAAGACCATACAAGGCCTTCTTCAGCTTGCAAACATGAGACTCTTTCCCATGAATCTCAAATCCATCAGGTTGCTCTATGTAAACTTCTTCCTCAATCACTCCATTGAGAAAGGCTGTCTTCACATCCATCTGGTGAATCTTCCATACAGAAGTGTAGCGAGCAACAGGAGCAAAAGTCTCATCATAATCAACTCCCTCTTTCTGAGAAAACCCATGAGCCACAAATCTTGCCTTGTACTTCTCAATGCTTCCATCTGCAGCATGCTTAATCTTGAATAGCCATTTAGAAGATACCATAGACTTGCCCTCAGGTCTAGGAACGATATCCCAAACATCATTCTTAAGAATTTACTGATACTCCTCTGTCATAGCATCTCTCCAAACTTGAAGACTAGATGCTTCCTCAACACATGAAGGCTCAGATTCTATAATCTGACTCATCAAGGCAACATAACTGGAGAACTTATGTGGCCTTTTGCTTTCTCTGAATGTGCCTTTAGGAGCTGCAAAGCTTTCAGCCTCTTGCATAGTGCGACTAGCCCATAGAGGTCTCTTCTTCCCAATAACAATGTCAGTAGGCCCATCAATAGGTTCCAAGGGTTCAACTGGATCAAGATCTTCCTTTGGTTCCATTGTCTCCCTCTGAATCTCAGGAGTATGGTCAACTTCCATGTCCTGAGGAGACTCTTCATTATCAATTTCCATATGAATCCATCTGGATCTCCTGAATGCAACATCTTCCTCGAATGTGACATCCCTACTGATCTCTATCAACTTCTGACCTGGAATGTAAATTCTGTAAGCTTTTGATGTCTCACTGTAGCCCACAAATATTCCTTTCTTGCCAGAAGGCTCCAGCTTGGTTCTCTTTTCTTTGGGAACATGAATATAGACAAGACAACCAAAGATCCTCAAGTGACTGACTTCAGGCTTCTTCCCTGTAAAGGCTTCTTCTGGAGTCATATTCTCCAAGATCTTATGAGGACTTCTGTTCTGAACATATACAGCTGTCCTGGAAGCTTCTGCCCATAGGAAGGTTTGCAGATTTTGATCATGGATCATGGCCTTTGCCGCTTCCACAATTGTCCTGTTCTTCCTTTCTGCAACACCATTTTGTTGAGGATTATAGGGAACACATAGCTCCCTCTTAATCCCTGCATCAGTACAAAAGTTTCGAAAACTACTAGAGGTGTATTCTCCACCATTGTCAGATCTGAGGACCTTAATTCGTTTACCAGAAAGATTTTCTACTAAAGCTTTAAACTCTTTAAACCTATCCAGTACTTCCTCAGATTCTTTAGATTTCAAAAAATAAATCCAAGTCTTCCTAGAGTGATCATCAATAAAGAGAACATAATACAAAAAACCACTCGAAGAAGGAACAAACATAGGACCACATAAATCAGAATGAATTAGGTCTAAAATACACTTAGATCTATTTTCTCTACTATGAAAGGGGGCTTTTATATTCTTACCTAATGCGCAGCCCTTGCATGTACCTTCGTGCCCCTGGTTGAATTTAGGAAGGCCCGTCACCATCTTCTCCATAATGGGTAGGGCTCGGAAGTGCAGGTGAGCCAATCTCCGATGCCAAAGATCACAAAGACTGGAAGAGTCATGAACCAATGCTTGTAGAGGATGTGAGCAAACCTTGTAGAGGTTATCATGTCTAACTCCAATTACTTGAGCATCCTTGAAGTTAGAGTTCTGCATCCACACTAGAACTTTTCCTTTGGAGAAGGCAACTTGATATCCTTTATCTTCCAAAGCTGAAATGGAAATAAGATTACGCTTGATTCCGGGAACATAAAGAACATTACCCAATTGAAACGATATGCCGGAATCCAAGTGAAGTGTGGAGGTCCCAATTCCCTTTACGGAGTAGCTGGCATCATCTCCAATGATGACTTGTTCAAAAGATTCCTTTTCCACCAAACTCGATAAGTGCTCCTTGAATCCGGTTATGTGACGGGAGGCACCACTGTCGATTATCCAGGTGTTGGAGTTGGAAGGTATACAGCTTGATAATGCTGAATGAGACATGAATTCACTTGAACCCTCAACCTTCAAATCATACACCATCTTGACAGTCTGAACAAATGAGATAATCTGAGTGCAATAATCCGATCACGATCCTCAAACCCGCTCTGATACCATGTTAAATTTAGGTGAATAGATTAAATGCACAGAAAAATAATTCGAAATCAGACAAAATAACACAGCATATACCTTGGGAAAACCCTCCTCTTGAGGGAGAAAAACCCAGCAACAAAGATCTCTCTTATATTTGATGCAACAGTGGCAATTTTACAAATTACAATGAGGTCTAACACAAGACCGATACCTGGCAATAATGAATGACAAATAGATTCTAGAAAACACCTGGCAGTATCAGAACACAGATCCGATAATGTTCAATCTGCACTAAGAAGTCTTCAAACCATGCACTGAATTTTCTTCAATCTTGGATTCGCACAACACTGTGAATGTTCGCCCTTGTAATATTGTATTCGCACTTGCTTGTTATATCCACACTCGAGTATATTGCAGGCTGATAAGAATCACTTCAATCTGTACCTTGAATTTGCACTGATTGATATCACGGAGCTGGTGAATTCGCACTTAGATCTCACCCAAGTTCGCACATTAGCATCGACTGTGTTCGGACTTAGATCATGGACAAATTCGCATATAATCATCGGCTGTGTTCGCACTTAAATCATAGACAAATTCGCGTATAATCATCAGCTGTGTTCGCACTTGAATGATAGCTAAGATCGGACTTCAGTATATATCAAAAACTGACTGGAATGGACGAACAAGATCTATTATCTTGATGAATTCCTATCTTCTCATGTCGGCTATGAAGATAAACCATAATAATAATAAATATAACTTGAATAGCCAATGGCTATCATTCAATTATATTTCCACAAAGGAGCTGAGCTGGAAGGAGCTACCGAAGCTGCTATATCATTAACAGTCTCCACTTTTGGACTGCAACATGGTCTCTCTATCACTGGACCACAACAAAGTCTCTCCAGCATTAGACCATGATCTGTAATTATACAATCTTTGAGGGATACAACTCATCAGACAGATACTTATATAATATATTGTCCTAGAAGCATGGTTTGGTCAGAGAGCTTGAAGTCACTATAAGAAAACCTACTGTGCTCTTAGCATTTTAGCATAGGAACAAAGAAATATGTCAGCCTTGGAAGGGTCAGTTCTCTCAGGAGATTTTTCCTGGCCATCATTCATTTTTTGATATAGTGTTCAATCATCTAAGAATAACTTACTGTAATAAAGTGATTTCAGTAGGTTCCAAATTCCAATACAAATGATGAGAACGTGGCTTTTAGCTTCAATATGCATAAATGTATTAAAGTAATTATTAATTAGTAATGGCCAATTAGCTTTTAGTCATAGGCTTTAAATAAAGTCATTCCAACTTTAGGATATTCTTTTTGCTTAATTAGTTTGTTCTTTATAATTCCACATTCATAGAGTGGCTTGTTGCCCTTTATTGTAGACATGTATAAGTAAGCTCTCGCTTCTTATTTTATCAACCTTGGAAGCATCAGTTCTCTCAGGGGATTTTTTCTGGCCATCATTCATTCCTTAATACAGTGGTTAATCATCTAAGTGAATGATGACAACATGGCGTTTAGCTTCAATATATATAAACGTATTAAAGTAATTATTATTTTGCAATGGTCAATTAGCTTTTAGTTGTTGGCTTTAAATAAAGTCGTTCTGACTCTAGGGTATTCTTTTTGCTTTATTAGTTTATTCTTTTTAATCCCACATTCATAAAGTGGTTTGTTGCCCTTCATTGTTTCCATATATAGGTAAGCTCTTGCTTCTTATTTTATCAATGAATGTCTTGGTAATCTTTCTGTGCTACATATTTTGTAATAAAATGTGCACATACAATTCATTTTGAGTCTTACCATGTTTGTAGACACGACACTATATTTCTTGCAATCACAAGCATTGCAGAATAAATGACATTCCATAGACTTGGTACATATTAAACACAAGTGAGAAAATTGGAAGAGCCTTGAATAGCAAGTTTCAAAATGTTGTTTAAAGAACAATATTAAAACCTTCTGACATGTTTAAACTCAGCAGCAAAATGCATATCATTCTTTACCATTCTATACATATCAAGGACAACTACCCCTCATTAACTTGCTTGTCAATGACCTAAGCATACTTCACTCTTAAATGGTACTTTTAATGCATTCCAATGCAAACAATAGTTGAGGACATGACTGTCGGTTTATTGTGCATAGGTACAAACTTGCAAGTTATTGAGTATAGCAACTAGATTCCTTATGAAGCCAAGGTAAGATTGTCTTTTGTGATACGTATTGCAAAAAAACTGAACAGAATTTTTGCAGAGAATTCATCAGTAAATTTTAAAACATTACGTCAAGAATATGCACACCTCATGCCACGACTGCTTCCTCCCCAATCACAATATCTTACTACCAGTTTCTTTAGCTGCCATAATCCATTAAGTGCCATAGCTGCACAACTTGCTTTAACCTGAACATTTATCAGATATCGACTGCAATAAAAAATCTCATTCAAGATTCTAAGTGAATTCAATGTGATATACAAATGCATATTATGCACAATAAAGCAAGAAAACGCTTCCATAGCTAACTAGAGCACAAATGAGGATCAATGCTATCTTTTCTACACATAATTAAAAAAATGGAGAATAAAATAAAATTGTAGAAACCAGAGTTTGCAATATCAACAAAAAACTGTTTCTGTTCCTAGGGCTTCAAGGTCCCTAAGTCTTAAAGCCTTATAGAGTCGAAAATTACCTGCAAACTTGCCTTTTATCCAATATAAGCAGCAACAACAAGCTTAACATCACAATGTAGAGATTGCAATTGGTTTGCCCAATTGCTGTTTAGTTTATACATATTAGCAGTTAATAATAATTTATCTTTTTAAAGTATTCAACTAATTATTTTTGAAGTTGCAATTTGAAAAGGTATAACCAAAAAGCTAGGACTAAACTACTACTGTAGTCAACAGATGCACATTCTCAGTTTCTGCCATGAACCATCAGTCCTTGACATATAATGTGTTCAGGATTTTTCAAGAAAACTTTTACTGTTGCCTAGTATGTGGGAGTCACAATTCCTCAAATGTGCTGTGATCCACAAATGCATAGCCTATGACTGTTGCAAAAACTCCTTCAGATCTTAAAATAGACTAAGTTGGTGATTCAATATTATACTACTGAATTCAACATGCATGCCATATTTCATGTTTGTTACGGGTATTTGCTGCCATGTGCATTCAAATCATCAATTAAAAGTGTTTGTCTATAACACACATCAATACCATAGTTACCAAGAGACTCATATGTTAATCCTTGGTACTAATTTCCCGTATTGGAAATGCATCCCCCTTGGAGATTCATATGGGGACATCTGCAAACATTAGCATTAGGAGATTACCAAAGAAGTTTCTTTGCATCTCTATTCATCTCCGCTAAGCATTCCTTTGAAATTGGGAAACTTGCTACAGAGGTTTCTCAGATATATCATATAGCTTACATTGGGTTTTTTTAAGTGCTAATAAGTGGTTGACAAAAGCTAAAAAAACTAAAGAAATACATTAATAGACTTGTAATTTTCTATTTATTAAATAAAAATTTACAAGTTTTCTGCAGTAGCATGTTTTCTTATTAAATCCCAATGAGGTAATAGTACGAAGAGAAACAATAATAAAGCTTAAGGTGTGTACAAGCATTGAAATTTTAAATGATTGAAAATATAGTCATCTCTGAGGACCCCCATACTAGGCGTTATACCCTAGCCTTTGTCTATTATTTTATATCATGATGATGATTATCAAATTTCAATACTATTAATCTTTGCTTTCATTGACATCTATTTCAATACTCCAAATGTTTTTTTTTAATTTTTAAGCATTTTCTTTATAGTTGCACACCCATTGTATGGTTATTTCTTTCTATATTTTAGTTTTCTATCTCTACACACACACACACATCTCCAAATGCCCATCTCCAACCTTTTTGAAAATGGCATACCAGGTCTTGTTCCGATCTCCTGGTAACTATGGTGAATACATCACCACAAATCAGGTGGACTACAACCTTATGCTGATGCACATGCTCCAATAGATGATATACATGAAATTATACCCTCTCCTACAAGATCCTCAGTCTTATGCCCCTATAAATAGCATATAGCATTTTCCATGCTAGAATGACTATTTACTCAAATTCCAATTTGCAACAATCAAAATGGCAATAGTATGTAATAACAAAACCATACTCCATTGTAACCCTCAAATATCTGAGCACATGTTTTGCTTCTACCCGATGCTTTTGTCTTGGTTCCCCCATGAACTGAATCAAGGTGTTCACTGCAAAATATATATCTAGTCTAGCATTGACCAAATACATTATACAACCTATCACGAGCCTGTATAACATGGGATCAATTCTTAATCTAAATTTCTCACCTTCTTCATATTGATGATCACAGTTGTGGCTATAGGTCTGCAATCCTTCATTCGGAATTGCTTTAGGATTTCAATTGTTTACTTACCCTGGCCAAGGAAGATCTCCCATGGTTTCTACCAAACCTCTAAACCCAACAGTAAGGCATCAGGCTAATGTCCTTCCTCTCAAACTCAACAACTAAATTTGCTTTGCACCCTACAATGAGCTTCTCTACTCTTGTGATAAACAAATCATCTACATCCAATACCAAAATAAGTAGATCAGACCCAGCAAAAATATAATATAGATTAGGATTTACTTCACTTTTGGTGAAGCCCATACTTTACAAATATTCATCTATCCTGGAATACCAAGCGCTTAGTGCCTATTTGAGTCCATACAAGGCATTCTTAATCATGTAAGCATAGGATTCCTTCCTATTTACCTCAAAGCCCTAAGGCTACTCTATATACAATTCTTCCCCAATGATAGCATTAAGAAAAGCTGTCTTAACATCCATCTAATGTATCTTTCATCCCATAAATGAAACTAAAGACAAATTGTTCTAATGGAAGTGTATCTGGCAATTGGGGCAAATGTCTCCTCATAGTCCACTCACTCTTTTTAAGATAACCCTCTCGCCACAAACCTCACTTTGAATCTCTCATTTTTGTTATCTACAGCATGCTTGATTTTGTAGAGCCCGCTAGAACTCACAACTAATTTCCTTTCCCATCTTGGCGCTATGTCCCATACATCATTTTCATGATAAAGGTGTGCTTCTCCACCATGGCATCCTGCCAAACTTGCTGGCCTACAGCTTCTTGGTAGTTGAAAGGCTCTAAATCTATGATGCTACACATTAATGCTGCTAGAACTGGTTCACCTTGTAACCTGTATAGATTGCCTTCTCTAACCCCTATAACTTGTGCAATATCTAGGCTAGATTCTTTCAATCTGATAAGAACTTGTTGATTCTTGAATTCTACAACATAGCCCTTCCCTTCCACAACTAAAATTGGAAGAAAATTCTTCTTGAGACTAGGAACAAACAAAACATCATCGAAATGTAAAGAGATGCCTGACTGAAGTTGAAAGGGAATTGTACCAATTCTTGCTACTAGATACTTGGCATCATTACCAAGCTCAAGCTAAATTCCAAAGATATGTTCTTTTAAATTAGTTAAACACTATTAGGTTGATGTCATATGTCTATATACCCCATTGTCCACATACCGAGCATTCCTTGGAGTCATGTTGGTAGACAAGATACCACTGAGAAATCCTTCTCACACTTAGCAGCAAATGAGCCTATGCAGAATTTCCTATCCAAGATAAAAAGTCAATAGCCTCTGCCAACCTCTCTTCATACAATGGCTAATCTTTGCACAAAACATACATAGATAAATATTCCAATAAAATTGAGATAAATGATCTTTTCTTCTACAATGTTTGAAAACGAACAAAGACTTGAAAGACTTATATGCATGCATTTTTATATTTCCATTATGCTTGGAGCTTGCATAAGGCTTGTGGAGGGGAGTTGTGTTATCTTTTCCTTGACTAACATTGGAAAGGAGACCTATGTTTATAGTAATTTCCTCAAGCTCTTGCTCAAAGTCGAGACCTCTTTGGATCATACGATGGCACAATGATGATTTCAGTTCCTCTTTGTAACATGTTGCTTTCTTGGGTTCTAAAAGTATATCCAAGGCTTGCATATAGTCACCTTGCTCAACTTCAATGGAATTTGTTACGCCTTGGCCATTCTTCCCCATGGTCATCCACCTAATTTCTTCTAGCCCTAACATTTCGATACATAACCAAATACACATTTCAAGTCTTGCTGACCAAGTTTTGGCCGTCTATGGACAACATAAATCCAAATTTTGCCTTCTTTGGCCATCACAACCGATCCTTTTTGACAACTTAAATTATGTTCCTTTAGTGTCGAATTCAAAATAAAAAATAATGTTGCTCATTTAAGTCATATGATAGCTCATGTTGAGAAGGAACAAATGATAAGTTGTTTTCACGAGGTATTTTTTTACGATTGCAACTGCACACCTTTGTGATCTTGATATTCATTTTAAGACACCTAATAGATAAGAATACAATCAAATACAAACTCCAATCCCTTTCACAGTTCAAAATACCTCTACCTGAAGAAACAAATAGGGATAACCGTAGGTATTACAATAATATCATATATGAAAACAGCCATAGATAAAACCACAGAACCAATGCCATTTATTTAACAAATAACAACAGAATTGTTTTCGAATGAAATAAAACACAACAAAAACGATCCGGCCACGTACAAATTCCACAAAGAAAAATCACTGAAACCGTGGCAAGTGACTTACCTCAAGATTCTGCACAAATTGTGTCGTGCTGTCAACGATGCCGATGAGAAAAAATGGGCAGAGTATGCAAATATTACGAAACCATACCAAAGCAGCTTTGTTTTTAAAATGAGACGAACCAGAAGCACCCTCCCTGCAGCTACTGCTTCAATCCATTCACAGTAAGCGAAAAGTAAAACTAAAAATATCGGGGTTTTAGAGCTGCTAGATTCTTGAGGTCGAGACAAGATTTTTGCAGCGTTTTAAACGAAACTATTGGTTGCGAGTTAAAATTTATTTTCAAGGGGCGATGAATGTTTCATCTGCCTGAATGTTGTTTTTCCGGCATTTGTCAACTGCCCGGGTGAAAGCTGCTTCAAAATATAGCGTATCGCCCGATAATAAAAACTCAAAAACTTGGTGATTTTTAATTGCTTTGATGGGGAATTTATGAAGAGCCCTTATGGGTTGATATATATCTGAAATCTCAACCTTTCGATAAGATTGAAATGAAAAATAGAATATATAGGGGATTTTGGACGGTGTATGATCTATGCTAGGGTTTTCTTGTGCCTGCGGTCATTCTTGGCCCCTTTTGCATCATACTGTGTTTATTGTACAAAAAAAAAAAAAATCTTGTGTGTACGACCGCATTTATTGTAGTTTTTTTTTTGTTTTAATATGCCTTCAATTGTCTCTAACCCAACAATTTATGTTGGTGGTGGCGGTTCAACGACTCTACTCAATGGCTCCTCCTTTGAACAAACAACCTCGAAAATTTGTTTCGAAAGTTTTTCACGAGGTAAGTCTTTTGACTCTCTAGTTGATGTGGTTTTATCTTTACCTGATTTTGATTATGATTGTCAATGGCTTGAGCAACATACCCTTGTTGGGTATTTTGTTGGGAGGACTCCCCCTGAAAGTGTGCTTAAGGAATGGGTCAACAAGGCCTGGGTCCCTCATGGGGTCCGCCTTGATATGGTCCAAAACTTAACCAAGGGTTTTTTCTTGTTTCGCTTTGCAGAGGTTGATCATGTCTAGGCAATCTTGACACATGGTCCTTGGTATGTCTAGTCTTCTTTATTATTTTTCCAGGCATGGACCCGAGACTTCGCTATTTCAGATGACACCAAGTTGCGGGTCTCAATCTAGATTGAATTTACAAGTTTATCTTTGCCTTGTGTGCCTTTTCTAAATCATATTGTGTCCTCTATGGGGAGGGTCATTTGTATTGAGTCAGATAGGTTTTTTCAAGCCTGACCCCAAAAACGGGTTTGTGTTGAAGTAGACCTTTCACAAGATTTGAAGGACTCCATTGGCATTCAAATTGGCACTCTCAGGCATAGTTAAAAGGTCACTTATTTTAATCTTCCTAACACATGTTATAGGTGTCAATCTGCAAACCATAAGATCAAGGACTGCCCTTTGGCAGTACCTCGCACACCTTCTTCACCACGAGAATTTGAAAAGTCGCATCAGACAAATAATTATGTTGCCAAACTTGATGAAAAATGGACCATGGTTACGAACTAGAAAAATAAGTTTAGTGGCTTTGGGTCAACTTCCAAAGCCCCTGAGCTAGCCAAGAATGTTTCAAACCTTTCGGCAAAGGGGAAAGAGGCTCCGATCAGGGCTGATAATGTTCCAGCAAGGCCTGGGCTGAAGACTACGTCTCAGCCTATTGTTGTTATGATAGTGCAGTCGAACGTTTCTCCTCTTATGTCGGGAGCTTAAAGGCGGCCTCACAATCCTTCCCCACCATTGGAAGAAGGTGAATATGTACAAGAGAAACATAGATTTTCTTCTCCTCCGATTCAAATTGGGTTAGTTCCACCAGATTTTTTGCAAAATCGCTTCTCTTCTTTGAATGAAGAGGAGTCAGACTCCAACGATATGGAGGAGTTTCATTCATGAATTTCCTCTCATGGAATGTTTGAGGTCTAACAGACCTCTCTAGAAAGTATTCTGTTAGGAATACTTTGAAGAAATATTCTGGTATTGAAGTGCTTTGTCTCCAAGAAGTTAAATTTTTTGATTTTTTGCTCGTGTCGGTTTGTCACTCTATTTGGTCAGCCAGTCAAATTTTTTGTACTAATCATGAAGCTGGGTGTGGCAAAGTTGTCACCCTTTTGTCCCCATGGTGGCACACTTGTGTGGTCGACCACGATTCTGACCCCACACATCGGCTTGTCCAGATCCTTCTCAACATTGATAATCACTCATTTGAGATTATTAATGTTTATGCTTCTAATGATGTTGTGGCGTTGGATTGTTGATTCATTACTAGTTACTACTTGGTTATTGTGTGGGATTTCAATATGGTTGAGATGACCTATGATAAATATGACACCTTGCCATTCAGATGGGCAGCTGGCGAAAGGGAGGCGTGGTTCTACATGTGTAATAAATTGGGGCTCTTTGATCCCAATATTGGTCGCCATCATTCTCATTCCTTCTAGAGCACACTTGGTGTAATTACAGGGTCAGTTCTGACAGGGTATTTAAATGCCTTGATTGTGTTATGATCTCGGCTCAATCTTTTTTTCTTTTTCTTTTGACAACTCTTCACTCCTAGTTAAGTTGTTAGTGGATGTGACTTTTTCATATCGTTTTCCCATTTCTTTTTGCATTGAATGGGAGACAAGACAATCTCGGGCTTGCAAAACACATTTCTTTTTTAACATGTCTATGCTTTGTCATCAGCCCACGTTGGCCGACATTCATAGGGTCTAGAATTTGGAGTGCAGGCCAACTCATCATAAGGCTAGATTAATTGGTGAAATGATGCTATCACTCATACGACAAGATTTTGCGCATTTATGGGCGCTAGCTTGCCATTTTTTGTCGGCGGTCTTATGAGGCTACCACAACTGACCTCTGTTCAACTACCAAGGCTTTGGCGGCCAACCCTTTCTCCCCATCATTACAAATCAAGGTGGTGAAATTAAGACACAAAAAAGCAAGTTGCAGACAATTATACTACCAAAAGTGTTCAAATCAAAGCTAGATTACACTAGTTAAAATTTGGCGACCGTGCCTCCAAGGAGTTTTTTTGGCCTTGCATGCCAAACACTCATCTCTAGGCATTAAAAAAAGTAAAGATGGAATTCAGGTGCTCTCTAAGCTACCTGACATTCTCCAAACCTTTTTTTGTCACTATGAGCAAGTTTTCATTGCTCAGGAGTATATGCCTGAGCGATAGCAAGCCCTTTAGGATTGCCTTGTTGTCATGCCAAATAGGCTATTTTCAATTCAAAGAGATTTTTGTGACCAATTACTGACAGTTGAAGACCTCAAGAAAGTCGTTCACTCCATGGTTGATGACAAGGCCCTAGGGATTGATGGTTTCCCTTGTGAATTTTACAAGGCCCTTTGGGATTGTGTTGGGCACAATTTACATAAAGTCTATCTTGAGGCTTTTCATTCCAAATCACTGGGTAACTTAATAAACAAAGGAAATATTAAATTCATACGTAAGGCTAAGGATCCTGAGGCTATTTGCAATTGGTGGCCTATCACGCTCCTCAATGTTTCTTACAAAATCATCACCAAAGCTCTGGCTCTGAAGATCCCCCATCTTTTGCCTCAAATTGTACGCCTGAAACAAACTGGGTTTATCAAGTCCAAATTTATCTTAGACAACATCATTGTTGTGTAGGAAGGATGGAGTGTGCTAGACACTTGGACCAAAAAGTTATTTTTCTCAAACTAGACTTTGCTAAAGCTTATGATCACATTGAATGGCCTTTTATTCTGGATATGTTACGTGCCTTGGGGTTTGGGCCTAATTTCATTCAGCCTGTCTAAATGTTCTTCTCAAACAATCACCATTAATGGCCGCCAATCTCTTGCCTTTGGGCTTTTCCACTCTATTAAGCAAGGATGTCCGCTTGCTCCTCCTCTTTATGTGCTTGCTGCCAAAGGATTTGGCTATCTCTTGGCTAACACAGTTTCTCAACAATGTGTCAAAGGCATTTCGTTGCCTAACTCTCAGGCTCAACTAGTTAATGCCCATTTTGCAAATGACTCTTTCCTCACTCTCCTGAAGGAAGAGAATAATATCAAGGTGGCTCTTGAATGTCTTGACATTTTTTTGCCTTGCATCTGGTTCTGGTATTCAATGGCACAAAACTTTGTGTTGTAGATAGTTTATATTGCCCACTCCTCACTGGCTTCAATAATGTGGTTGGACATGGATTGGGCCAGGGGAAATCTTTCAGTTCTTGGGCATTCCCTTTGCCTTCCAGGCCTCTTCGGCTAAGTTGTGACAAGTTGTTCTCTCTAGAATTGAGCAGAAGCTCGCATATTGGAATACTAAACCTCTCTCTCTAGTAGGGAAATTTCAGGTGTGCTCCAAGATTTTAGCTACCACACATGTTTACTACTCCTCTTGTTGGCCCCCTTCAAAAGTTGCCTATGGCAAACTTGAAAATTTCTCCAAGACTTTCTTTGGGCCTCTGCAGAGACCCACAAAGGGTTTCACTGTGTTTCCTAAGAATTTTGCTACCTTCTCAGAGATTCTGGAGGACTTGGGTTACTCTCCACTCAACGACAAGGGATTTCCTTGTGTGTGAAATGGATAATTTGTGCTCTTACTAGAGATGAAACCTGAAAGATTCTCCTCAGGAATTGCATTCAATCCAGTTTTCCTATCCACAGACCCACCTAGAAGGGGATTAGCTTTCAAACCCTTCTAGTCATGAAGGAACTAGTTTAAATTGTGGGAACTTTCATGGCCAAGAGCATTTGGAGAGCTTGGGAAGTGGTTAAACCCTGGCTTCGTTGGGCCAGCTTTGGTTTCCGTGATGGGCTTTCACTCAATCAACAGAATGTTTGGCGGTTGCCTCTCTTTGCTAGCAATGGTCAGCCCCTGGCTAAGTCACCTTGGCTTAAGGTGCTAAGATTCCACAAGAAAGGTATTCAAACTTTGCAGCAAGTGTTTCACATATCCACAATGTGCGTCATGTCGTGGGAAGATTTTTTCTCCCTTTACAAACTTCAAAACTAGAACCGTGCTATTTATGATGGTCTAGTGAATGTTATTCCTGCATAAATGCTTCATAAGGTGGGGATTCATAGGTCCAAGCCTTGGTGGAAGGACTAGAAGTGGTACCTAGACACCCCTTTTAGAAATTACAAGCTTGGACATGGTTATAGGTGGCTTTCACCACACTTTCCTATGATTGAAAGTTTGAACCAGAGGTGGCTTCTTTAATCCCCTACTCATGTTTGGTGAAAAAGATTCTCTGCTACTTGGTCTACAAGTGTTGAGCCAAAACTTGCCCACTTTGCTTGGTGTATTCTTTTCCAAGGCTTTCCTGTGGATTCTTGACTTGTTCACCTGGGGGTCCAGGACCCTTGTTTCCCTTTCTGTGGGCAAGCTAAGTATTTTAAGCATCTCTTCTAGTTTTGTACTAGAATTCAATAGTTTTGGAATTAGATTCATGACTTCTTTCAGCCTTTCAGATCAGAGCCTTTCTCTTGGCATATGGTTCTGTTGGGAGACTCGCCCAGACTTCTGGCTAAGTATACCCAACTTTGACACACTTTCAAGGTGGAAATCCTCTTCAATATTTAGAAAGATAGAAATGTATGCATATTTACTAAGACACAAATGGATAAAAATGTTTCTTTGTATTCTAAAGCTATCATTTCCTCTAATGTGCTCTTATAGATTCAGGTTTAGGCCAACAAGGTTGCACTTGATGTGGCTCACCTTCAGGTGCTTTTAGATCATTGGGGCAATGTCTCGTGTACTATTTCTTGGGTGCTCGCTTCGCCCACTTCCTCTCGCGGCCGGTCACCCTCTTGGGGCCGATAGCAGAGTGGCTCTGCTCGCCCTCGCTCTCAGCCTCCTCTTCGGTATGGTTACCACCCTCCTTAGTGGACACGTTCTCCTCCTCTGCGGGTTGGCCAGGGGTGGCCCTTGAGAGGAGCTACAGAGAGTAGCGGTGGCGGTTTCGGGTGGCCCTTTGATGACACTCCTGCTACTAGCTCTGGTTGGCCAGATTCTGGCAAAAGCTTTCCATGTTTGACACTTGCAATCTCGCTCCGGTGTGAGAATAAAGATAAAGAGAGAAAAAGATGATGATAGTTGGGTTCCTCCTCTTGATGTCACTCCAGACCCTGTTGATGTATGGGGGAAGCACATGGATGAATAGAGACCCTCATGGCTCTGTTGGCACTACTCTAGCTGCTTGATGGCCATTTTATTATATAATTGTAATGTTTAAGGACTTTTGGGCTAGGCCCACATGACTAGTTTTTTTTAATTTTATGGGCTTTGCCCATGTGACTCTCGGGGTGTGCCTTCTTACCACCCACCTTTTTTTGTGAATATGTATCCTTGTCTTTATTTATATTAGTATAGATAACTACCTATTCATCAAATCTCAAGCTCTAAGTGGGAGGTAGGTAAAATATGGTTTTTTGGGGGTTTTTTCTTTTTTCTTTTTGAAAATTTATTAATTAAATATTAAAATAATGTTATAGTAGTAAAGGTGTCTACTTCGTTTTTCAATTTCATATTTTATAAAAAATAAATAAAATATTCTAGTTAATAATTTTTTTTTTTGGTATGCTCACTAACCTCAAATTGAAATTTAACATTCTATCATGTATTTGACTTGTTTTCTAGTAGCTTTTTTTTAGCTTGCATTATATCGTACATGTAAGTCGAACTCTTATAGAAGATTGTGAATGTGATTATGCTCATAGTTTCCTATATTGAAATGATCATTTTCAGAGGTTAACAATTGTGGGATGTAACCATTACCCATTGACATGGGTGCCAAAAGGTTTAAGTTGTGGGTCTAGTAGATAAACACATAATCTTCAAACACTTTTACAACATCAAATACATAACATGTATTAAGAGATCATCACATATAATCACAAGAGCATCCCCTCTCATAAGAATCAATCAAATATCATCTACTAACTCTCAACACTAACAATAATCAAATCAACATTCATTGTTAACTTCATAATCAAAGCTCACTACAAAAAGTATTTATTGATCACAATCACACATTTGCTCACATCAAACATTAGCATTTGGTGATTGGCTCATTTGCATTCATTATTGGGTCACCATTATATTGGCATCCATTGACACCCCTTATATTTTTCACTATTATCAACTCAACCTTGGGGCTTAACTCAAGTTTAAAGAAGATTCATAATTCCACTCACATAATAAGTTACCAACAATACTTCTTAGCACCATGCTATCACATAGATATCAAAAGGAAAGCATCTTTCGTAGGTATTAAAGTTTAATTTTGTAGCATAGAGGTTGCAACCCAAAATAGAATCACACCAAGTGGACTTGATCATGGGTGCAATCCTATCCTAGTCCCTCAAAAGCTTAATCTCATACATCTCCAGCCTCTTAGCTCTAACCCATATTCATATTTTAGGTATAACTCACTATAACAGTCAAAAGTAATGTTGCATCAATTTTCAAGTATATAGACCTAAATCCCTCTTAGTTTCAATCATTAATTATATTTATCTATCATTATTTTTTCATTATTAGCTCCTTAAATGTTTAAGTATGAATTTCAATGTTGATTTTTATTGTTATTTAGACCTTAGACAATTACGAGGTATTATATTTTCCCTACACTTTGGTGAACTTGTAACTTCCATGCCTATACTTTGTGGTATAACTTTTGATTTTTTGTGTTTCAAATTTAATTGCTTTAATATTAATTTTAAAATTTTATTTCTCCTTATGCATATAGTTCCTTATCTAAGGTATGACCATTAGTTGATTTTTACTTTTCTCATCCCCCTTATGTGTTTTTCATAACTAAATATCTTACCGTGAATCTTATCAACCAAAGTTGTCAATCCTAGGATAGGGATGGGTATAGGTACAAGTATGCGGGTATAACATTTTTCCTTGGGTATAAGTACATGTTTGTATATAGGTATATATAATTAGATTTATTATAAAAATAGTAATACTCATAATTGTTGACAAGAAAAATATTTAAATACCTCATAATTTATAAGAAATAAAATACTCATAATATGATAATTCAATGATTTATCAAATGTCAATACGAAATAAAAATTACATTCAATATTCAATAATTTTTATATTGTCCATCATCAAGAGCATCAAATTTAGTATTTAATTCAATTTCATTTGAAACACAATTCATTGCAGTGTCACTCCCACTAGCTAGGTCATATGTAAAAGCTACCTTATATAGAGAGACTTCAACAAGTTATCCAATTGTAACATCTAAGTTAGCACACATAGGAGTTAGATCCCAATCTCTCATCATCCCCCATTGTAATCAATCCTCTTGTATGACAAGAGATGTAAGTAGAAGTGCACAAAGACCAAATCCTTAGTTATTTTGCACCCAATTAAATTTACTTAACTAAGTGGATAAAGGAGTATGTACTCCAATCCCTTGAAGAACTCACAACCTATTTAATTTCTATACAACATTTGCAATTACAAAACATAAATTATAAATTATAATATATAGTAACAAATAAAAAATGAGAAAGTTAAAAAATAAAAAAGATGCATACTTGAGATAGATTTTTTATCGCAAGAGGTTGCTAGTAAATAGAGCCTTAGCCATGTATATACCATCATTCATAAGATTTATTTTTGTACTTGTTTCGAAAAGTGTAAACATCATGATTATTTGAAGATATGAAATGGCAAAATCAACTCAAGACAACACTCTATATATCTACATCTAGGATCATTCTTTTGAATACAATCTTAGAGCCAACAACAATCTCTTCATCCATATATGATGTCACCCTCCTTGGAAAATAAAGTGTCACTAAGCTATAATATTTTTAAGACAAAGAAAACGATACGAAATGCAAGGGCATGGTCATCTTGTTCTAACGGTAAATAATGTTTTGTACTATTTTGAAAAATAATTTTGTGTGACCATTCTCCTTAGCTTCTATTATGGTCCTTATATTTTCAACCATGGGGCCCATACCATGATAAATTTCACCCAAACATGGGTGATCTATATAACATACCTAATCATGCTAATGATGGGCTCAATGAAACTCAAAACATCTTCCACATGAGCCTACTCACCATCTAATATTAATGCTTTATTTTTTGGGGCTCCCTCTATATTTGATGGTCCTCTTACACTCCAAAGAGTGGCATGCTCCTTGGATTTGATAATAATCCTTATTTTTTCAACTATGGATTCCATGCTATAATTAATTTAATTTAAAGGGGTGATTTGTATTAGCATACTTAATCATGTTGATGACAAGCTCAATTAAGCTCAAAAAATATTCCACATAATCCCACCACTCATCATCTAGGAGCAATGCTTTGATTTTTTGGGCTCTCTATATTTGATTACCTCTATACAATCCAAAGAGTGTTGATGACCATAGCGCTTAATGCATCTCACACCTTCACACACATTGTTACCAACTCTCTCTCCCTTTTGTATTAAGATGATTGTGTAATGTAAAGCAGGTTTTGACACCTAACATCATATGAAAAAATATATATACATATTAAAAGGTAGGTGACATGACACATATCAAAATTTTAAATATTAAAAATAACTAAAAAATAAAATTTAAATTACCTTCAACAATTCCAAGTTGGAGAAGGTCCTAAAGATGGCTTATGACATATGATGATGTGTCACAAACATTTGAATATCTTTGGATTCCATATAAATTTATTTGACCCATTCAATCTATGTGTCAATCTTTTGTGATATCAAGTTGAGTGAGTGAATAGCACATATTATTCAAAAAAATGTGCACATCTATTGTTGATATTCAAATTCACATTTTCAAGTTCCTCTACACTAACATGGGAAATATTGTAAATGTGGAATGCGATTTACAAGATAATCTCAAAATTAAGAAGTTGATTCTTCTTATGATATTCATTGAGTTCTCTATATGACTTTGAGAGGAAAAGGGAAGAGTTTGCTCAAATAAAATACTAAACTATAAGGAAAAACTCCAAATAGAAGATTCCATTTATGACATTAAATATTCATGAAAAGCTTGTACTATTCAAAATCGACAACTTTTAATGAAAAGAAAAGGGCACAATCACTTATGATTTCAATCTCATTTACAAATTGAAGAATTTCATATGAATGAACTAAGACTTTTAATGGCATATAAATTAAGCAATAATAAAAAGTTAAAGAAAATCCACAGTTAGACTCAATAAGGAGAGATAATTTATATATTATTTTTTAAAAAATGAAGTACAAAAGTCCAACTTCCATAGTTACACTTGGCTCAATTGACTAAACATGGTAAACAATCTCTTGCCTTAAAGGTTTGAGTATTATAAAGACCAATGTTTTTTCTTTCCTTTGTTAAAAACCTTCTTTTCAACATTAATTCAATATTTCTACTACCTCCAATTATAGAAAAAGTGCCAAAATTTTAAAATTTTGGAGACAACATGCTAAGAATCCATGTGATAAAGCTTGAATTGACTTTTTGGATGGTGATGGTGATTTGGATAAAATACCTAGCATTTATTCCCTTCTTCAAGTTCCCTTTAGTTCACTATTATATGTGTCCTCATTTTAGCATATCAAATGAATCTAATGGGCCCACTTACCTTATAATATGTTTATCTTACACCAATGGCACAACAAAAATTATATATCAAATTTGGCAACATCTTTGAGATGAGTGAGGTGCCATGTGTTCATTTTATGGTGATATACCCTTTAATAACTTTTATTTTATCTTGGGATCTACCATTAGTTGATATGTTCACTTTTTACCAATGATTCAGTCGAGAATATGTATAGATTGATACTCTTGAGATGGTGTGCACATCATAGATTATGGAGAAGATTGATTGTTCTACTTCCTTTAAACTTTAGCTTGTACCTCCTTTTATCAAAATAGGGACCCACTTTATCTATTGTTTCATCTTTGGTGAATGGTGTGGTTAGAATAATGTGTTAGTTTAACAATATCATTAAGGAACATCAAAGTGACATGTATTGAACAATGCAAGTTGTCTTTGTATTTTTCCTTTATATTCACATAAAGATAAATAAGTAGAGCCCACCAATTTGGCTAACTCACCAAGTTCCATCCAATAATGCAATAATTTCAAGTTTTTAAACTAAAAACTTTGAGAACTTGCACCATCTATTTGATATTTTTGTTAGAAATATATGCCTCAATCTCACAAGCTGAAACCTCAAAGAGAGCAAAGTTGGTGTGACATTATTGATGTCTGGCCGACCAGTTGTTCTAAATCCTTTGAAATGTTCAAGTCACCAAGAAAATGTTGCTGTCTTGTCGACTAGAGTTATCGCTGTGACTTGAAGTACTCACTGTGACCCTTTGCCGAGTGGAGACCTCTGGCCGACAGATTGTTCTTATCGGGTGTCGGGGAGATTCATAGCAACTGAAGAGAGTCTCACCGATAGCATATGGTCATCCGGGTAACAAAAATGCCTCAGGAAGAACTCTCAGTGACTAAGTGAGGTCTCACTGATGAGGATACACTTGGAGTCTTCGCGGTGACATAAAGACTTCGGTATGAAGTCTTAGCAATGGTGGGTTGTCTCACCAACAACGATTCACTAAGATGTCGGGGAGACTCATTGTGATTGAGTCATTAGGATAACCTATGGTGGCTCGGTAAGAAATCTTACCAATGTGTAATATCTCGCCAAATGGTTATACTTGTGTCATCGGTGTAACATGTGACTTCGATAAGAACTCTCGGCAAAAGTGATAAGTCCTACCGACTAGTGTTTGGTGCTTGGTATGACTTGAGACCTCGGTGTGATGTCTCGGCGAAAGCGATAAGTCTCGCCGATTGATGAACTCTTCAGAATAACATGAAGGCTCGGTGTGATGTCTTGGCGAGAGTGGTAAGTCTTGCTGATGGTAGGAATTTTTGATGGATGTTAGTGGATTCGGTATGACTCGAGGCATTCGCTATATCATCTTGCCGATTGTTGGAACCTATGTTGATATCGACAGTGAAGCCTTTGAGCATCGGGGAGACACTTCTTGTGTCTCACCGACATGTGAACTCAGTTGAATGTATCCTTGACCGTTTGACTATCCTATGTGGTGTCTCATGGACTAATCAGAGGAAGCAAAATTCAAATGGTTGGCGGTTGGATTTTTGCAACAGTTCTGATGCTGGAGCTGAACTGCATGCAAGGAAAAATCAACGCTCGAAAGGAAACTTTCTACGATGGGTAATGGCCGATAAGGATGAATAGAAGATAAAAATTAGAATGTGATAAGATTTAAGGGATCGATTATGAGTTTGAAGATTATCAGATTGTTGAGAGCATTTCTGTAAGAGATTGAACAGTGAATGAAGCTACTGTGAACTGATACCAAAGAGTTGTATCTCTGCATTGTATGTAATTGTTTGTTACTATAATACAAAGAGATTCAACTTGGTGTGGTGGGTTTTTTCTCAAAAGGGTTTTCCCACGTAAATCTATAGTTCATTGTCTTTGAGTATTATTTATGTTTCTGTAAATATTTCATGTGTGTCTTAATTGGATTGTAATTTGAAAATTAAAAGCACTATCTACATTCTTCCCTGTGGTTTTGACATTAGGATAGTTGTTTCCGCACCTCTGCTTCCTTACAAGTGGTATCAGAGCCTGACCAGTTGTACTATCCTTGTGAGTGGGTTGGGTTTTTTGTGTCAATTCTTTTTCAGTTGGAGTTTGGTAGAGGTCTCATAATTTAATTACAGATTAAGATGTCAAGCACATCTGGAAAGATTGAAATAGAGAAATTCAATGGTAGCAATTTTGAGTTGTGGACACTCAAAATGGAAGATCTATTAGTGGACCGAGATCTTTGGAATGTTGTGTATGGAACGAAACCTCAAGACATGAAGCAAGAGGATTGGGACCTGACAGATAGAAAATCAAAAGGGCTGATAAGGCTTTGTTTGGCAGACTCTGTTCTTCTGAATGTGCATGAAGAAAAGACTGCATCTTCCTTGTGGAAAAGACTTGCTTCTATTTATCAAGGCAAGTCCTTAGTGAACAAGATATTCTTGAGGAAGAAATTGTACTCTTTGAGAATGCAGGAGGGAGGATCTGTTGCTGATCATTTGAACACATTTAACATGTTGATTGCACAGTTAACATCTGTTGGTGTGAAGATTGAAGATGAAGATCATTGTATGCTCTTATTGTGTTCTTTGCCAAATTCTTGGGATCATCTGGTGATGGCTATTGGGAGTATGACATCCACTTTTAAGATGGAAGATGTTGTTGCTTCTTTGTTGTTAGAAGAGATGAGAAGGAAATCTTCTCAGATGGCGAAGGAGGCTTTGGCTGTTAGAGGCAGATCGAAAGAAAAAGGCAAGAAGAAGGACAAGAAATCCAAATCAAAATCAGAAGGGAGATCAAAGTCTCCTGGCAAGAAGTCCAAGGTGAAATGCTAGAATTGTGGGCAACCTGATCATGTCTGAAAGGATTGTAAAGAGGAGAAAAAGAAGAAGAAGAAGAAATCTTCTAACATTGATTCTTCTTAGAGTGATGCAGATGCCTTCATTGCAGCCTAGGCTACACGGGCATTAGATGATGTCTGGCTGATTGATTTTGGAGCATCTTTCCACATGACATCTCATAGAGACTGGTTCACGAAGTATGAAGAATACAATGGTGGAAAGATGTATTTGGCAAGTGATTCATCTTTGGATATTGTTGGTCGTGGAAGAGTCAAAATCAAATTCCCTAATGGAAGAATGAAGGGAATCAATGATGTGATGCATATACCAGGTCTGGCTTGAAATCTACTTTCTATAAGTAAACTAAATGATATTGGAGTGCATGTCATGTTCTTTGGAGATGACTACAAGATGACTAGAGGTGCAATGGTGCTAGCTAGGGGTGCTCGAATTGGTACCTTGTACAAGTTGGATGCACTGGCTGTCCAATGTAATAGTGTCTCTACAAAGTCACTTAAGGCCACTCATGGAAATAAGAAGGAAAACGTTCCTAATGGTGTAAAATCCATGGAGGTTAAACTTCCAGCAGAAAAGACTATGCTCTGGCATCATAGGCTTGGCCACATTGGTGAGAAAGGTTTAAAAACCTTGAAAAATAAAAACTTGGTAGAAGGGCTTGAAGATTGTAACCTTGAGTTTGAATTTTGTGAACATTGCATATATGGAAAACAACACCGTGTTTCATTTTATTCCAGTCCTCACAAATCTTCTAGTTTGCTTGATTATATTCATTCTGATGTGTTTGGTCTAGTGAATGTTCCTTCTTTGTCTAAATCAAGATACTATGTGTCGTTTATTGATGATTATTCAAGAAGAGCATTTGTATATTTTCTAAAAAGCAAATCAGAAGTGTTCAGTCATTTTAAGGAATTTAAAAACCTTGTTGAAAATCAAACTGGTAGGAAAATAAAATGTTTAAGGAATGATAATGGCGGTGAGTTTTGTTTAGATGAATTCGAAAGGTACTGCAAAGATCATGGGATTAAAAGACATAAGACTACACCTTACACTCCACAACAAAATGGAGTTGCTGAAAGGTTCAACAGGACAGTAATGGAAAGAGCATGAAGTATGCTGAGCAGTGCTGGCTTGGAGGAGAAGTTTTGGGCTGAAGCAGTCTCTACAACATGTTACTTGGTAAATCATTCTCCTAACTCTACTCTTGTTGAGAAGACGCCTTTGGAAGCATGGTTTGGAAAGAAGCCCTCTCTGAGATATATTTGTCTTTGGCTATGGGGCATATGCATATGTGTCGTTTGAAAAAAGATCTAAGCTGGAAAAAAAGCTATAAAGTGTATTTTTATTGGCTATAGTGCTGGCATAAAAGGATACAAGCTTTGGAATCCTGAGACTGAGAAGGTTTTGTACAACATAAGTATTATCTTTCATGAGCTGAAGCCTTCTACATTGGATCAGCAGTCAGAGAAGAAATCAGAAAATGAAAAGGATGTAGCATAAATTCCTCTGACACCAAATAAAGAGGAATTGGAAAATCAAAATGTACCTGATACTAGGAAAGCTCAAGTAGCTCTAAAAGTTCCAAAGAAGATGAAGAACCACCTCACTCTCAGCCTATGAGGAGGTCAACTCATGAAAGGAAACAACCTAATAGGTATGGGTTTTCTTTGATAGAGTCTACTTGTGCCTATGCTTTAATTTCTAGCACTGATGAACCTAGGACCATGAAAAAGGCATTTAAAATGTCTGATTCAAACTCTTGGTTGGAAGCCATGAATGAAGAAATGACATCATTAGAAAAGAATGATACCTGGAGTTTGGTGCCATTGCCTAAAGGAAGAAATGCAATGGGCTGCAAATGGGTATTTAAAAAGAAAATTGGTTTGGATGGCAGTGTAGAAAAATATAAAGCAAGGCTGGTTGCAAAAGGTTATTCCCAGGTAGAGGGAATTGATTATGGAGAAATATTTTCTTCTGTAGCTAAACTGACATATATTAGATTTCTTTTGTCACTTGCAGTAGTGTATGACTTAGAGATTGAACAAATGGATGTGAAGACAACCTTTCTTCATGGTGATCTTGAAGAAGAAATTTATATGTCCGAGCTGGAGCACTTTGTGGAAAAAGGTAAAGAAAGACTTGTTTGCAAGTTGAGGAAATCTCTGTATGGGTTAAAACAGTCTCCTAGAATGTGGTACCACAAATTTGACATGTTTGTTTTGTCATTGGGAAATTTGTAAAATCAAAATATGATCATTGTGTGTATTACAAAGTTGAAAGTGATCAAGTCCTTATTATTGCTCTCTATGTTGATGATATGTTGTTCATAGGAAATAGTACGCTAATGATCTCTAATCTTAAGTCTTAGTTGTCTGCCAAGTTCGAAATGAAGGATCTTGGTGCAACAAGGTATATTCTGGGAATGTAAATAACCAGGGATAGGAAAAATAGAAAACTTTGGCTCAGTCAGAGTAAGTACATCATGATTGTTCTAGAGAGATTTTGTATGACCGAGTGCAAGCAGCTAGTTGTTCTAGTTTTGCAAGGAACAAAGCTATCTGTTGAAGATTGTCCAAAATCTCCTACTGAGATGGAAGACATGACCAGTGTGCCATATGCTAGTGCGGTTGGTCGTCTTATGTATGCAATGGTCTGTACAAGACCAGACATTTCCCAAGTTGTGGGAGTACTTAGTTGGTTTATGGAAAATTCTGGAAGGACACATTAGGATGTTGTGAAGAGAGTGTTTAGATATCTAAAGGGGACTTTAGAATATGCTTTGTGTTACCACGGAAACTTGCTTGAATCATAAAGGACTCTCTGCATTCAAGGTTATGTGGATTCTGATTGGGTAGGGGACATTGACAGTAGAAGATCCACCAATGGATATATTTTCATGATGAATGGTGGTGCAGTGAGTTGGATGAGCAAGCGGTAGGCTGTAGTCACTTTGTCCACTATAGAGGCAGAATACATGGCAACTACACATGCCTATAAAGAAGCAATCTGATTAAAACATTTGTGTTCTAACATTGGCTTTGATGCAAGAAAAATTACTATTTACTGTGACAGTTAGAGTGCTATATGTTTGGTGAAAAATCCTACTTTCCATGCCAGGATGAAACATATAGATGTACAGTATCACTTTGTACAAGATATGGTGGAGGATGGGAAGGTCTCTTTGGAGAAAGTGGATACTTTGAAGAATGTTGCAGATCCATTGATGAAGCTAGTGAGCACAGACAAGTTCAGGTGGTGTGCCAGTTCGATGGGCCTCAAGGCCCATGATTTTCAGTAGTTTTGTTGTGCTCTGAAGGTGCTTGTGTGATCTTCGTCAAGTGGGAGATTGTTAGAAATATATGCCTCAATCTCATAGGCTAAAACCTCTAAGAGAGTAAAGTCGGTGTGACATTATTGATGTCTGGCTGACCAATTGTTCTGAATCCTTTGAAATGTTCAAGTCGCCAAGACAATGTTGTTGTCTTGCTGATTGGAGTTATCGCTGTGACTTGAAGTACTCGTTGTGACCCTTTGCTGAGTGGAGACCTTTGGCCGACAGATTGTTCTTATTGGGTGTTAGGGAGATTCATAGTGACTGAAGAGAGTCTCACCAATAGCATATGGTCATCGAGGTAACACAAAGGCCTCGGGAAGAACTCTCGGCGATTGAGTGAGGTCTCGCCGACGGGGATACACTTGGAGTCTTCGCGGTGACACAAAGACTTCGGTATGAAGTCTTAGCGATGGTGGGCTGTCTCGCCGACAACGATTCACTAGGATGTCGGGGAGACTCATGGCAACTGAATCATTGGGATAACCTATGGTGGCTTGGTAAGAAGTCTTACCGATGTGTAATGTCTCGCCGAATGGTTATACTTGTGTCATCGGTGTAACATGTGACTTCGATAAGAACTCAGCAAAAGTGATAAGTCCTGTCGATTGGTGTTTGGTGCTCGGTATGACTTGAGACCTCGATGTGATGTCTCGGTGAAAGCAATAAGTCTTGCCGACTGATGAAATCTTCGAAATAACATGAAGGCTCGGTGTGATGTCTTGGCAAGAGCGGTAAGTCTTGCCAATGGTAGGAATTTTCGATGGATGTCGGTGGATTCAGTATGACTTGAGACGTTCGCTATATCGTCTTGCCGACTATTGGAACCTACGCCGATATCGACAGTGAAGCCTTTGAGCATCAGGGAGACACTTCTTGTGTCTCATCGACATGCGAACTCAGTTGAATGTTTCCTTGACCGTTTGACTATCCTATGTGGTGTCTTGTGGACCAATCAGAGGAAGCAAAATTCAAATGGTTGGTGGTTGGATTTTTGCAACAGTTGTGACGTTGGAGTTGAACTGCATGCAAGGAAAAATCAACACTCAAAAGGAAACTTTCTACGATGGGTAATGGCCGATAAGGATGAACAGAAGATAAAAATTAGAATGTGATAAGATTTAAGGGATCAATTTTGAGTTTGAAGATTATTGGATTGTTGAGAGAATTTCTATAAGAGATTGAATAGTGAATGAAGCTACTATGAACTGATACCAGAGAGTTGGTATCTCTGCATTGTATGTAATTGTTTGTTACTGTAATACAAAGAGATTCAACTTGGTGTGGTGGGTTTTTTCCCAAAAGGGTTTTCCCATGTAAATCTGTTCATTATCTTTGAGTATTATTTATGTTTCTGTAAATCTTTCATGTGTGTCTTAATTGGATTGTAATTTGAAAATTAAAAGCACTGTTTGCATTCTTCTCTGTGGTTTTGACATTAGGATAGCTATTTCTGCACCTCTGCTTTCCTTACACTTTTTTGGGTGTGTGTTGTGCCTTGCACCCACACCCTAGTTTAGCTTGTGAAATGCACCCCCCCTTTTTATTTTCTTGCTTTGCCTCTAGCTCATTCCCTCTTGTTTTCTTTTTTCTCTTTGTTTTCTTTGTCTCTTATTTATTTTTACGACTTTTAGAGTTTGTCATCCTAGCACGAGAGTAGAATCACCTCTAATTACCTAATGCTTCCTTTTTCTTCTTCTCCCTTGTATGCTTAGCAAATTATCAAGTTTAAGGGATCATCATTCATGTATGATTGTTAAGGAAACTCTGATATCAAAATCCCTAATATTTATGTGCCATTAGTGTGTCATCCATTGAAATTTTGGAATTTTCCATGCTAGCACGCTAGAATTGTCATCCATTAGTTTCTACCACTAATATAATACTTTGATACACATTAATGGTGATTTTGGCACACATGTCAAGGGGGTTTTATTATTTTTTTTGTCTTGTTTTATGTTTCTTTTGTGTTTTTGTTCTTTCCCCTATGCATTCTTTCCTTTTCCTCTAAGTTGTGAAATTATCATGCTGCTTGGAGATTGTTGTGTATTTAGGGTTATTGTCTAGTGTTGTATATGCTAAAAACTAAAAAAGCTGGTTTAAAGCTATAACCATATTCAAAACATTTTCAACATTACATCAATGAAGCTTTTCTAAATGAACACAAATGCAAAAATGTAAAACTAAACTATGCAAAACCCAAAACACATGCATTCAAAAGAAAACTAACTCCACTGTTCTCCTATTCACCAAGATCTTGATTTATGCATTTGGTGCTCTTAGATTTTCACAAGCACAAGTGCAACAAGAAGCTATTATGAACGAAAAAGAGGATTGTATGATCAAAATTCAATGTGATTTTTGGTGAGAAGAGAGGGTTTATATAGATGTCCTCATGATAGATCTGAGTTACGGGAGAAATGTGGGATAAAAGAATGCAATGGAGGAATAAATAATTATCCCATATTGCTTAATCAAGTGCAATTGATTGAAATGAGAGAGATAATTGAGTGGCTTTATAATATGATGTAGGTTTAGGAGTTATATTTAAAGTGGATTTTTGAATTAATGAATGATTTAATTAAATGGATTTATATATTTAAATGATTTAAGATGTATGGATATTTTAATGACTAATGCAAATGGAGTAATATGAAATGGATAAATGATTGATTATGCAAATGGATAAATGCTTATAATATTTTAATGATTTAAGTGGATTAATGAAAATAGAGGAAGATATTATGATGAGGGCCATGCCGCCCAAAATCCACAGGAATCACAACAACAGATACCAACACAAAAGATGCAAGACAAAAAAATGACTCACTTTCAATTATTTTTAGAAAATGAAATTACAGATTCAAAGCTTACATGCTACAACCTCATGGGCTTGATTCATTACAACAAAATCAACCCTAAAAAGAAAATCTACTATTCAGAGCCACAATTTGCACTATTAGGGCTACCCTCTACAACCCCCACTTAACCCTTTTGATTTTCCCCAATAACTGCCCTAAAATGTTCTAGAAAGTTCAAAATTTCCCTTTTTGTTTTGGCACCAAAAGTCTTGCCATTTGATTTTTGGCCTAGGAATAATTTTTATGAAATTCACTTTTTAAAGGGCCAACTTTGCAGACCCATAACTTTTGATCTGGGTGTTCGATTTGCTATTATTGCATATTGTCAAAAAGCTCTCGACGAGCTCTATAACATGCAAACCATCGTAGGTCGGTTCGACCACTTTTTGAGTTGTTTCAGGGCCTCTAAATTTTTATATTTGAATTTGAAGTTGCATTGAAGAAATTTCTCTAGGCGAAAACTTTAATTTCTCCCAAATTGTGCAAGGTATTGAGGTGATTCTTTCATGACTGGAAATACTTTTCAACTCTACTCCTTGGGGTAAATTTTCACATCCATACGAGCCCATTTAGGCCAACTTACTAAAAATAGTAAGTGCCCATTTTTCACTATTTTTGATGCCTGATAGTCTTATACCCCCTAAGTGTCATCATGGGACTCAAAACAATTAAAAAAAATAAAGAAAATAATTTTTTGGGTGATACAAGATTTCCCTACACTGTTGGATGCTCCTGCATCAGACACCCAGGGTAATTTGAAAAGTGACCCTGTGACTTCTCAGGAGTTAGAGGAAAACCAAGATGGTTAGCCTCAGCCTCGGATAATCATGATGAATCTTCAACAGGCCTTCCTCTCCTTTTCACCAAGTACTCCACATATTGCCTGTTTCTTGTGCTTCTACCCACATGGCTATCCAAGATTTCTTCTATCTCTTCCTTCTCTGAAGTAGGTGCTAGAATTTTCCACTATTCTTTTATCAACCTCTCCTCTATATCACCTTCATGATACTCTGTCAAATCAACAATGTTGAACACATGAGAAATGTTTATTCCACTAGGCAACTTACCTCATAAGCATTTCTTGAATCATGCTTCTTCAAGATCTTACATGGTCCAAACTTCTTCATCTTTAACTTGTTGTATGTACCAACTGGACACCTCTCCTTTCGCAAATGAACCATGACTTCATCTCCTACCTGGAGCTCTTTATACCTCCTTTTTTGATCTACTTGAGCCTTATATTGTGAGTTCATCTTATTGATATGTTTCTTCACCTCTTCATGCAAATTCTTCAGGTGCTCAACAAAATCTTCAGCCTCAACACTACTCTTCTCCCCCTTATCCATCTTTCATAGTTCAGAAGGAGTTCTTGGACTACTCCCATATACAATCTAGAATGGTGATTTACCAATGATCCTATTGACAGAATTGTTGTAAGAAAATTATTCTTGTGGTATAATCAAATCCCATCCCTCAGACTTATCTCCAACTAAGCATCTTAGCAGGTTGCCCAAAATCCTATTCACCACCTTTGTTTGTCCATCAATCTATGGATGGTGTGTAGAACTAAACTTAAAATATGTATTCAACTTCTTCCATAATGTCCTCCAAAAATAACCAAAAAATTTGGTATCTCTATATGAAACTATACTCTTTGGTAGACCATGTAGTCTCACCACCTCTCTGAAAAACAACTGTGCAACATGAACATCACTGGTCTTATGACACAGAATGAAATGTGCCATCTTTGAAAATCTATCCACCACTACAAATATGGAGTCGTTTCCTCTTTGTGTCCTTAGCAAGCCAAGAAAAAAATCCATGCTAATATCCTCCCATGGCCTCTCAGGTACAGGCAATGGCTAATACAATCCAATATTCTGACTTGTTCCTTTCACCATCTAACATACTCTACAACTTTGTACAAACTTCTTCACATCTTGTTGTAACTGTGGCCAATAATAATTCTCACTAACAAGAGAAATGGTCTTATCTTGACCAAAATATCTAGCCAATCCTCCACTATGCTTCTCCTTGATTAGATTCTCCATCATAGAACTCCTTGGAATGCACAATTGGCTTCCTCTAAACAACATCCCATCTTGGATTAAGAAATCCAACCATTAAGTCCTATCCAATGTAACAAGTTCCAAACAACCTTTCCAAGCTTCTACAAAGTTTGGATCTTCAGGATACAAACTCTTGAGTTCATTGAACCCAACAACCTCTATATTCATTTCTATCAAATTTTTTTGCCTTCTACTCAAGGCATCTGCAACTCTATTTGACCTTCCACTCCTGTGCTTCAAAACAAATGTATAACTTTTCAAAAGCTCAACCCATTGTAAGTGCCTTCGATTCAACTTTCCTTGACTATTTAGATACTGCAAAGCCTAGTGATCAGTATATAAAACAAATTATTTTGACAACAAATAGTGTCTCCATTTCTTCAAAGCCTGAACTATAGCATAAAACTCTTGATCATAGACATAATATTTCTTCTTAGCATCATTTAACTTCTCACTAAAATAGGCAACATGCTTACCTTCTTGACTCAAAACAACTCCTATGGCAGTGCCACTAGCATCACAGTCTACCTGAAAGACCTTATTGAAATCTGGAAGGGCCAAAACAGGTTACTCTGTAACTTTCTTCTTCAACATATCAAAATTTTTGCTGCTCCTATGGTCCACTTAAACTCTTTTCTATCCCCTCTCATCGCTTCAATTAGAGGTGCACACATACTACTGAAATTCTTAATAAAATTTCTGTAAAAAATTTCTAGACCATGAAATGATCTTACCTCTGTAACACTCCTCAGGGTAGTCCATTCAATGATAGCTCTCACCTTCTTTGGATCCATTTTAAGACCTTTTGTTGAGACAATAAATCCCAAATACACCAACTCTCTCTTCACAAAACTACATTTCTTCAAATTAATCAATAACTTCTCCTCCTTTAGCTTCTCAAAAACTCTTTGGATATGCATCAAGTGCTCCTCCAATGTCTTACTAAAAATCAAAATATCATCCAAATAAACAAATAAAAATATTTCCTAAAAATTCTTTCAATGTACCTCATTTATAAGCCACATAAATGTGCTTAGTGCATTGGTTAGCCCAAAAGGCATGACTAACCACTCGTACAAGCCCTCCTTGGTTTTAAAGGTTGTCTTCCTTCTCTAATTCAGATTTGGTGATATCCGATCTATAAATCTATCTTCGTGAAGTACTCAACTCCACTCAACAATCCATAATGTCATCCATTCTTGGTAAGGGAAACCTATACTTGATGGTGATCTTGTTGATGGCTCTAGAATCTGTACACATCCACCATTCCCCATCCTTCTTTGGTGCTAGTACTATAGGTACTACACATGGACTCAAACTCTCTAATCAATCCCTTTCGCAACAACTCTTGCACTTGTCTATTCAACTCTTCACTCTCTACTAGAGTCATACGATGAGTTGCCTTATTCAGAAAACTAGCTCTAGGAATCAGGTCCATTTGATGAATAATATTTCTTATAGGAGGAAAACCTTCATGCACGTTATCAGAAATAATAGCTTGAAACTCATTCAACAAATTTGAAACCTCTATAGGTACCTCAGTAGTATCTTCTTTATCAACTCTAGGGATCAATGCAAAACACATATGCTCATGCTTCATACCTTTTATGAACTTTCTTCCATCAACCAAACAAATTCTTGCATTACTGCATACCTTTTCTTCTGCCTCTTTCAAGGGCTTCAACTTATGACAAACCCCATCCTTTGTCAAAGAATAGGTGTTGGCTTGTCCATCATGTACTGCTTGCCGATCAAACTGCCACAGTTTTCCTAACAACATATGACAAACATCCATAGGCATAATATCACACAATACCTCATCATGGTAATTTCCAATCTTGAACTTTACCAAACATTGTTCATTTACCAAGGCTTTATGGTCCTTCTACAACCAAGCAATCTGGTATGGGTTTAGATGCCTTCTTCTCTCTAATCACAACTTACTAACCGTTTCTTCTAAAACAAGGTTATCAGTACTACCTCCATCAATACTAACATTGCAAACTTTACCTTCACACTTACATCTGGTGCGAACCAAATTCTTCCTTTGAGTTGGTTCCTTCTCCTCATTCACCAAGGCTCTTCTAGTAACAAGAACCTCTCCTCTTTCTACATCCTCAGAATGTGAAGACTTAACATCTTCATCTAAATGTGCAACTCGTGCATTACCCTCAGGTCTTCTATTTGTCCTTCCTTGATGTTGAGGACACTCATAGACTCTATGTCCTTCTTCTCCACATTGGAAATAGGTTCCATGGAAGCCTCCTCTTCCCAATCCTTGTCTAGATCTTCCTCTTCCTCTTTGGTATCCATTATTCTAATCACAAGGATGGTAGGTGTTATCTCCTTTCTAGTTCTGAATGCTACTAGAGCCTTCACCCTTTTTTGATCTTCATTTAGACCTCCATATGACTATCCATTGGTCTTTCCTCCATGGCTTCCACCTCGTTGTTTGTTTTCAAACCTCTTGTTCAATCCTTCTTTAACCTTTAGAGAAAATTGATAAGCATCCTCAATGGTGGTCATTATTACCAGTGCCAATTCTTCATGTATGCTTGCCTTCAACTTGTTAATATAATGGGCAACTTTCTCTTTATTCACCTTAGAATGTCCTGTCTAAATCAAGACCTTGTGAAATTCCTCTGTGTATTCTTTCACCGTCCTTATCCCTTGCCTCAAGCTTTGCATCTTCTTGAGCAACTCCAATTCATAATCTGTTGGAATAGATTGTTTCTTCAATTTTGACACCATTATGTCCCATCTAGAAATTTTATCTTTCCCTTGTCTTCCTCTTTCTAATTGGACCTCTTTCCACCATATACTGGTGTGACATTTCAATTTTTCTTTGCAAACCTCACTCTGTGAGGATCTTCAATCTCCTCAAACTCAAAAAATTCCTCCATGTCATTGATCCAATCAATCAATTCTTCAGGATTCAAATTTCCACTAAAAGTTGAAACCTCCATTTTAGATCTCTTCCCAATGCTTGAGATCACTCGCAACAATCTTCTTTCTCCAAGATCCATTGGGTCTTGCTCTTTCTCTTCCATTTCCTATTTTGTTTCATCTTCACTATCATCTCTATCTTGTTGCACATCTCTTCTTCAAACCTCTTGTTGCAAGGTTTCTAATTGCCTTCTAAGGGATCTAATTTCATCTCTAGGTGGATCTCTTCCTCCACCACCTTGGCCTCTACCTTTGCCATACTGGGCAAGTCTTGGAGGAATCTTTATCTCAACCCACACTCACAGGTCCTGCTGCCACTGCCTAACATTTGGCACTTTGTTACAGGCTTAGGAACTCCCGCTTTGATACCACTTGATGAGGGCCATGCTGCCCAAAACCCACATGAATCACAATAATAGATACCAACACAAAAGATACAAGAGGAAAAAATGACGCACTTTCAATTATTTTTAGAAAATGAAATTATAGATTCAAAGCTTACATGCTACAGCCTCATGGGCTTGATTCATTACAACAAAATCAACTCTAAAAATAAAATCTACTATTCGAAGCCACAATCTGGACTATCAGGGCCACCCTCTACAACCCCCACTTAACCCCTTTTATTATCCCTAATAACTACCCTAGAATGTTCTAGAAAGTTCAAATTTCCCCTTTTTGTTTTGGCGCTAAAAGTCTCGCTGTTTGATTTTTGGCATAGGAAGATTTTTTATGAAATTCACTTTTTAGAGGACCAACTTCGTGGGGCCATAACTTTTGATCTGGGTTTCTGGTTTGCTATTATTGCATATTGTCAGAAAGTTCTTAATGAGCTCTACAACACATTAGCTACCATAGGTCGGTTCGACCACTTTTTGAGTTTTTTCGAGGCCTCTAAAGTTTTATATCTAAAATTGAAGTTGCATTGGAGAAATTTCTCTAGATGAAAACTTTAATTTCTCCCAAACCATGTAGGGTATTGAGGTGATTATTTCACGACCAATTTTTTTTTCAGCTCTGCTCCTTGCGGTAAATTTTTACATCCATACGAGCCCGTTTAGGCTGACTTATTAAAAATAGTAAGTGCCCATTTTTTGCTATTTTTGGCACTTGGCAGTCTTATACCCCCTAAGTGCCATCATGGGACTAAAAAAAACTAAAGAAAATAAAGAAAATATTTTTTTTGGGTGATGCAAGATTGCTCTACATCATTGGATGCTCCTGCATCATATTAAATGAATTAATTAAACAAATAATAATATCCATTTAATTAACAGACAAAAAATAGGATGATTGTGAGGACAAATTTTGAGTGTCTACAGGTGCATCTCATTTGTTGTGTTTGGAGATTCATCACATCATCGAGGTTTCCATTGGATTTCCTCATTTTTGTGGTCTCTCTAATGTTTTTAGGTACTATTTTCTTGCATTTTGGTGATATTTCATTATGTGCTCCTACTTTGGGTTTGTTTTGGTATTCTTTCTTTAGGTTTGTTTTAGTTTTTTTGCTTTGGGTTTATTTTATTTTTTACCATTTTGGTTTCTTGTGTTTCTATTTTGTGCATTCATGATTGGATTCAATTGGGTTTTGTTTCCCTTTGTTTCATTTCACTTTGTTTTGTCATTTTTTTTTTGTTTTGTTTGTCTTTTCTTTAGTTTCAAATCTACTTGACTTTTTACATGCATTTTGAGGCTATTTGTGACATTGTGACTATGCCTTGTTAGGTTGAAAAATCTTTTAATCCTCCCATGCAATTTTGGTATGTGATATTTGAGTGTCCTTGATACTTAATTCCTGAATTTTGATTCCTTTGTGCTAAGTTATTCAAAAATAAAATTTCAAACTTCCTTCACATTTCCTTCTTGATTGGTATGATATCAAGTTCATCCTTGATCCCCAACCCCTAACATTCATGCAAGATAATAACATATCTTTTAGGATTATTGTGATAGTCTTATCTCCTAGTTGAGGGCATGTTGTATTCTTGATGTCTGATTCCTAAAATTCCAACCTTCGATATATATATGTGGAATCAGGTCATTAGAGTTTGTTAGTTTGTTAGTTTGGTCTATTGTTTTGGTATAGATTACTTGGTAGGTCCTTGACCCCCAACTCCTAATAATTTTTTAGTTCAATTTCCATATCTCTTATATTAGTCAAAGTTCCTTATGATGATTTAACCTTTAGGTATGGGTTACACAATAAGCCAACCCCCAATCCTTGGCATTCCACTCTATGACTTACATGCAAGATCGGGTCATCAAAGATGTTTAAATCTATTTTCCTAGTAATCATGATTTACTTAGTTTTCCCGATGCCTGATTTTTGCTAATAAACACTTCATTTTATAAGAGATCGAGCATTGGGATATCTTGAGTTTGTATGCCTTTGGGGAGATGTTGCAGAGTCCTAATCCTTGAAACATGATAGGATGCCATTTATTATAATTTTGAATCAAATCTTTCCCCACTACTTGGCACGAGCTATGAGAAACCTTCAAGGCCTGATAGAGAAGTATTATGAATTTTGGCTGAGTGTCAATCTTAAAGGGTAATCATAAAATTTCTTGTTCTCTTAAATTTTGTACGATACCATTTTGTAATGATTTATATGGGTTTTGCATAATTATACAAGGAGAACAAGCTAGGATGAAGTATGATTTTAAGTGGTACAATCCCCCTTCCAAAACATTCTCACCCTACAATGGGATCAGTGATACAAACCTTGGGCATGTAGATGTTGTTGATTTTTTTCAAATGGTGAGAATGATAGGAGTCATACCATTCTTACCACAAGTGCTAGCAACTTTTGAGTTCATTCAAATAGTTTACTTTCCAATATTAGTGTAGTCTCTCAAACTAGTATTATCTTGTGCTCGACACAATGACTAGAAATAGTGGAAGATATTTGGTTCATCTGGTGAAGTTGTGTTGGACAAGAATCAAAATATGGTGGAAATATTTTTTTAGTATTCCAACACATCCAAGCTATAATCCTATCAACATGAAGAAATCCCTATACTTCTTGAGATAGAAAAAAAGATAGCTATCAAATTCATTCATAATCAACTAATCCTTGTAAAAAGGAAAGTGGCACAAAAGATGGATAAAGTGCAACATAGGAGTGAGTTTAAGAAAGAATCCAATGATTTCATTACACCACTTAGTAGAGTGTAAGAACATCCTAAGGCTAAGGAATTTCACCCTTGGATGTGCTACTTCATCCTCAATATAGCAAATGGTAAGAGGGTAGATTGGGGGACCATAATCAATGATAAAATTAATGAGCAACTAAGCACCTCATTTCATATTACATCATACTTAGTATACCTCTTGGACTATTAGGCCACCTTCTTAGGATTAAGTAGAGCACATACAGTCTTTTGTTGGGTGAAACAAAGGTTTATCATCACTACCCCCAACTAGAAAAAGTCAAAGGTACTAATACATTAGTAATGACACCTTTGTTTTTCCATTATAAGAGGGCTTGAGAATGATTTTACAAGAGACTACCTTTGGAAACAACTAAAATTAGAAATCCAATTCAAAACTTTCACACACATCAAAGTTGTTGGCTTTCACAAAGCACCATATAAACTACCAAGATACCCTAGTGACAAGCTAATCTTATTGGAACTTTGTAGAAAGGTGGTAGATATACATAAAATGGTGGCCAACAAGCACAAGTATGGGTATGTTTTCCCCATCAAGGTAGGGGTATATTCTTGTGCCAATATGCAATATGTAAAGAATACAAAAGTTGAAATGGATCCATTATCTATGGATCTCCTTGGAGATATCAAACCCAAATTCGACCCCATTGGAAAGATCAAACTATTAGTAGGGGCATTCTTTAAACATTATCTTTCTTTGGAAGATCATTGGGCCAATTTTCTTGAAGAACATGAGGTTAGAATCAAGGATTATAAAAATTTTATTGTAGGAATGATTAGGGCCTATAATTTGGCCAAGCCACCTAGAGATTTGGTTAAAGATGGAAAGGTCCTACATCCATCTTACAATACTAATAGGATATTTGACCAACCAATAGATGATGTGAATTGGTCAACCCTTGAAGATTCCTCACTAGAAAAAAGGGATATAACTGTTATAAATGGGACATTACAGTGGTTGGAGGACCCTCATCCTATGTTGGTGTTTAGTTGAAAAAGGGATCCTAGACCTAGTGTGTAGATCACTAAGATCAATCCATTTTCAAATAACATTAGAAGCCAAATCAACAAGGGTATGAAATTGGCTAACAATCTAAAAGGAGAGTCAATCTACCCTAGATTGGTTCTTTTATTGACTTGGAAATTGATTGAATTTTATGTGGATTTATTGAATTAATTTGACAATTAATTTGATTATTTAACTTGAATTGAAAATACATTTTTTAGCACTAACCAAATATTTTTTTTGGAAATAGAAAGCAAATTTGAGGAGGGTAGAGTATTGTGCACCTATGACTTGAATTTGGGGCTGAAATGGCTGGTCTAGGGCATGGTGTGCCCTAGATTGGCCTCCTATTTTTTTGGATTTACAAAGTTTGAACTATAGGTTATGGTTTGCACTATTTTTTCCATAACCGTCTTTTGTTGAAACTCCTTGATTTGAACTACACACATGAAAAGAGGGGGAAAGGTTGTGTCGTATAGGGGCTTACCTAAGTCAAACCCCATTTTGGTATTTTTACCTCCAAGTACAACAAATGATGATGATCAAGAGGGCATACCCTAAGTCAAGTAGAGTACAAAACAACAATAATTGACTGAAATGATAAATGATAATGTTACCTTGATATGAAATAATTGATGAAGTAATGTCACACCACAAGTTGCCACAAATTTTGATTGATAGATGCCTTGATTTCTTGACGGACCTACAAAAGTTTAGTTCGCAAAACATAATAGATTTCTACAACTAGCATGTAGAGGATAACTCAATACATCTTTGTATTTTGGCATGATTGATCATAATAGCTCCCTGCACATAATTTGCTTCATTAATCTTGATCTCTTGTAATCTTGAACTTTATTGATGAAAGTGTTGTAATAATGTTGCTAATTTTTCCCTTGAATTGCCTTGACTAATTTTAAGATCTTCAATTTTCTCTCCAAAAATTTGTCTCAAATACCAATTGTCATCCATAAGGATTAGCAAGTTGCATTATGCTAGATCACTCATGAAACACATGGCTTCATTGGAAAGAAAGTTATGTTATGCTGGGTGGCCATGTAAAAATTCTAAAGTTCATAAATCAACAAGCTTCGTTATGCTAGATCCATGGACTATTTTTCCAATCACACTTCAGGTAGTACATAAAATTTTAACATTGCACGGGATGAATTGATAACCACGCCTAAGGGGCATTATAAAAAAACCACCACAAAAGGGATATGTTAATAAGTCATACTTGCTATGTCAGTAAGGAAAAGAAGGGGAGGAGGGATCCTTGAAAATAATACACACCTCACAAAACTAGTTATCCTTGTCCCCAAGTATAAAGGCAAAGACAACCATGCAAGAGACTATTGCATTGCTACCATGGAAAATTTGGTTGCACTTAAGATTGTACCACCGTGAATGGCAATGAGCAAACACAAGAAGCTAGAAATTCCACATAGTGAGGTCTAGCAACACCATAGAAGAGATCATTGTTATTGAAATATAGAAAAAGGGGATCCTAGGTCCTAAATGTAAAGAATCTAGGATGCAAGGGGACCTTTTTACAAGTTTCATTAGGATTTAGATAACCAAGGTGAATAGATTGACTATCAACCTCAATGGTGAGCCAATCAGACCTAGATCTACATCTAGTTGAGGATGGGGATGGGCTAGAAATATTTTGGAATGATTATCCTAATGATCCTATATGCCAGGAATATGAAAAATGCAAGATCTTGAGAATGGAAAAATAGAAATGATCAAGTTCAAGAAGATCTGGAAGGTACAGATGACTGTGTACCTACCTAGAAAAAATGGTATTGTTGTGCCTACAAGGACTGGTTCATCTAATGGTGACTGATTCTTTGTAAAGGGTGTTGGAAGTTTGAGGATATTTTCATTGATATGGTTGTTGGCAACATGTGTATGAGCTTGTAAAATGTTATCATTGATGTCAACATTGTGGTTTGATGTCTACATTGAGGTACAGTTGGTTAGTGAAGCGTGAGCGAGCATGGAGATGGTAATCTAGTATGGAGATGCAGAAGTTTTTCTCCGGTGAAAAACATATATGTTGTATATTTGGTTTATTCCATAACACATTTTTCAGTGTATAGAGCATAATTTTTTTGGTTTGTATTGGTTCACCTTGAGGTTTTTTTGTGTGCAGTTCTAAGGAAATTTTGGTACATGTTTGAGGACCCTAAATCCAAAGTTTCACATCTTTAAGTCCTCTGGTGCAAAATTTATGATTGACAATATATCAGGTTTTCCAGTGATAGTGATGCCAGTGTAGAGTACCTTTTTGGAATGGTCTGCATTCCACCATGGAAGCATATTTTGTTATTTGGATTTGTGGGAGTGTTTATAGGTGTCAGATGAGTGTGTATTCCATGTGGCATGTGCTTTGGAGTTTTGCATGTCAGTTTGTGGATAATTAGTTGGTATATTTTGGTGTCACTTTACCTGTGGTGCCAACCTAATATGTTTGGGGTCATGCAAAGTTAAAAGAAGTGTTGATTAGTTATGTGGGAGCTATTATAGGTCCATTCCAACCTATTTGGATGTGTTAAAATTTTTAGATTAAGGCATAGAGCATGTATAGGTTGATCTTGAGTGGACAAGTTATATTTTGCACAGTACATCTAATTAGGCCGACCTAACTGATGTTGTAGGTGTGTGCGAATGTAATGGTGTAATGTCACAAAATCACACCCTAGGGGAAATTTCATATTTTCACACTTTTCCTTGCATTTATTACACCTAAGCGCATTTATGATAAAATCCTCATGGGTCAAAATTTTGTGATTCCAACCCCATGAGAACCAATGATGAAGCGACAATAGTTTGCCACCTCATTTCCCAAAAACTGATGAGTTGGATGCTTGTGCGACAATCAGATGTATGCATGATGCACTAGCATCCTAGCAGTTTTACAATTTTGAAATGAGGAATCTCAAAATTTTGACTCATGACACATGTCCCTACAGTTAGATTTATGAGTGTAACGGTTGCTCTCACCCTTGGAGCAACAAAAATCCTTTTCTTGCTCTCATTTTGGGGGTTCTCTCTCCTTCTAACACTTCTTCCTTCAATCTCACTTGATCCTTTGTTGCTCCTTCTTGCAATATCTCTTCTACAAGCGAAGCTCTGCCAGATTGAGGTCCCTTCAACAACCACAACTCTCTTCCAAGCATTCAATTGTGTGTCCATACGTTCAAGAGGGGGTCGAGGATTGTTGGTAATGCTTTCTTGTTATTTATCTATTTGTGAATAGACTACTTTGTTTACTTGTTATTTTGTGGTGCAGGTTCTCGTCCTTAAGTGGGGATTGTTTTCACTACTCTTTATTTGTCTACTTTGTTTACTCTCTCTATCTATTTGGCTGTTCGTGGAGGTGGAAACACCAAAATGAGGGTTTGACTACGACAAGCCCCAAAACATCCCCAACATTTTTCCTTATTCATCTTGTGTGCAGGTTGTTAAAGTGAGGCTTGGAGAAAGGTTTCAAGTGATTGGTCATTGGTAAGTTCCCTCTTGGCTCTTCTTTGTGCTTTATTTCATTTCCTGCATTCTATTTACCTATTTTGTCGAATAGAACTCGAATCTGAGTTTGTTAGTAGGATTTTAACATTTATGTTCAAGGTTCTAGTATTTGTTAGCCTTGGAAAGTAGTGCATCCTTTGGACCCTAGTGCACCGCACTAGCATCTTGATATACGCTGTAGTCCTTTGGCCGAGAGCTATTCCTTTTAGGGCAGAGATCTTGATACCTCACTCTTTCAAATTTTGTAGCAATATTCTTGAATAGTTATCCTTGATATGACCTTCTTTGCAATTTCTTCATTTAGTAAAGATCAAGGTAGTTAAGGTTAGTTCGTTCCCTAGGATTCTCTTGCGACCAAAGAGACTCATGAGCAGTGAATCCCCCTTCTCTTACAAATGGGTATAAATATAAGATCATTTTTGGTGATGTAGGGATGATAAGAGATATGTGAGATGGACTATAGAAAATGTGTGATGTGAATTCCTAAGAAGAGCATGTGAATGTGATGCAAATGTAAAGTAGAGTAGAGTGTAGAAGTTGTGTAATATGAAGTATGTTGATTCAATACTTTGAGCTTCAATGGAACTGTATTTCCTGCATATTGTAGATGCATTTGTAGTAGTTCAAATATTGGTAGTGAGGCTTGGAGAAAGGTTTCAATTGCTCGGTCATTGGTAAGTTCCCTCTTGTCTCTTCTTTGTGCTTTATTTCATTTCCTGCAATCTATTTACCTATTCTGTCAAATAGAACTCAAATATGAGTATGTTAGTAGGATTTTAACATTTCTGTTCAAGGTTCTAGTTATTTGTTAGTCTTGGAAAATAGCACATCCTTTAGACCCCATTGTGCTACACTAGCATCCTGATACTACGTTGTAGTCCTTTGGCCAAGAGCTATTCCTTTTGGGGAAGAGATCTTGAGACCCTGCTCTTTCAAATTTTGTAGCAATATTCTTGAATAGTTATCCTTGATACGACCTTCTTTGCAATTTCTTCATTCAGTAAAGCTTGAGGTAGTTAAGGGCAGTTCACTCCCTAGGATTCTCTTGGGAACAAAGAGATTCATGAGTAGTGAATCCCCCTTCTCTTACAAATGGGTATAAATATAAGATCAATTTTGGTGTTTTAGGGATGATAAGAGATATGTGAGATGGACTATAGAAAATGTGTGATGTGAATTCCTAAGCAGAGCATGCGAATGTGATGTAAATGCAAAGTAGAGAAGAGTGTAGAAGTTGTGTAATATGAAGTGTGTTTATTTAGTACTTTGAGCTTAAGTGGAATTGTATTTCCTGTATATTTTAGATGCATTTGTAGCAATTCAAATATTGGTAGTGAGGCTTGGAGAAAGGTTTCAAGTGCTCGGTCATTTGTAAGTTCCCTCTTGGCTCTTCTTTGTGCTTTATTTTATTTCTTGCATTCTATTTACTTGTTCTATCAAATAGAACTTGAATCTGAGTATGTTAGTAGGATTTTAAAATTTTTGTTCAAGGTTCTAGTTATTTGTTAGCCTTGGATAGTAGCACATCCTTTGGACCCCAGTGCGTCGCACTAGCATCTTGATATTGCATTGTAGTCCTCTGGCCGAGAGCTATTCCTATTGGGGCAGAGATCTTGAGATGCTAATCTTTCAAATTTTGTAGCAATATTCTTGAATAGTTATCCTTGATACAACCTTCTTTGCAATTTCTTCATTCAGTAAAGCTTGAGGTAGTTAAGGGAAGTTCATTCCCTGGGATTCTCTTGGGAACAAAGAGACTCGTGAGCAGTAAATCCCCCTTCTCTTACAAATGTGTATAAATATAAGATCATTTTTGGTGTAGGGATGATAAGAGATATGTGAGATGGACTATCGAAAATGTGTGATGTGAATTCCTAAGCAAAGCATGCGAATGTGATGCAAATGTAAAGTAGAGAAGAGTGTAGAAGTTGTGTAATATGAAGTGTGTTGATTCAGTATTTTGAGCTTCAATGGAACTGTATTTCCTGCATATTTTAGATGCATTTTTAGTAGTTCAAATATTGGTAGTGAGCCACCCTTCTCTTCTATTTCTCTTATTCTCTACATAGTGACCCTTTCTAGAATAAGTTATGACCGGTTATAATATATTGCAAGCTAATCCTCACCATGGATTTTCCCTTTTTGTGTTTTCCACATAAAAGTTTGGTGTTCATGTGTTATATGCATTGATGGTTTATTTTCTTACTACAAATTGAATGGATGTGGGGAATGAATGTTTAAATGTTTAAGAGGTTTCAGATAGTATTGATTCACCCCCCTCTTAGTATTCTGGGTGTTCAACAAAAGGGTCCTGCTCAATTTTTGGGGTCCTTTGGTGTTGGATATGAGATTCTATTTTCTTCTTGTCCCACTGTCAGAATGTCATAAATAAATTTTGTAGGTGAATTTTTGTGCCTTGACAAGGTTGATGAAAACAAATTCTACAATGCAAAATTGATTTTCAAGCTCTCTTCAATCCTTCTTGAACGTGTAACCTACACATTCACAAAGAGAAAAAATGTTGTGCCATATAGGGATTTGCCTCAGTCGAACCCCATGTAAATTTTTCCACTTCCATAATGGAAAATGCCAATGGATAAATGACAATGGAAAGGAAGGACTGATGAAATCACAATGTGCTACAAACCACCACCCTTCAATGGTTTCCTTTAAAGATTGAAGACATACACATCACATCAAGCATTTGGATCTTGTTTTGCTTGAATGCTTGAATACTTTGGAGACCTACAACAAGGATTAGCCTTTACAAAACCATGATAACATAAACTCACAAACACTTTGACATGATGCTTGGATCTTGAATTGCTCCTATAAATGACTGATAATGTTTCTCTTGAATTCTCTTGACAATAATGCTTGATCATGAAAATATCTTTCTTGCTTTCTAGTTTCAAATGATGAAATGACTAGGTATTTATAGGTATTTATTTAATTTCCCAAAAATTAAATCTTAGTAGCTGACATTTGCAAATTGAATTTTGAATGTTAAATTGTCTCCAAAAACATATTTAAAAATGGTTCTTGGCTAAGAAAGGGGACTTAATTGCCCATGGGTGACTAGGTTCTAGCCCAAATTTTTAGGACACTCATTATCGTGGGAAACATGCGAATTGAATGCATTTATTCAATGCTTGCACTTATTGTTCAAAAATGGGACAAATGGGCTCTAGAATACATAATTTTAGGAAATTATGGGGTGAATTAGGCTCAATAATTTAGGGGGGCCAAAACATAGTGTGAAATTGTTAAGGTATACAATTTTCTATGCTACATTTAGCCCCCACTTTAGTGAGTATGAACTTACGCTCAAACTCACACTAAAGTAGAGAAACATATGTCAAGAGGGGTTTAAATGTACAAATGCTAGAGATATAGGATGAATAGAGAACAAGGGGATGGCCAATCCCCTAGGATCCAATATCCCATGTAAAACCAACATAAGCACAAAGGAACACACATGCTTGTAAGATATGCAAGAAGACAACATATACAAACATACATGTCAAAAAACATGAAGCAAAGATGATGAAGAAACAAGAAAAAATGGAACATAAAGATGATAATAAAATGAAAATAAACATGATGTAACATGATGTAAAAACATGAGAAACACATAACAAAGCACAAGGTTAGTACAAAAATATTCGAGTCGGTAAGGCAAAGAGACCTTGAAGTATTAAATTGTCTCAAATACCAAATGCCATCCTTCGAATAAAGAAATGCTCCCATGAGGATTGACGTCATACACATCACTCATGGGCACATGGATCCACTAGCAAGCAAGTTGTGTTATGCTAGGTGGCCATGTTAAAAAGGGGTGCTCAAGTTCATGACCCAACAAGTTTCATTATGCTGAATCCATGAACTATCTTTCAAAAAATCACCTCAAGGGTGTTGTGCCCATAACACACACACCCTATTCAGAATGGGGACCCTCTTTCTTTTCGTTTCGTTGGGTCACTTTTGTCGTTGCCTTGTTTTGTGTGCCCCCTATTTTCATGTTCTAAATGGTCAATGAGTCTCAAAGAAATAATTTTGAAGTGATCATGTTTCCCCCCCCCCTCAAATTTTCAAGGCTTTAGGCCTTCATGAAGTTTCCTTAGTTGTTTGCTTTCACTCTTTGGAAGTGGCATCCTTGGGATCGAGCGGGTCCACCCTTGTGGGTTGCTCCATGTGGGTTTCCCTATCCTCCTAGTCGCTCCAAATGGCCATCGCTCGACACCCTTCCACCTCACAAAATCTACAACCTCCGGAGCCATTTTCCATTGCCCAACACCTGAACAACCAACATCTGGCTGTCATCTACCTATCGGACTTTTCCCTTCCTGTGACCATTTTCAAATGACTGTTCACCAACCTCAAGAGCCTTCGTACGATCATTAATGAGGGGCATTAAATGATGAAAAATCTATAAATAGCCCCTCTTGAGCTGTCATTTTCACTTGTTAGCTATTCATAAGTGAGTCAGAGCCCTCTACAAATGCCGCCGTCATGCCCACCATGATCATTCGCCGATTCCAGGCAGTTACCTATTGCTTGCTCAGCCTCCTTCATCAGGTTTTTTTAGGTAGATTTTCCTTCCATGAGCCATGTATTACGTTTTCCTTGATTCCTGTAAAGTTGCTAAATGTAAAGGGAAGAAAACTCGATAACTAGCAAGCACACACCTAGGTGGACAAAACCCATGAATTAAAATCATAACAAACTTCAAAATCGCCCCATCCACCGCTAGCAGAACTCATGCTCCCCACAACCATTCTTCAACCAGAGCATCTGTGCTCTGCGAGCCTCCACCCATACTGCCACCATCATCGTCGTTTGAAAACACATTTAAAACTCAAAATGATGATGTCCTCTTTCAGGTTCGCCCTCGCAGGAGGATGCCCCAACTTGGCTACCTTAAACATGGTTCAAATTCCCAAAGCATAAATGAAGCAATCCTTGGACCTATCCAGGTCCACATACATGGGCTTCCACCTTGGAGTTCCCTTCAAATGTTTCCGGTCCAAATAGCTATTCAATCATGTCCTTCTGGAAGGCGGGTTTCACCTTAGTCATCGCCCCTCAAACTTAATTGAGCCAAAATAACTTAAGTCCTGACCTGTCGAGGATTGAACCCTGTGGACTTCTGCTTGTAGAATTCTGCCTTCACTTTTCCATTTTAAATGACTTTCCTGACCCGAATTCTCGCCTGTTGGAGCTTTCCTTCATGTTGCTAACCAAGTTCAAAATGAAGCAGTCTTCGCTTTTAGGTCGTTCTTTGCAGGGTGTCGGTCCCCTTTCACCGCCGTGTTACAGACCCTTGAAACGATGAAGTGCGAGCGTCCACCTGACTACAAGGTCTCGATCTCACCTATGTCGGCCATTCTCCTTCGCACCTTGAATGTTATGTTTGGGCTTCCCTGCGGGCCTCGCCTCATGGACTTCCATCCGCGGGATGCCGTAGCCTATCCGCCATTCTGAATGACCTTTGCACGCTAGCCCTTCGTCCAAAGGAAGCCAAGCCTGCTACCACCGTCTGAACTTAAAATGGGAAAATAAATAAGGACCAAGCCCTAGTAGACCATATCTTGTGGGCGGACGTCTGCAGATTTCCACCTCGCTAGATCGCTATTTTGAAACATTCACCATCTTGAATAGCTCGCTGCTCGGAGCCTGAACCTTTTGTTGCCTCCTGACCAATGACAAGCGAAATGGGACCTAAGCCATCCTTGCAGACCTAATGCTGTAGGTTTCTCCTACTGAACCATCATCTGACCTTTTCCATTTCAAATGGCTGTGACCCAATGTCTCCTTGCATCATCCGACCTGAAAAGCCTAAGCTCCAAATGAACTGCGCTGGCACCTCCTAAAGTCGTGGCTCCCACATGGAAAAATGCTACCTTGCCAGTGCCATTTCAATGACCAAACCCCAAACAACCAGGTTGCTCTATGATTTCACATGCTTAAAAGGTGGTCTTCACTCCTTCAAAACTTCAAAATGATCTCGACCCACATGCGTAAATGAACTAACCTCCTTGGTGGACTCCACCTCATGCTTAAATATTGATGCAGGTTGGGACAAGCAGGCTGTCGTGCCCTAATTATCATCCCTCTTGCAACTACCTCTAGAACAACCACTAGCCCAAGGAATTTTGCACCCTTGGGCTTGAATTGTTGTAACTCCCTCATGTGAAAGGTTGATGTCAATCTGGAAGAAATGTTAAGATTCTCAAATGATGAATTATCTAATGTAACATCATCTTGCCTGATTTTGGCTAACTTTCCCCATATTTTGTTGCTTGAATGTGCTTACCTCTCTCTCCCCCATAGGATATATGGAACCGAGTGTAGGATCTTCGGAGGCGGCCATGGAAAAAGACAAGGGAAAGAAATTAGCCAAAGCACCCCAGGGAAAAGAGGATAAAGATCAAATGAAGTACAAGTTCCAATGGGAACCCTTCAATTCCAAAGTCACCACAACTTGGAAGGAGATCTCAGATACAAATATTAGATACATAGATATCGATGAATTCAAGAAAAGGGTCTAGATTAGCCCCACAACAGAAAATGTGAGAAAGGTTAGAAGTAGTGGATAGGCCAAAGTTGCTGGTTTCCCTCCCGCTCTCATTGCTCCCAAGTTTGTAATGGCCTATAGGGAGGCATATCAAGAAGAGTTTAGAACAATAGTGGATAGAGATGGGAATGTATTGGCTGATTTGTCTGCCAAATCAATAGGGAAGGATTTTCATATTCCTACATTCAAGGAGATGGAGGAAGCATCCAAAGAAGATGCCAAGGAGATGTGGGATTCAAACCCCCTCAAATGTAAGAAGCTCATCAATCAATATTGGTTGAAAGAAAAGAGGGGCAGTGTAGCTAAGGTCCCCCAAGAGCTCTTCCACAACGACTTCTACGAGGATTACAATGACTTGGTAACCTTATTGAGCAAAGTCATGGGCCTTCCGACTGTAGCCTACTTCCAGGAGTGGATGCTATACTTCATGGAAGAGATCCTCCGAGGAAAAACCAAATTCTATTGGGCAGGAATAATTAGTAATTATTTGCATGAGCAATTTGTGGATGTGAAAAAGACCTCTCGCTTGTATATGACATCTTACCTTATTTATTTACTGCCTGATCAGATGTAGTACAAAGGCTTGTTTCGGGCTACTGATGAGGCTCCAGGTAGGGAATTAAAGGTCTATGATAGGTACCCTCAGCTTCAATACAAGAATTTCAAGGACTATTGCAGAGTTAATGATGCCTTCATAGGCCATGTTATTAGATTGCTTGCGGGTGACTTTGAATGGAGAGTCTCCCATAGTGCTAGTGCTTACATCCACCAGTTTGGCTTCTTGCTTATACAGTTCCCTAAATTCACATACATCTGAGCTGAGGGTTTCTCAGAGAAACCATACAAGCTTCCTCAGTACCCAAATGACTAGATAATATTGTTAGAACTCTCTCGATAGCTACAACATGCACACACCCTCCTAAGTAGAAAACATAAGGTGGGGATTCCTTATCCTCTCTCCTTCAACCAAGGGATGTATGAAATCCACACATCCTAATGTGCAGACCATTCAGATAAAGAACTCATGGAATACCACCTGGAGCTCCACATTGCCCGGTCATGAATGGACCCCTATGATAAGCTCAGAAAGATGGTTGGGGGTGAATACACCCATGTACGTGATGTTGAGGACTTCTGGGCCAATTGCAAGGATGACAAAGAAGTGTGAATGAGGCACTACATGTGCATGACGACATACTTTTTCAAGAAGGTCAACTTGTTCCCTATGTCAGATCAGGTGGTGGAGGATGAAAATATAGTGATTGATCCTTGATACAATGTAGTTTCCAATCTCCTGTTGCCACTAATTGACTGGAATTAAGAAGAGGTCAATGACCTCGATATTCTAACAGTCGATTGAGGCAAGAATCAAGGAGTGGATTAATGGGAAGATTGCCCAATTAAAGTTGCAAGGAGTCACCGTCATGTATGGTAAGCTCGAGGAACCCCAGGGAAGTGAAACTGATAGTGCCTCCACTGTTGTTGTTGTTGCCTCCATGGGGGAAACCTCAACATCCCCTCCAACTACACAATCAATAAAGAGAAAAGAGACAGCTGAAAGACAACCCAAACCTAGAATGTACTCGAGGAAGGCCTCAGAGGGTGAACCCTCCAAGAAACCAAAAACATCGAGTAGTCTTACTACCATCCAAGAGGACCCGCTCCATGAAGGAGAGGAACAAGAGGCTGAAAAACCAAAGTCCCCACCTTCTACCTCCCCTCTTGTGGTCACCACTGCTGCCACTGAAATTGCCATTATTGCTGCCCAACTACCTGCTTCTTAGGCAATGGTTGCCACTTCTCTGCCTGTGGTTGATATCTTAGTCCACCTTGCTTCCACCCTACCTACTAAGCAAGTAATGATAATAGAATCCTCCTCTACCACTACCTCTCCGCTCTCCTCCTCAAATCATCACCATTACCATCAAGTTAGTGCAACAATTGGGCTATTTAGTGAAAGCTTTGGGTCCTCAAATCATCACCAACAAGACCTATGTTAATGTATGGAGAGTTAGTTAAGATTATACACCTTCCTATTGTAGTAGGAATCATATTGTAGTAGAATTTATGTCATGTATTAGATCTAGATCTTCTCTAGCACCCACTTCTAGGAAAACCATGAATTCATCCCATACACTTACCACCAATACTTCAAATTCATATACAATTTCATTCCTAAATATTTCAAACCTGTTCATAGAGCCTATAGATGATGGCTCTAAATTTCATGAGGATACCAAGATCCTTCATTCTACACAATAAATTGTATCCTAAGAACCATGCCAAAATTCTTCTTCAAATCAACAAAAAAGGGCTCTATGTTTGTTTTTTTCAATGCGTTGCTATCACTAATTATTTCACACTACAATTGTAGAACCCAAAAGAAAATGCAGTGATTAGAATTCCCTCCTCCTTTTTGGTTTTTCGTGGAATGATGTATGGATGAGTAAGACAAGTTTTAAAATATAAGAATGCGTGGACGAGTAAGATTTGATGTTTTAAAATACAAAGATGGATGGATAAGTTTTAAAATATAATAATATATGATCCTATTGAACCAAAATTTTATTGGCAGTTGGGATAAATCTTCACAATTGATTTTTACATGTTCTGAAGATAAACACAACATTGATATTGCTCCCTTAACATCAACTTGTTACTCGTCAACTGCTTTGTGGAATTGTTTGCAAACAAATTGATCTATTTCACACCAACTACAGTTTGCAAATATAATACATAGATAAACAATGCTAGTACAGTCATAGGAAAGTAACAATTTTTTATTCAACATGATCTACCAATGGGTGGATTTATTGGTGAGAGTAGGAGAATTTAATGTGAAGCATTATTTATGTATAACAACTAAACATGATGCATCTGATGTAGAATAAATACTTAGTGGATGTTTCACAAGAATTTTTTAATATCTTTAAGAGAACTCTATCATCTTGATGATGGATCGTCGAGTGTGATTTGAAATGATGCAAAAAAATCAAACACAAACACAATCAAAATCTAGAAACAACAAAATTGAAAGCTTTATGGATTGTGGAAACCTCATAGCATTAATTAGTATTATTGTAATAAAAACTATTTGATTACTTATTAGCATATGCATTTACTAGCAATCGCATGCACATACATGCAACTATTAGCTGATAGGGGTCCACTACAAATGGCTATTCAATGGGAAGCAAGGAAGAAACTTGGTTTTGTAATGTAATGTGAATTATAAATATTGAGAAATATTTTCAATTGTTTGAATGAGTCAAAAAAGGGAAAGCATGTTAATAAGCCAATATGGAATAACACGAGGTTAGTTTATAGTAGGAGGTGAATATTTTGACTTTGGATTTTACCGAGGATAAGATTCATTGAGTACATTGTAATGAACAAAGATATTTGAAAATCAATTTATATATTTTTATGGATAATTATATGGATAGATCAATTAAAGCAAAGCTATGTGTGCATTAAAAGATATGAATTTGACTTACATAACTTGAAGATGTTATAAAGCACTTAAATTCGGTGAAGAAATTATTTTATATCTCTACATTTAATTGGAGCATTGTACAACATTTTAAACCCCATTTTATAGTCCACTTCTTTATTGTTATCTGACAGGCAATGCATGGGAGATTAAGAACCATTTGCATAAAACAAAAAATTGATCTTTGTGTTTCCACATCAATTATTTTTAGTTGGAAATTGATTATGGAAATGTAAAATAAAACTACAAGTCATCTTCATTATTTGCAATGTATCCATTAATTGCAATCTCAAGCAATTAATCATCAATAATTTTAATTATAATAATTCTTTTAAAATGATTTTAATTAATAATATTAGGAGAATGATTTTTTTAATAAAATTTTTCTTAATAAACTACATTTGGAAAATTAAATACAATTTAAATTTTCAAATAATTAGTTTTGTTAATAATAATAATTTCTCTTGAAAATTTAAGGTATGATATAATTTTATATGTATTTTAGTTTAATAGTTGTTAGGCCTAGATGCACATCTATATTTGATGTTTTTGTCTAGGTTAATCAATGAATCAATTAATTATTATTTAATTATCTTAAGATAACACAATGCATGGGAGATTAAGAACCATTTGCATAGAACAGGAAATTGATCTTTGCATTTCCACATCAATATTTTTTAGTTGGAAATCGATTATGAAAATGAAATAAAACCATAGGTCATGTTCATTATTTGCAATGTATCCATTAATTGCAATCTCAAGCAATTAAACATCAATAAATTTTTTCTTATGGTTCACCCTTACACTGGTTCAGGGAGGTGAGGTGAGACTAATCCCTACGGTCACGGGATAACCAGCATGCCCCCCTAGTGTCCGTGACGGGGTTCATACCGGGCTTGAGAGTCGATCCCAAGACCTCGGGGAGCAAACCCGAGACTTGAGACCAACTACTCTAACCCGTGGGGGCAATAAATTTTTTCTTATTAATTTAGAATATTTAATAATTTTAATAACAATAATTTTAAAAAAATGATTTTAATTAATAATCTTAGGAGAATGTTTTTTTAATAAAATTTTTCTTAATAAATTACATTTGGAAAATTAAATACAATTTAAATTTTTAAATAATTAGTTTTGTTACTAATAATGATTTTTCTCCAAAATTTAAGGTATGATATACTTTTATATGTATTTTAGTTTAATAGTTGTTAGGCCTAGATGCACATCTATATTTGATGTTTTTGTCTATGTTAATCAATCAATTGATTTATTATTATTTAATTATCTTAAGATAGATATGGATACTAATACATGGAAAACGTTAAGTTGTGGATTAAATAATATTTATGAAAAGTATGGAACATTAAAAAATTCTCATTTTTTAAAGAGTTATTAGTGATCCATTTAATTACTATTATTGAATAAAAAATTTAATTAGTAATATTGAATAAAAAAATATTCTTTAAAAAAGTTAGTCCATAAGTTTAGGTATGGCATATTTGTTGCAATGCTTATGTGGTACTAGATAATTTATTACTTTCATGTTATTTATTGTGATTATTTCTTATTTGAATATTAGTTATGATGGTCATCACTAATGATTTTTTTCAAAAAAGAAAGATCTTTAATATATGAATACTTTTTATAAGTAGTATTTAGTCCATAATTTTGGAGATAAAATCATCATTATCCATGCAGTTTATGGGTTAGTAGTAGTATAATAAAATGGTCACAAGTAGAAAGGATTCAAAATTAGTTCATTACAAGGAAATTGAAAGTAAAAAATATCAGATTTTCATTGATTGATTCTAGTAAAAAGATGTTCTATAGTTGGTGTATGAATAAAATTAGGAGGACTTAGTTAAACCAAAATAATAAATGGATGATCAAATAGAATAAGAAAAAATAGCACTTAGAGAGGGAAGATGTGCATAGTCCAATCGAACACTAACTTACACCATCTTTGATCGAAAAAAAACAAACCTCACAAGAAGAAGAATGCGATGACAGGACACACATTTTACATTTTTAGAATAATTGAATTAAAGGGTATGCCTTGTTTTGTGGGGAAAAAATGATTTATTTGAATTCAAAAAAGATATTCTACTCAACCCATTGGAATAAAAAAGGAATCATTAAAAGTAACTAGGTCTATTTGCAAAACCAATAAAGACTTGATGTGAAACTAAAAATAATTAATGGTATTTACAATTGGTTCACTTAATCTATTTATTGATATGCTAGCATTATATAGTTGGGAGTGATGAATGTATTTTTTGGAGCACCTGTGCTGAAGTAGATGTATACATAACATGCAATCAAAATAATCACCATGCGGAGAATCCAACGCATGCACACCAAAACACTCTTGGCCTACAAAATATGCAGTTAGAAGTGTTATAAAATCCATGGAAAACAACATAACTTATAATTTCTTGGCAAATGCCATGAATTTTGAAGTCATGACAAATGCCATGAGTTTTCTAACATTTCCCTACATAATCTATAGGCCAAAATAGCTGCTTTTGTTTCTTCATCCCCACGATTTTAAATGAAATATGTGCTTCACAAATATATATCCAATGAATAGTATATCCGATGACTACAATTATGCAGATTTTCACCTGCAAAAGAAACATATGCATCAACAAAGAATAGTTTCATGTTAATGAATTACATAGCATGTCATTCACTACGCTCATTTCTCTATCTAGAAAACTAGATTCCTAGGAGAATTACATTCCATTGCAAAGAAAGCGAGAGAAATAATTAATAATATTTACAATTGGCTCACCATTAATAATATTTACAATTGGTTCACCGAATCTATTTATTGATAGTAGGAAAGTTCTCTACTTACATATATTGTTGGTGGTGTTCAACAAGAGTGAGCAACATTGGATCAACTTGTTGGACCATGAAAGAATTTGAAATAGACAATTTACAATACACTGATTTCCTTGAATGTCTATTGTATCTATGCAACATTATAAAGGAAAAAATATAGATATAGAATAAAAGAGGTTAACATTATTTTTTGTAAATAGAAAGAGATAAAATAGAATATTTTGAATGTACATGGGATATTGATAAAAAATTGTGTATAAGTAATCTATTGAAGAAGTTGAAAAGAGAGCTGTGGAAACAATGACAAATACAATGGATAGAATAGAGTATGTTCTTGGTGGATAGGTGGATGTGAGAATTTGTGTGTCCATGTATATAAGCAACAACAAATATATGATGCTAGAAGCCAAAAGCACTAAACCAACACTCGTTCTCCTCCCTACCATATTGGCATCATGAAGCCTCGTGGGCTCTAGCCAAACCCCTGAGCAAGAAAGACAGGTAAGGTCCATGGAAAATCTCAAGGACTCTTATCATATATCACACAATAACAAAAATAGAGAAATTTTAAAACAACTATTAGAAAAACACTTAAGAATCATAGGTAAGTGATAGATGGTCAAAAAACCACATTAAACAGATTGATATAATACAAGAAATGTACCTAACAATTGGCTTGTTAATTCAAGGTTCAAGCTACATTATGTGGTACTAAGTATTATAGACAAATAGAGAAATTATAAAAGAGCTATTAGGAAAACACTTAGAACTTTAAAGTATGGAAAATAAAAGAGGCAAGCTACGACAAGGAGAAAATCGTTATGGAAAACCATGAGAAATGAACAGTGTGATACATATTGAAACAAGCAATATGTGTAACAGTTGGCTTGTCAATTGAAGATTCGAGCTATATTATTTGGTACTAAATATTATACGCAAAAAGGGGAATTGTAAAAGAGCTATTTGGAGAATAGTTAAGAAATCAATATAGAAAATTTGAAAGTAAAATAATTAATAATATTTACAATTGCTTCATCGATTCTATTTATTAAAAATGGAAAATTTCTATACTTACATGTACTATTGTTGGTGTTTAACAAGGGCGCACAACATTGGATCAAGTTGTTGGAGCATGAAAGAATTTGAAATAGAGAATTTACAACACACTAATTTTCTTGAATGTCTATTGTATTTGTGCAACATTATAAAGTAAATAATATGGATATAGAGTAAAAGAGGTTAGCATTATCTGTTGTCAATAGAAAGAGATAAAATGGAACATTTTGAATGCATGGCATCTTAGCAAAGAGTTGTGTGTAAGCAATCTATCAGAGAAGTTGAAAAGAGAGTCGAGGAAACAATGAAAAATGCAATGGATAGAATAGAGTTTGTTTTTAGAAAAGAAGTACATGTCAAAAAATTGTGTCCATGTATATAAGTAGCAAAAAATAGACGACAATGGAAGGAAAAAGCAATAAACTCATGCTTGCTCTCCTTCCTCCCATATTGGCATCATGAAGCCTCACAAGCTCTAGCCAAACCCCCGAGAGTAAAAAAGGCAGGTAAGGCCCATCAAAGATACAATGGATTTTTATCATATACCAAACAATAACTATTGGATGTTGCTGATATGTGGTTGTCATTGATGTCAACACTATTGGCCCTAAGGATATTAGAGGATGTATATGTCTAGGATATTGAGAAAATTGTAATAAAATAAGTTGCAGGTTGTCAATGATGCAGTGAAGTTCAGTATGTTGGCTAGCTCAGTGTGTTGATAATCAGAGGTTGTGGATTAAAGGGTTTGTTATCAAGTATATCTAGTTTATCCATGTTAAGTTTCAGAGATCCACATGAAGATTTGATCGAGTTATGAGTATTTGTGTTCTAACAGTTATTTTGTTGCTTCGGTTGGTGTTCCTAAAAGAAGATGATGCGATTCTAGTAAGTTGAATTGTTGCAGATGCTTATGTATTGATTCATGATGCTTGTGGATGTTTCTAGATCATGCTCTATCTATGTTGCACGTTTGCATTGATTGTTGTACTTGCGATTAGTGATTTTCTCTTGCCTGCTCATGTTTTTCATGTTCATGGCCAAAAAGGTGATTGAAGCATGTTGTGGATCTTCGAGGAAAAATTGTTCGAGGATGTTGTTTTGGGTCTTCACTATGTTGTGGCTAACATTGGTTGATTTACATTAATAATTATTTATGTTTTGGGTTGACAATTTGAATACATTTGTTATTTTGTTGAAGCTGACATGGAGTTGATGTAATTCCTAGTTGTAGATATATATGAGCGATTTTTTGTTCCATTTGATGGTATGAGATGTGTGAGTAATATCCTAATCATTCAAAGGTAGAAGTAGAGTGTGAAGAAGAGTGAGCAAAGTGTGAAGAAGTGTTCATGTGCTTAACCAAAATTTTAATCAAGCATTAGCAGATGCTATTTTCTTAGTTCAAAATCTTGCAGATGTAATCCAAATGTTTCTGTAAGATAGTGTGTCTTCCTTTGGGCAGTAATCCTTGTTGTAATTGAGTAGTGAGCTCTAGGTAGTGTGCCTGAATGCATGTGCATTCCCATTTACAATTCTTTATACTTTTAATAGGGTATAATGTTGTGGACTAACCTCCACCGTGGTTTTTCCCCTAATAGGGTTTCCACATAAAAAAATATTGGTGTTATGTGTGTTTCTGATGTGGTGATGATTTATGCTTTCATGTTTATTTATCAAATTTGAGAATAAGGTTAATAAGTTTAATAAGTTTAATTTCTGAGACAACTGATTCACCCCCCCCTTTGAATTGTATGCCCTTGTGTTGCCAACAATTAGTATCAGAGCAAGTTCCTTGGAAGAAGTTTAATAGCTTGAGGTTATCCAGGATGGCGACATATAAGAAGGATAGTTTGAGATTTGATGGAACTAATTATTATTTGTGGAAGACTCGAATGGAGTGTCATTTGAGATGCATTGGTGAATCCTACTAGAAAATTACAAGGAATGGATATATCATCCCACAGAATGGTCCTTCTACTGCTACTGAGATTAAGGATGCTGAGTACAATATCAAGGCTAAGCATTGTTGAGTGCTCTAATTGATTCTGAGATGACAAATGCTATGGATCTGAAGATTGCTTATGAGATATGGAAAAAGTTGGAAACTTTGTATGAAGGTGATGCTCATGTGAAGATTGCTAAGCTGCAAAGCTTGAAAGGGGAATATGAAATGTTGAGAATGGGTGATGATGAGAGCATTACTTCTTTTATGTAGAGAGTGAATGAACTTGTGTGTAGTATTAGATGTGCTGGTGGAACATTAAAAGAATCAGAGATTGTTGCTAAAGTGCTAAGATCCTTGCCTGCTACATACAAAGCCAAAGCTAATGCTATTGAGGAGATTCAGACTGTGACAAATGTAACTAGAGACATGTTGATTGGTAAGCTTACTGATTTTGAGTTGAGTGAGCTTGGTGATGCTCTTCCTAAGACATAATATGCATTCAAGGCTACTATCTCTAGAAAATATAAGCAAATATATGATATGGGAGAAAGTTCTTCTAGAAAAATGTTCAAGTATAAGGAGGAAATGAGAGAGATTGAAGAAGAAGAGAGAAAACTAGACAAGGTTGAAGCACTTATTGTCAAGAGGGAAGCCAAAGGAGAAGGTAAGTATAAAGGGAAATTACCTATTAAATGTTTTTCTTGCAATAAGATAGGTCATTTTGCATCAAGGTGTTTGGAAAGATTTCCTAAGCCAAGACCTAACAAGCCTAGATTCCAAAGAAAGTGTTATTTTGCTACTGATGAAGGTGTGACAGATGATGAATTTGATAAAGGGAATGTAAGTGAGGACGAATGGGTATTTATTGCCATCAAGGAAAATGATCCAGTGCCTACTATCTACTGGAGAAAGCCCTAGCTTCCCAAGTTAAAGAAAAAGATGAATGCATGATTGATAGTGGATGCTCTCATCACATGATAGGTGATAAAGTAAATTTGTGAGCTTGGAAAAGTATTATGGTGGTGTTGTAAGATTTGATGATGACAAAGCTGGTGTAATCCATGGCAAAGGATCCATTTCTCTTGATGGTAAGCATAATACTAATGATGTCCTATATGTGGAAGGCTTGAAGCATAATCTCTTAAGTGTTGGATAGATGGTTGACAAGGGATACAATCGTCAATTCAAAAATGGAAAGTGCAGAATATTGGGGAGTTCTGGAAATGTGATTGCATTTGGTACAAAAACAAAAGGTAATATATTTCACCTGAATGCTGCTAGTAAAAGTTGTTTGATTGCTCAAGTTGATGAAAGTTGGTTGTGGCATAGGAGAATGTGTCATGTAAACTTTGGAAATATTATCAAGATAAGTTCTACTCAAGTTGTGAGAGATCTTCCTAAGTTGATAAAACCTACTAATGCCATATGCAAAGAATGTTAGTTAGGGAAGCAAAATAGAGTTTCCTTTCAGAGCAAACACCATTGTTCAAATGAAGTGTTAGAGCTTGTGCATACTGATTTGTGTGGTCCTTCTAGAATTAGAAGTTTACATGGATACACGTATTTCATGTTACTCATTGATGATTATTCTAGAATGATGTGGGTTACTTTCTTAAGGGAAAAATCTAAAGCTCTGGAGAAATTCAAGATTTTTAAGGCTATGGTTGAGATAGAGATAGGTCTAAAGATTAAATGTCTGAGATCAGATAGAGGTGGCGAATTCACTTTCGGTGAGTTTAATTCTTTTTGTGAAGAGCATGGGATAAAGAGACAATTATCTGCACCGCGGACCCCTCAACAAAATGGAGATGTTGAAAGGAAGAACATGAAAATTGAAGAAGCTGCTAGGACTATGATGCTGGAAGGAAATGTTCCTCATATCTACTGGAGAGAAGCTGTGAGTACTGTTGTATACACTCTCAACTGGGTAGAAATCAAAGGTGATATCAATAAGACTCCTTATGAGCTATGGTATGGTCCTAAGCCTACTATTAGATATTTAAAAATCTTTGGGAGTAAATGCTTTATCAAAAGAGATGAAGATATAGGAAAGTTTGATGCTAGGAGTGATGAAGGAATATTTCTTGGTTATTCTACTAAAAGTAAGGTCTACTGGTGCTACAATAAGAGATTGAGGAAAGTAGTTGAAAGTGCTAATGTCAAGGTTGATGTTCATACATAGTTAGACCATCTAAAACTTGTGGATATGATTTAGATGATCAAAATGACAGTTCAGATAAAGGAAAGAAAGTTCAAACTTTAAATCAAGTTTAGATCATTATGGTGAATCAAGAAAATCAAGAGGAAGGAACTAATGAAAGTGTAGAAGTGAGATCACAAGAGCCTGAAGTTCAAGAACATCCTAAGACTCCAAGGTATGTAAGACTAAATCATTTAGAAGATCAGATTATTGGTGACAAGAACAAAGGTGTTCAAACTAGAAGAAGAATTACAAAAGAATACTGTTTGATTTCAAAGACTGAGCATAATATTGTCAATGAAGCATGCAAAGATGAACATTGGGTGGAAGAAATGAAAGAGGAACTACTTTAAATTGAGAAGAATGATACATGGATTCTTGTTCCTAGACCTAAGGAAAAAAATGTAATTGGAACTAAATGGGTCCTTAGAAACAAACTGAATGAGCAAGGTGAAGTTGTTAGAAACAAAGCAAGACTGGTGTGTAAAGGATATTCTCAGATGGAAGGAATTGACTTTGAAGAAACTTTTTCCCTTGTTGCTAGGATTGAAGATGTGAGACTATTTCTTGCTTATGTTGCTTATAAAAACTTCAAGGTTTATTAGATGGATGTCAAGTTAACATTTTTGAATGGTGAATTGGAAGAAGAAGTGTATGTTGAGCAACCTGATGGATTTCAATTGACTGATCAGGGAGATATGGTTTGTCAGTTGAAGAAAGCATTGTATGGACTCAAGCAAGCCCCAAGAGCATGGTATGCTAGATTGGACAAGTATTTGTTGAAGCTTGGATTTAATAAAGGTACTACTGACAACAATTTGTATTTCAAAATTGATCATGATAAATATTTGATTGCTGAAGTCTTTGTTGATGATATCATTTTGGGAGGAGATGATAGTTTGTGCATGAAGTCTGCTGATGAGATGTAGAGTGAGTTTGAGATGTCTATGATTAGAGAGATGAAATTATTTTTGGGATTGCAAATTACTCAGCTAGATAAAGGCATATTTATATCTTAGTTTAAGTATGTAAAATAATAGCTAAAGAAGTTTGGTATGGAAGATTCAAAGCTGGTTGGTACACCTATGGTGATTGGATGTAAGTTGACACAAGATGATGATTCTCCTAAAGTAAATCAGACTAGATACAAATTGATGATTGGTGGATTTCTCTATTTGACTCAAACTAGACCTGATATCATGAATGTTGTATGCATTGTTGCAAGATTTCAAGATGATCCTAAGGAATCTCATGTGACTGCTGTGAAGAGGATTTTTAGATACTTGAAGGGAATAGTTGATTTTGGCCTATGGTATCCTAAAGATGATGACCTTACTTTGAGTGCTTTTACTGATGTTGATTGGGTAGGAGATGTGAATGACAAAAAGAGTACTAGTGGTAGTGCATTTTTCTTGGGAAAGAAGCTAATTTCATGGTTAAGTAATAAAAAAAATTCTATTTCTTTATCTACTATAGAGGCATAATACATTGTTGCTGCTAACAATTGTACTCAAGTATTGTGGATGAAGTAGAATCTGAAAGATATCAGAGTTGTGTATGAGGAACCTATTGCTATATTCTATGATAATTCAAGTGCAATTAACATTTCTAAGAATCTGGTGCTGCATTCAAAAACCAAGCATACATCTATCAAGTTTCACTTTTTCAGAGAGAAGGTGAGTGAAAAGGAAGTCAGATTGGAGTATACGCCTACTAAGGAACATATTGCAGATATCTTTACCAAGCCTTTTCCTAAGGATACTTTTGAGTATCTTAGAGGGAATTTAGGGGTGATTACCCCTCCTAATCAAAACTAAGATGCATTGACTTTCATCAGTCAGTGCATTTTACAAACATATCTTGATTTGGATTGATGTTGTGGTGGCTGCTACTAAGGGGGAGTAGTCAATTCTAGTAAGTTGAATTGTTGTAGATGCTTTTGTAGTGATTCATGATGCTCGTGGATGTTTCTAGATCATCCTCTATCTATTTTTCACATTTGCATTGATTTTTGTGCTTGCGATTGGTGATTCTCTCTTGTGTGTTCATGTTTTTCATGTTCATGGCCGATAAGGTGATTGTAGCGTGTTGTGGATCTTTGAGGAAAAATTGTTTGAGGTGTTTTGTGTTCGAGGATGTTGTTTTGGGTCTTCACTATGTTGTGGCCGACATTGGTTGATTCGCGTTAATAATTATTTATGTTTCGATAGTTTGTATGCATTTTTTATTTTGTTAAGCCAACATGGAGTTGATGTAATTCCTAGTTGCAGATATATATGAGAAATTGTTTATTCCATTTGATGGTATGAGATGTGCGAATAATGTCCTAATCATTTGAAGGAAAAGCAGAGTATGAAGAAGAGTGAGTAGAATGTGAAGAAGTGTTCATGTGCTTAATCAGAACTGTAATGAGGCATTAGCAGATGCTATTTTCTTAGTTCAAAATCTTGCAGATGTAATCCAAATGTTTCTATAAGATAGCGTGTCTTCCTTTGGGCAGCAAGCCTTGTTGTAATTGAGCAGTGAGATCTAGGTAGTGTGCCTGAATGCATGCACATTCCCATTTACAATTCTTTATATTTTTAACAGGGTATAATCTTGTGGACTAACCTCCACCATGTTTTTTCCCCTAACAGGGTTTCTGCATAAAAAATCTTGGTGTTATGTGTGTTTTTGATGTGGTGATGATTTATGCTTTCATGTTTATTTATCAGATATGAGAATAAGGTTAATAAGTTTAATAAGTTTAGTTTCTGAGACAACTAATTCACTCCCCCTCTTAGTTGTCTTCCCTTGTGTTGCTAACAATAACAAAGTTGGCGTAAAATGAGCATTCTCAAACATGATCTCTAATATTGTAGTCTTTTTTTTATGTATGCTATCTTTATTTGTATTTATGTAGACTTTAATATAAAAAGAGTTAAAAATATATTAAAGTCATGCAAGAAAATATATTGATTAGGTTGCATTGTCGAAAGAGCCATTGTGGTGTTGGTTTGATGCCAAATTATTGTAAAAATTATGCCTCCGCCTTTGTTTCAAGTTCCCCATAACAAACTATTCTTCATGATACTCTTTTTCCTAGTTCCCCATAGCAAACTATTCATTATTGTAGATTTCTTAAGAATCACAGGTAAATAAAAGATGATAAAATACCCATAGTAAACATATTCATACAAGAGAAGTAGTGTATGTAAGAGTTGAGTTGTTAATTGAAAATTTGAATTGTACATTCTTTGGCAGTAAACCCATGTTAAATAAAACTTGTAAAGGCAATGGGTAGCAATAATCTATGCAAAATGGCTATAACGCCACAAAGTTAATTGGGAATTCGGGCTACATTACTTGGCACTAAATATTATAGACAAATAGAGGAGACTTGCCCAGGATTTTTAATGATGACATGGAGCTTGCCTCTTGAAGAAAGTATGTTGGTAAATTGCTTGATTGGTTAATAAGAATTACAAAAAAATTATGAATTTAGAATTGACAAGCCAACTGTTACATAGATTGCTTGTCTTGTATCAATATGTTTCATGATATTCTTTTTGGGTCATCTATTTGAAGATCCCTGTAACAAATTTTTCTATTGTTCTTGTAAGAAGGATTGTTTTTAATTTTTAAAATTCTAAATTTTTTTCCATGGTTATTTTGTTTGGATGGAACATGTTATACATCTTGTATGAATATCTTTCATGATATTCTTTTTTTCTCATCTTTTTGAAGTTCGCAATAACAAACTGTTGTTCATGATATTGTTTTTTACAGTTGCCCATAGCAAACTGTTCATTATTGTAGTTTGCCTCTTCTATGCTCCATCTTTTAAAGTTGATTTTCAATCATTTGTTGTTTTCCTGTGGTTCTTAAGTATTTTTGTAATAGTTCTTTTAAAATTTACCTATTTGTCTATAGTGTTTAGTGCCAAATAGTGTAGCTTGAATTTAGAATTAAGAACCCAACTCTTAGATAGATTGTTCATCTTGTATTAATATCTTACTAGTGCTATACACATTTATTACAATATAAACTCAGTCATTTGAGGAAATTGTAAAACAACTATTAGGGAAACACTTAAGGATCACAACCAAATGATAGATGATTATTTGAAATGGGTTTTTGACCACTTGTCATTTGAGGAAATTTTATAACAACTGTTAGGGAAACACTTAAGGATCATAGCCAAATGACAGATGACCGGAAACCCACATTGAATAGAACTTTAAAAGAGGTAGAAAAATATACATAGACAATTTTTTTTGAAAATAGGCCAAGGGTTTGCATCCATCTATCATTTACATGTGATAATTGTAAAAGAGTTGTTAGGAAAACATACAAGAGTCACAGGAAAATGGTAGATGATAGGAAAACATACACAGACCAAAGAAATTGAAAATAGGCCAAAGGTTCCCATTCACTTGCCATTTATGCATGATTGTTAAATGTTATTTCAATACCTCTTACAACTGTTACATAGGTTGGTTTCCTTGTAGCTATATGTTCCATTGCACAACAATGGCAGGATGCATTAACCCTCACATGAACAAACACTTACCATGCTATTTCCACACACTGAGGCAACCAACTCAACCACCACCAAACCCTTCTTTCCAATTTCACTTTTTTGTGTGTAATATTTAGTACCGAATATGTGTTATTACAACACCTCTTATGCAATTAGTCTATTTGTGTTCAACATATATATATATATATTTATACATGCATGTGTGTGTATATATACACACACACATGCACTGTTGATGGTATATAACAATGACGAGCTGTATTGGATCGAGTTGTGGGACCATGAAACAATTTCAAATAGACAATCTAGAATACACTAATTTTGTTGAATGTCTATTGTATCTGTGCAACATTATAAATGAAACAATATAGATATACAATAAAATAGGTTAGCACTTTTTGTTCTAAATAGAAAGAGATAAAATGGAATATTTTGAATACATGGCATCTTGGTAAAGAATTGCCAATAAGGGATCTATTTGGGAACTTGAGAAGGGAGCTATGGAAAGAATGTCAAATGGAATCTATAGAATAGAGTATGTTTTTCGTAGGCAAGTGAACCAAAGGATCTGTGTGTCCATGCATATAACTAGCAACAAATATATGATAGTGGAAGGCAAAAGCTCTAAACGCATTCTCGGTCTCATCCCTACTATATTGGCACCATGAAGCCTCACGAGCTCTACCCAAACCCCTGAGCAAGAAAGGCACACTTATTGTAAATATTATTCATAAAAAGGGAAATGGTATTGAATTCCCTAAAACATAGAGAGATACATATACGCATATATATATATTTGTGTGTGTGTATTGAAATCCCCCTTTCATATTTAAAAATATACATATAGGCAGAAATATATATCCATATATCTAGACCAAGACCACTGTGGCTCATTTCACAATGCAACAACAATCTATATATATACACATGTATGTCTATACAATTGTGTATGCTATCTTTATTTGTATTTATGTAGACTTTAATATTAAAAGAGTTATAAATAACAAATTTTTTTAGAATTTTGAAAGTAAAAAACAATTCTTGTCACAAGGAAAATAAAATAACAAACTCCTAAAGTGTCATGCCAACCCAAAATCAATATAGGACACAATTCTTAATTAAATGCACAAAAATATTTACCTAGCTTAAGATATGAATAATACAAGAGCTAAACTGTGGGAATCAACAGTTTGTTACACAAAGCTTTAAATAGATGAGGAGAAGAGTATATCATGAAACATATTGATAGAAGACAAGCAATCTATGTAACGGTTGAGTTGTCAATTCAAAATTCAAGCTACATTATTTGGCACTAAATAAATTATAGACAAATAGGGAAATTGTAAAAGATATTTTTGTGCATTTAATTACGAATTGTGTCTTGATGTTTTTTTTTGTTTGGCATGACAGTGGCGTTGGTTTGATAGCAAACTATTGTAAAAATAATTCGCTTTTCCTCTATTTTATAGCAAATTGAAGGGTTTTAAAACTGTTGTGCTTTGGAATCTGTGAGTTCTATAGATACATACATACATACATACATATATATACATGTATACATACATATATATATAAATATACATATATACATATATACATATATACATATATACATATATACTTACATAGATTCTAAATTCAAGCTCCATTATTTGACACTAAATATTATAGACAAATAGGTAAATTGTAAAAGAACTATTCTAGGAAAACACTGAAGAACCATAGGATATATATATATATATATATATATATATATATATTTACATATATACATATATATACATACATATATATATATATATATATATATATATATATATATATATATATATATATATATATACACATACATATATATATGTACATATGTATACATGTATATATCTATACAAATCGTGTGATGGTTAATACATTCTGTCGTTGTTGTATGATGGGGGCAGACAAAGTAAATGCAGGTGAACAAAGTAAATGCAATATTGAATGTTGTAGTGTGGGAAAGTATACTTTGATTAAGTTGCATTGTTGAAATAGCCATTCTGGTGGTATGGTCTTGGTCTATATATATGGATATATATTTCTGCCTATATGTATATTTTTGTAGATTGCTATAAAGTACAAACATGACATTGACTTGTACCTTTGCACTATTTTCAAATTTTTTTGGTCTGTGTATGTGTTATTTTGTTTGGATGGAACATGTTATATGTGTTGTATCAATATGTTTCATGATATTCTTTTTCCCTCATCTGTTTGAAGTCCACGATAACAAACTATTCTTCATGATATTATTTTTTTCAGTTCCCCATAATGTAAACTATTCATTATTGTAGTTTCCCTCTTCTATACTCCATATTTTAAAGCTCTATTTAATGTTTTTTTTTTCTATGATATTTAGTAGAAAATTAGTGTTATTCTAATACCTCTTATACAATTCTCTATTTGTCTTCAATATTTACCACCAAAGCATGTAGCTTGAATCTTGTATCAATATATTTCAAATTTTGTTATTTGAGTATAAATTTAAAGAGATTGGGAAGGTTTTCTTTACATAAAAACATTTAGGATTGCATCATATAATTTTTGTCATAACCTAAAGAAAATAGGTATCATAATAAAATACCAGGTTTGAATAGTTGATTTACCAAGCTAAAAAGATAGTTGTATAGGCATGGAGAAATGCAGTCGACAGAATACAATATGTTGTGTATTTGTAGCACCTAATGTATGATGCTGCAAGGCAAAACCCCAAAACCCATGCTCATTCTCCTCCTTACCATATTGACATCATGAAGCCTCATGGGCCCTAGACAAACCCCCGAGCAAGGAAAGTATGCAAGCCCCATCAAAAATTTAACATTTAGAGCCATATCATATATTACAAAGTGGAAAAGTAGGGGAAAATTTGCTATTTGCATATATGATTTCTTATATTGTAGTATTTTTTTTCATGTAGCAACTTTAAAAAGATGGATATGTTGATAAAGAGTTGCCTATACATAATTTTACCCATAAGCTGAAAAGATAACTGTAGAGACATGGAAAAATGTAATGTGTACAATAGACTATGTTTATTGTGCTCTAATGCATATAAGAATTCATGCATGCATTTATATCATATATTGCACAATGATGAAGTTGCAAAACAAATTTGTGTTCTCATAGATGATTTCCTTTTTTGTAGTGTTTTTTTGTTGCAATAACTTTAAAGAAAAGATAATGCTGATAAAGAATTGGGAAAGATGGGACTTGTTTATAATGTTGATAAATATAGGGAAAGAAGAATATATGGGAGATCTTCTTTGAAAATAGAACCAATTATGTGGATGAAATACCCAGATATCGTTAAAAGGAAGACATCAAAGAAATATGAAAGGTTTTGCTTCAAAGCATAAATTGCACACAAATAGCTTTATAAACATACCTGATTTTGATATGTACTGGAGCCTATCTAACCATGCAAGAAGAAAAGAGTTGGATGTATAATTGAGTAAAATATATTTTTATAAAACAAACCTTGTTTATGCTTACAACTACGACCATCTTCTAGGAAAAAATTGTCCTACAATTGGGCTTCATATCTCCTTGTCCATCTATGCTTGCATTGAGCCCAATATAATATTACTACAAAGCAACATTTTATTTGAATCTATCAAAATATCTCTCGCTATTTAGATGTGTATGGAATGTGAAAAAGAAATTGCAACACAACTTACAACAACAACAACAGGCCAAATGTTATAGGTTGTGGAGTACAACACTCATAGTACACTCCAATCTGCTATCTAATGTAGGTGCACGGTAGCATTTTTCAATAGTTTTCTATAAAAGCAACATCATAGTGGCTCGTTTTCACAATACAGCCAAAACAATATACATCCTCAAATTGAAATAGTGAATATTGGATTTACCTCCCCCCACCATGTTGCACAATGGTAGGATGCCTGGGAAATGTGGAAGAAATTACATGGAATCTAATCATATCTTAAGCAAAAATACAATGTAGACAAGACCATATATTTCTAAATGTAATAAATAGGAAGATCGAGACAATGAAATGCTCAAAAGAGAATTCTATAGGTCAACAGTTCCCAGCTATTTGAATCAAATAAAACCAATTGAAAAGATGGGAAGAACACATAAGAATATGTGTAAGAAAAGCATCAAGGAAAAATGAGAAAACTTAGGGTATATAGGCTCAGAAAATGGAAAATACAACATAGATGTAGAATTTTAAACTTATTATTCAAATGCAACAGGATTTTTTTGAGAATGTTTCTACAGTATCTGTATATATAGTTTAATATACTGGGATGTCCAAAACATTTCACTAACTTACAAAAATTTATGTACATGTACATATACCTATACATATACATATGCGTAGATATACATATACATATACATATACATATACATATACATATACATATACATATACATACACTTTTCATCCTTTGTTTATTGTTTGCAATTATCTTTGTGCATATTTGGCATTATACCCATTACCACAGGAGCAATTGCAGTTAGATCTTCTTTCTTTCACCTAAAAATATGGCTAGGGTTAGTAATTTTTTTCCCTTCATTTATTGTTTATACATATACATATACATATACATATACATATACATATACATATACATATACATATACATATACATATATACATGTACATACATATACAACAATGTGAAAGTTAAAATAATTAATAGCATTTACAATTCGTTTACCGAATCTATTTATTGATATGCAAACATTATATAATTGGCATTGATGAATATATTTTTTTGGAGCACCCATGCCGAAGTAGACATATACATAACATGCAATGCACATAATCATCATGTCAAAAAATCTAAGGCACACACACCAAAACACTCTTGCCCTATAGAGTATTGAGTCACAAGTGCTATAAAATCCATAGTGAACAACGTGACTTGTAATTTCTTGGAAAATGCCATGAATTATAAAGTCATGACAAACACCACAAATTTCATAGCATCTTCATGCATTCTCTATAGGGAAAAATATCTCCTCCTTTTCTTCATCCTCACAATCTCAAGCACAATACATGGTTCACAAAGATTTGGCCAGTGAACTGCATAACCCATGATTACAATTATCCAGATTTCTATCTACAAAAATGACATGCTCATTAGGGAAAATAGTTTCATTTTTATCAATCACATGGCATGAGCTTGATGTGTAGAGGCTTCATGAAACATTCCACACTCTTAACACCCTGCTCCTTAACCATATCAATTGTTTTCATGAAGCCTATGTGCATCAAGCTCATTCCTCTTGTCATGAATGGCTAGTGTTTGCTCACGCAAGGGTTAATGCGTGCCGAGTTGTTGTACTGTGACACATAAAGAAGTAAATGCAGTGTTCAAAGTTGTGTTGTGACAAAGTATAAAAGCATACATGAGAAAAGGGTCAAAAATAACATTGGGAAACATTAATTTTAACACATAGTTCATATTTCATAAATTTCCCTTTGAATGGATTTTAACTTAAATTTATCAAAACCACACAAACCAATAAGCTGTACAAAATGCGTATAGCAACAAAGATGCACACAAATAACTAGCCCCAAAAACCAAGGGAAAATAAATAGACATACGGGCAAAAAAATTGAGACCAGTTCAAAGGCAGAGGTCAATGTCATGTTTGTAGTTTATACCACTCTACAAAATTCTACAATTAAATTGAAAGTTAAAAACAATTCTTGTCACAAGGAAAATACAATAAGGAACTCGTAAAGTGTCATGCCAAGAAAAACATATTGAAACGTGGAGAATAGAATAGGTAAACTACAACAATGAACAGTTCATTATGGGCAAGTAGGAAAAATAACATCATCAAACATATTGATACAAGACAAACAATCTATGTAACAGTTGGTCTGTCAATTCAAAATTGGAGTTACATTATCTGGTACTAAATATTATAGGGAAATAGAGAAATTGTAAAACAACTCTTACAAAAAGACTCAAGACTGACAGGTAAATGAGCGATGATTGGGAACCCACATTAAATAGAACCTCAATAGAGATAGGAAAACATACACAGATGCGGGAAATTGAAAGAAACCCAAAGGTACAGATCAACACCATGTTTGCAGTTTATATCAGGCTACAAAATTTCAAAATTTATAAGAGGTAAACTATGGCAATGAACAATTTGTCACAGGGGCCTTCAAGTAGATAAGGGGAAAAAATATGATGAAAGATATTGACAGAGGACAAGCAATCTATGTAGCAATTAGCTTGTCAATTCTAAATTCAACCCAAGAAATCTATCTAATAGTTGGCTTGTCAATTCTAAATTTGAGCCACATTATTTGCCACTAAATATTAAAGAAAAATAGGAAAATTACAAAAAGAACTATTAGGAAAACACTTCAGAACCATAGGAAAGTGATAGATGATCGAAAACCAACATTAAATAGAACAAGATCATAGGATGCACTATCAAGAGGATGTATTTTGACCATTTTGTAGAATCAAAGATGCTCACAAAAACCTATGGTGTTGGTCACATTTCTTTTATCGAGCCTAGTTCAAATGAAGAACCTAGTCCTAGCAAAGAAATTGTTGTTACAACTTGTTTAGATACTAATAGAGTTTCAGTTTGGGGCATATTCAAGCGTACCTAAAATTCTATCAGTACGTTAGCAAGGTGTAATAACATTTTCTTCAATTGCATTGGGTTCTTCATTTGAACTGGATTCTTCACTTTGAATGTTATTTGTAAGTAATTTCACATACATACATGTCCACATTTAAATTTTTTTGGGGAAAGGCTACAAAATTTCATAATTTACAAGAGGTAAACTATAGAAATGAACAATTTGTCACAAGGGCCTTCGAGCAGGCGAGGGGGAAAAAATATGATGAAAGATATTGACAGAGGACAAGAAATCTATGTATCAGTGAGCTTGTTAATTCTAAATTCGAGCTACATTTATTTGGCACTAAATATTATAGATAATCAAGAAAACTATAAAATAAATTTTAGAAAAACACTTGAGCACCACAGGAAAATGACAGATGACCAATAACCCACATTAAATATATAATTACGATAATGAACAATTTGTTATGGGAAAAAGAATATCATGAAACATATTGATAGAAGCTAAGAAATCTATCTGATAGTTGGCTTGTCAATTCTAAATTTGAGCCACATTATTTGGTACTAAATATTAAAGACAAATAGGAAAATTGCAAAAAGAACTATTAGGAAAACACTCCAGAACAACAGGAAAGTGACAAATGATCGAAATCCAACATTAAATAGAACAAGATCATAGGATGTACTATCAGGAGGACGTATTTTGACCATTTCATAAAGTCAAAGATGCTCACAAAAGCCTTTGTTGTTGGTCACATTTCTTTTGTTGAGCCCAATTCAAATGAAGAACCCAGTCCTAGTGAAGAAATTGTTGTTACACCTTGTTTAGATACTGATAGAGCTTCAGTTTGGGGCGTATTCGAGCGTACCTAAAATTTTATCAGTATGTTGAAAAGGTGTAACAACATTTTCTTCACTTGCACTGGGTTCTTCATTTGAATTGGATTCTTCACTTTGAATGCTGTTTGTAAGTAATTTCACATACATACATGTCCACATATAAACTTTTTCGGGGAAAGATTTAAAATCACAACAAAACACTTAAGAATCACAGGAGAATGACACATGATCAGAAACCCCAAAATTTCACAATTTAAAAAATTGAAAACAATACTTTTTACAAGAACAATAGAATAATTTGTTACAGGGAGCTTCAAATAGATCAGGAAAAAAAGAGTATCATGAAACATCTTGATACAAGACAAGCAATTTATGTAATAGCTAGCTTGTCAATTCTAAATTCAAGCTACATTATCTGGCACTCAATATTATAGACAAACATGGAAATTGTAAAAGAACTATTAGTTAAACATACATACATATATATACATACATATATATACATATATACATATATATATACATATATACATATATATACATATATACATTTATACATATATATACATATATACATATATACATATATACATATATACATATAAACATATATACATATATACACACACACATATATACACACACACACACACATATATATATATATTTATATTACACATATATCTATGTGTATACATACATACATACATACATACATACATACATACATACATACATATATATATATATATTTACATACAATGTGAACTACATGTGAAAATCAATGCTTCAAAACATAGACAGATACACACACACACACACACACACACACACATATATATATTTAAGAAAAATAGAGTAATTGTATCAGAGGTATTAGAATAAAACTTATTTCTAATTAAATATTATACAGAATAATTGACACTAAATATTAAAGACAAATAGGGAAATTGCAAAAAGAACTCTTAGGGAAACACTTAAGAACCATAGGAAAATGACAAAACTTGAGAGATAGAAAAGAGGTTTAGACTAGGAGAGGATCATAGGATGCATAATGAAGAAGACATATTTTGACCATCTCATAGGATAGGAAATACTCAAAAAGAGCCTTTGCTATTGCTCACATTTCTTTTGGCAAACCTAGTTCAAGACAAAATGGGAAATTGGAAAAGAGCTATTAGAAAAACACTTAACAATCATAGGAAAATAACAAATGCTTAGAAAAACCATATTTATATTACATATACACATGTATATATACTTATATTACATATATATGTGTGTATACAAATATATAAATATATATATATACATACACACACACGTGCATATATATATACATATAATGTGATTTGCATGTGAAATATTAGTGTATTGCAACAATTTCCTCACAACATAAATAATATGTGTATATATGTTATTTTAAACTCTTTTTAAAATAATACGTATATATTTATATATACATACACACACATATATTCAACCTAAATCTGTAACACACACATAAGAGGGGAAAAATTGTTTATTTTGGTGAATGGGAGTTTTCCTTGGTCAAACCTTTCTTTGGATAATCAAACTTGAATTGAAATAATGAAAATATGAAGGGAATGAAGAATGAACAATGTTGTGTTACCACTCAAAAAACCCTTGTATAAAATTTCCAATGGAGATCTACAAATTTCATGAAATGGCTTCAGTGGATGTGGATTTTGATGCTTTGAAATGCTTGAATTGATCTTGAAACCTACATCACAATGTTAGCTCTAAAAACATGCATGATGCAAGAAGACTTTGACATGATGATTGGATCTTGATTATTGCAATAAATCTCTAATTTAATTTTGCTCTTGAGTGCTCTTGAATGCTCTTGATCATTAAATTTTCTCTTGTAAACTTGCACTTGAAATCTCATAAAAAGTTCTAGGTGAAACTTAGAAAATAACCTTGTATTTATGGGTGGGTAAACCCACAAAAGTGGTTTACAATTCGAGTGAGGAAGGAAAAGTTGCAAAAAATGACCCCATGCAAAAAAAATTGGTTTTTGGGGTTCGAGTGAACCCTTTGGTTCAAGCAAACCAAAAGAGGGTTTGAATGAACCCTGGTTCAAGTGAATCAATTAAATGTAAGGTCCCACCATTCATGCCAAAAAACACAAAGAAAACTTTTTTTGAAAGGGGGTTCGCTCGAACCCCCCTTTTCCCACCTTCTCACCCTTAGGCACCAAAAAAGTCCAAAATTTTGCGCTTCAAAGCTCAGGTTGAAGATGAAAATGGAGGAGAATTCATAGACCCAACTAGATGATGGTAGTCCTCGGAATGAGCTATCCAATGAATATAATTTTAATATGTTTTGGTTTTATTATATATTTGTTTTTTAGTTTTATTAAACATAGGTTTTTTAACCGAAAATCAAGCTCTATGTTTTTTACATGTGGAAAAATAGTAGATTATCAATTTTTTTTTTAAAAATATGAGTCCACCAGATATTGAAGTCCTCAATCCAACAAAAAAAATAAAATTGAATTTCGATACATAAAAAAAAAGTTACATGTTATTTAGTTTGCCTATGTCTGAATTGTAATTGGTTTGACTTCAAAACTTGATTAAAGAAAAAATATTCAATAAAACACTATTAAACCAATTGGAAGCACTAGATATTGTAGTTACAAATCTAAATTAAAAAAAAATAGAATTTTATCCTTCATGGAAAAAAAGTTATGCGTTATACGATGAGTGCCACTCAAAAATGCTATTTACTGAAAAAAACTAGTTTTTGAAGGAGATGGAAAAAGAAGTGCAATCTAATTCCAAAATTTTTGGAAAAAATATATTTAAAATATATAGATAAAATGTCACAAATCACTAGTTTGCATCATCTTCAATTTCTTCATGGTTTAGTCGCTATAGGTGCCTAAAAGTGAAGATTTAGTTAGAAAAAATTATTTCAATGTCCAGTTTGGCCAAAAATTGTAAACTAGTATTGTGGGATCACCCAGGTATGAATCCTTAATTTCCCAAAATTAAAATATTACAAACTAACATTGAAATATGGATTCGAGGACCTTAATATACCACCAAATATTTTTTTAAATTTAGATTCAAAGGCCTAGGGAGGACCCATTCGCCCATGGGTGAATGAGTCTCAGGTCCCTATCCCTGGAACACACATTGCTCAAGGTAAAGTATTATGTGTTGGCATTAATTATTGTTGGGTTTCCCCTTTGAAAAATATAATTTATTAGGATTTTAGATGTAAAATAGGGCTTATTAAGTCATAATTAAGTCCAATTTATTAGGAGGGCCCAAAAAAAGTGTGCAAATGTAAAGCAATACATTTTTCTACACTACATTTAGCCCCCACTTTAGTGAGATGATGACCTTGTGTCAAACTCACACTAAAGTAGACAATCAAAAGAGGTCTAATTTTACAATTGTTGGAAAGATAAGATGACAAAGGTCAAGGAGGATGATCAATCTTCCAAGATCTAAGATCTCTTGGAAAAACAAACAAAGGAACAAGGAGGCAAATGCATATGTTAAACATATATATGCAATAACAATGACAAGATAATCAATAATGTCAAAGACTCAAATGAAGAAAGAAAAAGAAAAAGGTGTGGACAAGCCTCGACTATTTGTTCAACTTGATGTGGATCAAGCCTTAGTTGTTTTTCCAAAAACATTCGCAAGTGAAACCCACTGTCTAATATGCAAACAACAATGCACTCACATGGGCTACTAGAATCCGATATACACTAGGTGAGCCCCTAGAAAGTGACCGAGTGAGAAAGTCAAGCTAGGTCTATAGGCTTTGACTGTGCAATGAGAATGTCATGTCAGGTCTATAGGTTTTCATTGTACTAACCATACCAAAGCTATACCCTTGATAAATTTGATAACTTGGAGCCACAAAAATATGAACTTCGAGCTTGACGAGGTTAGCAAGCCGTGTTATGCTAAGCATTTATGAACAAAATGAAAATAGGAAAAGAAATGTTCAAAAGGGTTTTTCTTAGTTCATGAAAGGTCTCATCACAGGGGACATTGTGCCTAATGTCTTTAATCTTGTGAAGTCCTCCTTTCACTTTTTTTCATATTTTTTTCTCTCTTTTGGAGAGGAGTTTTCTCCCACAGGATTTTTCTCCTTTTCTCCAATTGTGAGAGATTGCATTGCATAACAGTTGTGCATGGGTACACCTAACATGGACTTGTAGCCAAGACCCATCTTGCATTTCATTTTGCATAACAATATCCCTAAGTTTGCACTTAAGGGGGGGTGTTAGTGTTATGTTTTTAACTTAGGGATAATTACTTAGGTAGTTTTCCCATATTGGGTAGTTTTTCACCCATCTCATTTCTCATGCCTTTAAAAGGTCTGTACACTATGTATTTTAGCATCTTGATTTTTGAATATCATCTTGGATATTTGGCAGAATAGTCTTTGTGCTTCTCTCATGTATGTCTGAGGGTGGTTTGTTTTTGTAGGTTGAGGATACTAGGAAGGAGCTGCCATATCCTACATGGTATCAGAGATCCTCCTCTTGCTCACCCTTCAGGAGAGTTTTTGTTGAGGAGATCTAGGCATATTTTTGTCTTGCTAAAGATTACTTTTGGCATTTAAAATTTTTAAATTTCTATTTCACCATTAATTTTTCTTTAGAACAAACAATTATTATGGTATGAAGGTTGTCAAAGAATGAGACTATCTTTATAGGAGTTACAATTAGACTTGGATGGAGCAAAAGAAGTTGTTGTCTGTGGCTGAGAGACATCATGAAATAAGGGGTTTGCTAGAGCTTTTGATAATGTTTTAGAATTTTCAGATTGACATAGATTTGATTATTTTCTTTTCCTTTCATCTCCCTTTGCTTTGTAGACCATAATGGGCTTTAATGAAGGCAAAGGTAATGTTGATGTGTTTTTTATGCACTTTTCAACACAGGCAGTGCGTAGGTGCACTACCTCTCTTGAAAGACAATCTTCCACAATTAGATTGCAGAACACTATCCCAAGGTCTCTAATGTTAGGTCTTGACAGTGCTTGGAATATCTCAGTTGTTTTATGTGATTTGCTGGAATCACAAGGCGGTCTTATGGATGAGTTACAAAGCATGGAAGTTGGGTTTGCAAATGCAATTTCAAAGTGCTGAAAGTGAATGAACAGTGGCTGTCCACTCAAAACAACAAGTTGAAACTCATCAAGTTCATCTGATTTAGCTTCATGGTGATGCTTTGGGTCCTACTCTAACCAAGGATTAAAAGAAATAGCAAAAGGAGAAGGGTTAAGAAATCTATTCTAATCCTAAGCTATGAATGAACAGTAACAATGGTGGCTGCTAAAATAGATAGGCTTCCTAAACTAGGTTTTGCTTGGCCAAGAGAAACCTACAGTTGCACAAAACCAGTGCAATCTTCTAAGGACTGTAGATTTTCAAATTGCATACACACACCATGTACATGCAATCGAACTAAGTTGCAACAATAAAGGAAAGAGGCTTAGACTAGCTTTGCAAAGTGATTCATCATCAATGAACCACAAAAAGCATGAGATGGAAGTTCATCAAATACTGAAACAGCAAACACCATCACCACTCCCATTCAAGAAACTAACACTAAAACTAACATGGAAGGTGAAACATGCATACATAAAGAGAAAACTCAAAAGGAACACCCATAAATTATGCAATGTTGCTTTCTATTGCTGCAGAATGTCTTTACATCAATTCTCCAACCCTTACAAATGAGGGGAAAGCCCCTAGTTATAGTTTTTCAAAGCCCAAATGAATGGCTAGGATCAATTTGCAATGAATGGTCCAGATTTGATTACATTAGGGTTTCACCTACCCCCAATATCCAACAATTTAAAATATATTCATTGTCTTTTGTCTGTTTTGTCATCTAGTGCCAGTTACTGTAGCAAATTTGTCTTGTAGTTGATTTCCCTTTTTACTGTAGTAGAGACTGTTTGAAGGCTCCCCTCCATCTGGTGGACTTGCAATATTTTGATTGGATCAAACAGGTCGGTCGATGACTTGCATTCATGGATTGGTGGCCCCTAATTTGGGCAGAAAGCTCCTTAGAAATCATCATCATCTAGAAAAAGGTAGGACAACTCCCTCAATGAGCCTCTTCGATAGAGAAGGCTTCTTGACTCCTGCAAACATGAAGTGTCGTAAGTGCATTTATACATGAGTTAAGGAAAATGTTAGTCAAACCTACAAATTCCCTATTAGATTTATCCATGCATCATCAAAAGATCTTGATATTCATATTTAGAGCTCATTTGGGCTATAAAAATTAATGCATGCTTCAAAGGTGTGAGCGCCAGAGGGAAGAAAGATGGCAGAAGAAAGCCAGAAGGAAGACAGTGGACGGAAGCCAAAACAGCCGGGAAGAAGGCGGGCTCTCAGATGTTCAAAATAGCCGGGAAGGAGGCAGGCTCCCAAATGTTCAAAACAGCCAGGAAGGAGGCAGGCTCCCAGATGTTCAAAACAGTCAGGAAGAAGGGAGGCTCCCAGATGTTCAAAACAGCTGGGAAGGAGGCAGGCTTTCGGATGTTCAAAACAACCGGGAAGAAGGGAGGCTCCCAGATGTTCAAAACAACCACGAAGGAGGTAGGCTCCTGGATGTTCAAAACAGCTAGGAAGAAGGAAGGCTCCTGGATGTTCAAAATGGCCACGGAGAGGTGGAGCCCCAGAAACGACCACGGAGGGGCCGGGCTCAGAGGCCAAAAGGGAGGTGGCCGCTAGATGTTCCAAAAGGCCAAAGGGGGACAGACTTCCAGAAATGGCCATGGAGGGGTCGAGTTTCGAAGGTTGGAAGGGAGGTGGCCACTAGATGTTCCAAAACGGCCACGGAGAGGCGGAGCCCCAGAAATGGCCACAAAGGGGCTGGGCTCCGGAGGCCGGAAGGGAGGTGGCCGCCGGATGTTCCAAAATGGCCACAAAGAGGTAGAGCCCCAGAAATGGCCACGGAGGGACTGGGCTCCGGAGGCCAGAAGGGAGGTGGCCGTTGGATGTTCCAAAATGACCACGGAGAGGCAGAGCCCTGGAAACGGCCACGAAGGGGCCGAGCTCCAGAGGCCAGAAGGGAGGTGGCCGTCAGATGTTCCAAAATGGCCACGGAGAGGTGGAGCCCCGAAAACTGCCATGAAGGGGCCGGGCTCTGGAGGTCAGAAGGGAGGTGGGCCACTAGATGTTCCAAAATGGCCATGGAGGGGCCGGGATTTGGAGGTCAGAAGGGAGGTGGCCGCCAGATGTTCCAAAACGGCCATGGACAGGCGGAGCCCCAAAAACGGCCATGGAGGGGCCGGGCTCTAGAGGTCAGAAGGGAGGTGGCCATCGGATGTTCCAAAACGACCACAAAGAGGCAGAGCCCCAGAAATGGCCACGGAGGGGCCGGGCTCTGGAGGGTGGAAGGGAGGTGGCCGCTGGATGTTCCAAAATGACCACAGAGAAGCGGAGCCCCGAAAACAACCACAGAGGGGCAGGGCTCTAGAGGCCATAAGGGAGGTGGCCGCCAGATGTTCCAAAACGGCCACGGAGAGGTGGAGCCCCGAAAATGGCCACGGAGGGGCCAGGCTCCGGAGGCTAGAAGGGAGGTGGTCGTTGGATGTTCCAAAACGACCACGGAGAGGCGGAGCCCCGAAAACGGCCACAGAGGGGCCGGGCTCTAGAGGCCGAAAGGGAGGTGGCCGCCGAATGTTCCAAAACAACAAAAGGGGGACGAAGCTCCAAAACCACCAAAACTTAATAGAACGTTGATGAAACCTTGGTAGTTTATTTATGCACTCCAAACACATCCTAGATCCAAAAAAGGGTGACCCCAAAGTCAAAAATGTGGAAACGGGAGCGACGGGGGTCCACGGATGTTTCCAAACAGCTAAGGAGGAAGGGAATTTCAAAACCATCGAAACTTAACAGAAGGTTGATGAAACCTTGGCAGTTCATTTATGCACTTCAAACACATCCCAGATCCAAAAAAGGGTGACCCCAAAGTCAAAAATGAGGAAACGAGAGCGACAAGGTTCCACAGATGTTTCCAAATAGCCAAGAAGGAAGGGAATTCCAGAGGCAAAGTTCCGAAACCATCGAAACTTAACGAAACTTTGACGAAACCTTGGCAGTTTATTTACACACTTCAAACACATCCTAGATCCAAAATGTAAGCGTGTAGAAGGGGAAAACTAAATAAACAATGCATCTACGCTTCTAAATAGGATAATTGTATCTAAAACTCAATGAATTTAAACTAAATTAAACTAAAAAGCTTCAAAATGCTATCCTATTGCTCTCTAACTCTAAAGACTTCTCTAATTTACTTAGCTCTCAGATTCTTAAGCTAATTAAACTATTAAGTGACACTTAGAGAATGAGAAATGAGATTATGCTACTCTATTTTAATCTAAATATGCAAACTCTATGCTAATGGCAGCCATGACTGCAAATGCTGATGCTGGATGGATGCTGGATGGTTGCTGGATGATTGTTGGATGAATTGGATGCTTGAGTGCTTTGGAAACCTGCAGAGTAAGATTACATTAGTTGGGATCCTTTTCTTGCAGCCCAAGAGCTGTATTTATAGCTTTCACGGCAGCACAATTGTACAGGAAACCGGGATGAGGGGCTGTGATTTCTTCTGGAGAATCTAAAGGCTTGGGATGAGAAGAAGGAGCTGATCATGGGGAATGGTTTCTCCCCATGAAAACACCAGGCAATATAAGAGGGAAGGTGGGTGGAAGGTTGTTGAGAGATCTTCCTGCAGATTTTCCCTGAAGCATTTCCCGTGAATGGCAGTGCCATTAATTTGATTGGTGAGAAATAAATATTTATTGGTGAGGGAATAGTGCAAACTTTATGCAATAAATTTAAATAATTTTAATTTATTTAAATTTAGCAAAAATGAGGAATAAATAATTTAATAAATCAAACTATAGGGTTTGGTTTTATTAAATTAAAGGAGAGTGATAATTAAATAAAAGATTTTTGACAATCTTTATTTAATTAAGAGGAAATGTGAAATTAAATAACATGAATTATTTAAATTGTGTATTCAATTTTAAGATAGAAGAAATAATGATAATAATTAAATAAAACAAAGTTTTTAATTTTGTTTATTTTAATTAAGAGAGAATTAATGTGATAAAAATGATAATAATTAAATAAAACAAAGTTTTTAATTTTGTTTATTTAATTAGGAGAGAAAAATAGGAGAATTGATAAATGAACTTAATATAAATAAATATTTCTATTTATTTACTAAGTAGAGGAATTTAAGATTAATTAATCAAATAAGGCGTATTCGATTAATTGGATCCTCCAGACCATTTTTAGGTGTCTACACAAAAAAGGGTGACCCCAAAGTCAAAAATGAGGAAACGGGAGCAACGGGTGTCCACAGATGTTTCCAAATAGCTGAGGAAGGGAATTCCAGAGGAAAAGTTCTGAAACCATCGAAACTTAACGGAAGGTTGACGAAACCTTGGCAGTTCATTTACGCACTTCAAACACATCTCGAATCCAAAAAAGGGTGACCCCAAAGTCAAAAATGAGGAAACGGGAGCGACAGGGGTCCACGGATGTTTCCAAACAGCCAAGGAGGAAGGGAATTCTGGAGGGAAAGTTCCGAAACCATTGAAACTTAACAGAACATTGACGAATCCTTGGCAGTTCATTGAAACACCCCAAACACATCCCAAATCCAAAAAAGGTTGTCCCCAAAGCCAAAAATGTGGAAACTGGACCGACAGGGGTCCATGGATGTTTCCGAAAAAGCCAAAGCAAGACAAAAGGTAGAAAGGGGATGGGGGACTTTATTTCTCCGCAAATTTGAATACCCCAAGTAGGTTAATTTGGGTAGGGGAATTTGATTGTTTGAAGGCACATGACAAATTTGGGCTTAGAAAATGGGGCACGCAAAACAAGACAGGAGCAAAGCAGCCTATCGGGAGTGAAAAAAAGGGGGTCCTTGCCTACAGCGGGGCATGTGTGCAAAACATTCACAACAGGTAATCCATGATCATTGTCTAGAGATGGAGTACAACATTTGGGTGTAAGAGTTTGCTGGAGATCAATTTGGGCAAAGATTATTGCTCTCCTAAGTTTTCCCCTAAATATTCATTTAGGGTTTCCTTTCTTCTTGCCATTTTCTTGCTAGGCATAATTTCATTCTTGCTAGGCATGTACAAAATTCATTATTTTTTAACCTTGGCACAAATATTTATCCCACATTGGTGAGAAATCCATTATCAATAATGGTTTTATTTCCCTACACCCTCACTGTTGCATGAGCTAAGGCTCATGCAGTGGTCTTGGTTATCTTTTGTTAGCGTGGATCAAGCTATTTATGCCTATGTGGATCATGGGTAACTTGCAAAAGTGGCACCTATGTGGATCGTTGGTGGCTTATAGAGGTGGCATTTCATCCAGCATGGAAGTTATGACTTGCATTGCTTTTGGGTAGCATTTTTCTTCAAAGGGGATAAATAATCCCACATTCTTAAGGCGTGAGCTTTCCTTGGTGCCTATTACAGCTCTATGCATGCATTGTTGTGAGCAAGTCTCATAGGTTGTGAAGAGGCTATCTTGCACATAGTGTTGTGGTGACCTATGCATGACATGATAGCTCTTGGTACATTGAATTGGCTCTCATGTGGCATGGGAACTCACCAAAAAACACCTCCTAAGGTGGTTAATTTTTTATTGCATTTTTTTTGAGATTGAAGTACATATTCAGTCTTTTTTTAATTTCAGAGTTATATTTTTTTTGATGTTAGAAATATAAATCTCAAGAGGTTGCATTGGTTGATATTTTTGGAGGTTTCAATTGTATTAGTTTGGTTTATTTTTCTTTCTTTTGGTGTAAATTATTGTTATGGCTACTCTTGATTCAGTTGAACTTTTAACCCCCCATAACTATCATACTTGGAAGATTAAAATGCATAGGTTGCTCCAATATAAGGGTTTGTGGTCCACACTAAATGATAAACAACCCACTTTTACCAGGGAGTATGAAACATTTTCTCATAGAACTAAGTGTGACAAAGCTATGGGTCTGATAGCTTTGCATATTTTTGTCATTCTTCTTTTCCACATTGAGGAGTGTAATACACCCAAGGAGGTATGGGATGAGTTCAAATACCTATTTGGTTATATCAATAAGTTCCGTGCTTTGCAACTAGAGGAAAAATTAACTTCTCTTTCCCCTAATGCATTTCCTTCCATTGATGATTTCCTAGTCAAATTCAAATCTATGAAGTCAAAATTGGCAGGATGTGGGAAGGATAAAACTGATAAGGAGTCCATTCTTTTTATTTTTTCTAAGCTGAGAGGTCCATTTATAGTTTTTTCTTCTACCTTCTACTCCATATTGGATGCTTTGGGCAATGCATTCAAAATGCCTTCTTTTGAGACATTTTGTGACCGTTTGACGAGGGAGCAAGCCAAACTTACCCAGTTAGAGGGGTTCTCTATGAATCATGCTTTAGTTGCACAAGCTTCTTAGAGCAAAGGGAAGAAGAAACCTCAAGCTAAGATAGAGTCTAATGAGTCCTCCACCTCTTCAAAAAAAGATAAACTTGTTGCAATATTGAAGGTGTTGTCATTGATGTCAACTAGTTAACTAGTTATCCACTAGTTGCTGTTATCATTGATGTCATGGATGTAGGTTATTGGTTGTATATGTCGAGGATATCGAGAAAATTATAAAGGAAAAGGTTGTAGGTGTTCAGTGATTGCTTTGGGATTTTCTTCTATGATTGTGTGGTTTAGATATGTTGATCATGGTTGTTCAAAGCTGTTATATCTAGATTTTTGGCTTCTGATTCATTGTACAGTGCAAGTTATGTTCACCAATTGTGAACTGTGGTTTTCTATGTATCTAACTAAGGTCTAGGAGAAATTTTGTTGGTTTGGATTTCTTTTTGGTTAAGTCTTATGACTTGCAGTTCTAGAGTTAAGTTGTTATGATTTTATTGAAGATAATTTTGGTGTCTGGAAGGATTGGGTCATGTTAAGAGTTGTGTGTACTTAATTGTTCTATTTGTTTTACACTAGTTTGTTCAACCTTGTGTCAAACACTACCTTCGATGTTCATGAAGCATGTTGGAATTATTTGGGTCCTCATCAAGCGTGTGTTTGGGTTGCCCTCATTCTAGTTCCACCCTAGAATATTTTGGCATCGACCTAATTTAAATTTAAATGTTGGATGGACGACTTTGGATATGTTTCAAAGTTGAAGATGGTATAAATAAAGGATGAGTCATTTGTGAAAGATATACAAAGAGATAAGTTCAAAGAAATAGAGAAGAAGATAGGTGTGAAAAGGATGCAAAACAGTGTGTGTATGTGATACGAGTGTGGCAGATCAATGCAAATTCTAAATGTTGGGTTTCTAGATGTAGTGAGCTAAAGGTATACTCTATTATTCATGCATGTCTACAAGTATTTGAGTGAATTATGGTGGAAATATCTGTTGCATTGAGATTTTATTCTCTCTATAACATATCTCTTCTATCTTCTTTGTATATTTGTGGCAGTTAGCCCTCCAGGTGGTTAACCATTGTTGGATAGTGAATCCTGATCCAAATAGGTAGTCCTATTTTGGTAATGATCCTTCTCTGGAAGTGAGCCTTCGTAATCAGTTTGGATATTCTTTATGTTGTGAGCTAATCCTCACCATGGTTTTTCCCTTATTGAGTTTTCTACGTAAATCTAGTGTTACTGTGTTTGTCTGATGCTTTTCAGTTTCTACCTTTGCACTTAATGTTTAATATCTTTAGTAGAGTAAAGGATTTATGATTGATTTAAGTTCTAGTGAATGTTTTAAATGTTAAAATTTGGTACAATTGATTCATCCCCCTCTCAATTATCTTTTTCAACAATTGGTATCAGAGGTTGGTTCCTTGGAAGAGATCTTAATTGCTTAAGGAAGATTTGCAATGGCTGGCAAAGTCACTTATGAGTATTTGAAGTTCGATGGAACTAATTATGCTATCTGCAAAGTACTGATGGAAGAATATCAAGAGTATTATGGATATGATGTGGAGAAAGCCTACAAGATTGTTTACACTCCTAATCCTAATGGTTCAAGTACAACTGATGAAATCAAGGCACATGAAGTGAATAATAAGGAAAAGTTCATTTTGAAGAATAGTCTTGTACATTCTGAGTTAATTAAAGTTCAAAATTTGAATATTGCTAAAGAAGTTAGGATGCTTTGGAAAAGGCGCATGAAGGAGATGAAAGGGTCAAAGAGGAAAAGTTGTAGAATTTGGAGACATACTTTGAGCTCCTAAATATGTTTGAAGATAAGAATGTTAAATCCTATATACATAGATTGGATGAGATAGTAGGTTGAATGTGAGGACTTGGTGCTACAATAGATGAATCCAGGATTGTAAAAAAGATTCATAGAACTCTCCCTAAAGCTTACAACGAAAAGGTATGTGCTATTGAAGAACATATAGATTACAAGACTTACACTAAAGATCAATTATTGAGAACTTTGACATCTTATGAGATGAGAAATTTGAACTTGAGAAATGGATCTAGATTAGAAACTACTTTTAAGGCTACAAAAGCCGAAGACCTGGATGAAGAAAATCTTGATGAAGTAGAAGCTAAATTTGTGAGAAGGATGAAGGAAGGATTTGGTAAGTATGAAGGTAAGTTACCCTTTAAATGATTTAGTTGTGAAGGAATAGTTCATTATGCTTTGATATGTCTAGAAAGAGCTAAGAGGAATAAACAAAGATTTAGCAAAGAAAACAAAGGTAAGAAGATTAATAAAGCATATTATGTGAATAAAGATGCTAGTATTTTTAATGAAGAGACTGATTATAGAGATCCTGATGACAATGAATGCTTGTTCTTGGCTATAAAACATGAACCTACTTATGCTAACTTTGAAAAACAGGTGAAGGAATGCCCTCTAGAGAAAGAGAAAGATGAAGGTACTGTAATCTCTGCCCTACATGCTAAACATGAAAAGAACTATTGGGTTGTTGATAGTGGTTGTTCACATCACATGACTAGTGATAAGAGTTGTAGACACTGAAAAAATTTCCTAGGTCTGTGAGTGCATTTTCTTGGTCTTCATCTTTCAGTAATTAAATAATTTTAATTATTTAATTATTCTTGACTACATTCCTCTATTAATTAAGTAATTTTTAATTATTTAATTAATTCATTTCTTAACCTTTTTCTATCCTGATCAATTCAATTAATTAATTGCATTGCTAATATTCCCCTTTCTTCAATAATTAAATAAATTACTATTTATTTAATCATTTGCTTGTCATCTTTCATCTATGGTTAAATAACTATTATTAATTATTTAACTATTCCCCCCTCTTTTTAATTCTTCCATTGTTAAATAATTGTCAAAATTATTTAATTGTCCTCCATGTTTCTCTTGTATTAAATAATTAACTCAATTTAATTATTTAATGGCCCTTTTCATATTTCCTCTCATTTAATTAAAATAATTATGCAAATTGTTTTAATTAAATGTCCATTTCCTCTTTTTCTCAAATAAATAATTTGAATGAATTATTTATCCTCCACTTGGCCAAATATTATTTTCTCATGAATTATGATTTTCAATTTTTAATTCACCCATTATCCCTCCACTTGCTCATTAATCTTAGCCACCTTTGTCATAGTCGTCAACGTCATAGTCATTGACATCATAGCTGTCGATGCCATAGCCATCCCTAGCTCACCACTTTCTGGTGCATCAATCCTCCACCATTGATCTTGGTATCTTTTTAGAAGATTGATCTCATCTGTCCTTTCAAATGGATGTCTATAAAAGAAGCCTTTCTCCTCAATTTTTTCCTCAACAACCACTTATCTCCAACTTTCTTTCTTACAATTTGTAGGTGTATGCACAAGTTCTACTACAAATCTGAGGGAATATTTGCACAATAAGAAATAGGAGAGACAAGAGAAGTGATTCAACTTCAATGGGGAGTGCTTTGTTTCTTTGTTTTCATTTTTCTCTCTTCATTTCATTGTTTTCTCTTGTTTAGATTGGGTATTAACTTAGAAGTGATGTGGTTGTCACTATTATCTAGGCTAGATTGGTTTTCCCCATCTTACATGAGTAATTTTGTTAAACTTGAAAAATATGATGAGGCTTATTCATGTTTGGAGATGATACTAGTGCTAAGATTTGTGGGATAGGTTCAGTATGTTTTGATGGAAAGCATAATATTGATGATGTAAACTATGTTAAGGGCTCAAGGCATAATATTTAGAGTGTTGGAAAAATGTGTAGTAAAGGATATAATATTGTATTTAAGGATGAGAGATGTGAAATCAAGAAAGATTCCAAAATAGTGATTGCAACAGGAAAGAAATCTAAAGGAAGCATCTATCAACTTAAGGTGTTGATGGATGATGCTTTATGACTCAGATTAATTATAGTTGATTATGGCATTGGAGAATGTGTCATATGAATTTTGATGATTTGGAAAGGATTAGTGCAGTACAATCCGTGAGAGACTTACCAAGGATTACAAAGCTTGTTAATCATATTTGTAGGAATTTTTAGTTTGGAAAGCAAGCAAGAAACAATCTACTACCAAACTACTAGATTTAATTCATACATATATTTGTGGTCCTCCAGGAGTGAGAAGTCTACAAGGTGAAAGGTAATTTATGCTTTTGATTGATGATTACTCTAGGTATACATAGATTACATTTCATAGAGAGAAATCTGATGCATTAGATAGATTCAAGACATTCAAAGCTATGGTTGAGAATGAAGTAAATTTGAGGATAAAATGCTCAAGGTCTAATAGAGGTGGTGAATTCACCTCCCATGAGTTTAATATGCATTGTGAGGTTCATGGAATAAAAAGATAGTTATCTGCTCTAAGAACTCCTTAGTAGAATGGAGTTGTTGAAAGGAAGAACATAACAATTCAAGAAGTAGCTAAATCAATGATTACTGAGGCTAGTCTACTGGAAGTTTACTAAAGAGAAGCTATTCACACTTTTGTCTATGTATTCAATTGAGTTCAAGCAATTATTTTATTTCTTGCTGTATACATTGCATTTGACATGGTTGAGAATGGTAAAAACTATGATCTTTGTGAGCTACTTCGACAACACCTAATGAATAATTTGAAAGAAATTAAAAAGAGCAAGAAGAGTACATTCCATAATGGCACTTTAAAAGTTTGTTTACTCTTTTACTTTATGAAGGAGATACTAGTTATTGGAAAGGTTGAATGGATAATTACAGAGTTGATAGCACACTAGATAAGGTATCTCATGATGAATATTGGTGGTTCAGATACTCAAGAAACTGCTCTTGTAGCATTCTTTGGAATGTTTTAGATGAGGATGAATAATAGGACAAGAATTCCAGAAAGTGTGGTGGAAGAATTCTTTGACATCAATTTCCTTGTCTCTACTGATTTTTGTCACTTGGAAGCAGTTGAGCCTAGACTTGTGTGGATTTCTGAGTTAGATAATGAAGTAACTATGGACGAAGTTGATCATTATGTAAAAGTGCTTCTAGAAAGTCCAAAGGACCCCAAAAGAATAGAGTCAAAAGAAAAGTCTATCCTAAAGCCTCCGATAGTACAAAAATAACAAGAAAGAAGAGAAAAAGTGTTGCTATTAAGCAAGAGATCTCAAAACATGAAGGGAGTCAACATGAGCATGAAAGTGCAAACATACAAGACTTTTATGAAACATTAAAATCTTTACAAAAAAGCTATTCCTGGCACTAGCTTTAATTTATATGTGTCCACTTTGGAAAATCTCAGGAGTATGATTAATTCATTGAAAGCATACATCTTTGGATTGAAAGATAAAAAATGAAATGAGTCAAAACCAAGAACTACAAAAGAAAATATAGAAGGAATCATAAAGAAATGTGTAGATGCACACCATAGAGTCTTGAAGAAATTGAAGGATGTTTAGGATTGTGAAGAAGAAGCTCATGAGTTAATATCTTTCTACCTGAATTGGCCTAACTAGACATTAAATGCAAAGAATGAAATAAGTCAAAATGAAATTTGGATGAGCATTCAAGTAGATGTTTATAGCCCAGAAAATGATAGAGACAATTAGAGATGGTCCTACATCATGCAACTATAGGACAAATTCTTTAGCTTATAGAGTCAGAGAACAAAGGTGATCAAGCAGTATGTGACACTTGGAGATTTAGTAAAAATAAGGCACACTCCTATATCCAGTGCCCTTGCTAGTGCTAATAGTCTATCAAAAATAAATCTCAAGATGGTATAGAGTCTTTGAAAAAGCTTGAATTACTATACAAGACTCTTTCACATGCAAAAGGTTATTGGGAAGAAGGTAAAGCTACATGGAAGGATATCCTAAAGAATCTTAAGGGATCTTCATCTTCAAGTTAATATGTTCATATACTTTTATGCATACATACATATATTCAAGGGAAATATACCAAACCTCTGCATGACCTTTGTCATTGATGTCAAAGGGGGAGATATAAATAGTGAGAAGAAAAACATGTTTGGAAAACCTTTTTGGAACTTTTGAAAGTCAAGATCAATTTTGTAAGGGGGAGTATTCAGATGGTTTTGTATTAGTATATATATATATTTTGATATGCATGTTGCCATCAATGACAAAGGGGGATATTGTTGGAAGTTTGGGAGTCTATCTTCATTGATGCTTCCTCGCAACATGAGCATTAGGTGTACATACATAGGCTGATTCAACTAGCCCAGTGTTGCCATTAATGTCAACATTGTGGGAAGCATATTTGATGTACAGTACTAACTATATTGGAAGCTGATCTATCAAAGGCTTGGTTAAGTGTTCTTTATTGATGGTGTTGTGGTCTAGTGCATCAGTTTTTGGGTCCACACTTCACTGCAAGAAAAGATACAACTTTGTTGTCTTAATCATATCATTATGACTAATTCATACAACTATATTCAAGGTCTCGAGAAGTTTTGTGATGTGTACTAAAAGTTATCAATGACAGAGTTCAACCTTGTATACTACAATCGTCTCTCTGCTCAGTATACTAGCATGGGATATTCCACATTTTATTGAGAAGTTTGTGCTGATGCTACAGTACTAAAGGTGGTCTCTTTGATGTTGATGTAAAGAGAAATTGAAGTAATACCAAACTTAGAAGGTTTTTATTTTGAGAAGTGTGTGTTTGATTGGAGTTTTTTATGATTAGGTCCTATTCCTGGCTAACATAATGCATGATACATTTTGAGAAGATAAATTATACTTTGCAAATGTTAGTTGAATCTATTTCACATCCACACCGACTTGAAATTGAGTACTACATGTTTTTCTTGGGCAAAAATATTTTTTAAAATCTTGTATGGTGTTGAAAAGAGTTGTTTTGGATTATTTTTTTACATCTAATTAGGCAGACCTAATTGATGTATGCAATGTATTTGGGTATATATATGATATATTTTAGAATTGAAAAGGTTTGTGCAAGCATGGGAGATAAGTGGCTGTGTGAACATAAATGACATATCAGATGCGAGTGGTGTTCAGTGGTAGAAGTTTAGAATCAAAGAAGAGTTGAGCGACTACTAAGAAAGGAAGGAATTCATATTCAAAGCTTCAATGGAATTGAAATACAACACAAGATAGGTGCACTTTGTATCAGTTCATACTTTTCCAGTGAGCCATACCATTTTTTATTTAACTCTGGCTGTAAGCATTTTAAGGACAGTGCATCATGGTAGTGATCACCTATAATATACTATATCCAAATATAATATATTGTGAGCTAATCCTTGCCATGGTTTTCCCATTTTGGATTTTCCATGCAAAAAATCTGGTGTTGATGTGCTTTATGGTATCATGTTCTTTTCAATGTCTTCATTCTCATTAGTAGTTAAATATGCTTTAATAATTGGATGGTTTATAGCGGAATGGTTTAATGGTATAATGATTCACCCTCCTCTCAGTATTTTGGGTATTCAACAATCTAGACCCCATACTGAGAATGGCCAAATAGGAACTTGGGAATGAAGCTCAGAAGCATGAGCATGTTCATCAAATTGTTATGTTCTTAACACTTATGAAATTTATTAATGTATTCAAAAAAATATCGTTCCATATGTCTCCAATAATATCCTATGAGGATTAGCTTTTTAACTAATGATCTTCCTCCAAAATGTCCCCCAACAAGCACCTACATGAGCTTTGGCAAGTACTATGTGGATTTCAAATTGTTGAAGGCATCTAAGTAAAAGACCATCAAAGGACCTTCAATACAACAAGTTAGGAAGAATTATATATTTAGATATGAGTTTTCGAAGGTGGGCCTGAGTATTTTTAGTTGTCGGCTAAGGAAAGGTACCTTGTTTTAAGTAACTAAATATCGATGTATACCATTCACTAGAGCTTTCTTTGATACTTGATAACACTTCTTTGACCATATATTCAATTGATGGTTTCATAATAATATGGATAATAAATGTGAAATCTTTTGAAGGACCTTGAGGAGATATAAGGGAAGCCACACTTGCCATTGGATCTACATTCTGATTATCTTTACGTGGGATGTTATCAATGGTAAATGAATCAAAGCTTTCTAACACATTCATTGTGAGATCCTTGTATTTTGATAATTTTCCATGCTTTGATTGATATGTTTCATTTATTTTCTTAATGAATAATTGTAAATCATCAAATATCTTAATGTCTTGGGCTCCTAGAGTTAAAGCAACTCGTAATCCAACAATTAACACTTCATATTCTACTATGTTGTTTGTGCATAGGAAGTTTAAGTGGTAGGACAATGGAATAGGCTTTCCTATAGGAAAGATTATTATAAACCTAAATTGGAGCCTATTTTACTAGATTAAATCCATCAAAATATGACTCCCATGTATTAGTTTCAATTGTCAACACATTATCATCAGGGAATGAATCATTATTAGGTAATACTAGGGGAGATGGAGTGTTAACTAATTGGTCAGTCAAGGCTTGTCCTTTAATTTCCTTTTGTGAGAAAAACTTAAGGTCAAACTCAGTTAACAACATAACCCACTTAGTTAAACATCCTAATAAATTTGTTTTGGTTAAAAGATGTTTTAAAGAATCGAATTTTATCATCACATGTATTTCAACATTTAGTAAGTAATGTCTCAATTTACTAGTAGCGAATACAAGATCTAAACATTATTTTTCAATCATTGTGTATCATGTTTCATAATCAATCAGAGTTCAGTTAATGTAATAAATAGGATGTTCTTTACCATATTCATCTTGTTGAGCCAACAATGCTGTGAGAATATGGGCCAATGCTGTTGTGTAAAGGATAAACGGTTTGTCTTGCATAGCATATTGTAAAATAGGTGGAGTAGCAAGATAATCTTTCAAACTCTCAAAAGCTTGTTTCTAATCTCCATTCCAATTAAATTGAACCTCTTTCTTAAGGAGATGCATGAAGGGTAATGTTTGGTCCACTAGGGATACTACAAAATGATAGATAGCTTAAATTTTTCCTTGTAAAGTACGCAATTGCAAAATGTTTAGAACTAGGAGGTGGCATGTTAACTTTAGCATCAATTTTCTTCATGTATAACTCCATGGCTTTGTGAGATACTATAAATCCTAAATTTTTTCCACTATCTACACCAAAGACACTTTTTTGGGTTCAATCTCATGTTATATTTTTGCATTCACTCAAAGATTTTTTGAAGGATATTCACATTGTCTTGTCGATTTAAATATTTGGATAGAATATCATCAACATAATCTTCCAAAATATTATGTATGTAATCATGAAATATTAATGTCTTAGCTCATTGATATGCTATGCTTGCATTCTTTAATCCAAAAGGAATGACTACCCAACAAAATTTTTCCCAAGTTGTAGTAAATGATGTCTTGTATTGATCTTGAGGGTTGATGAAGATTTGATTATATCCAAAGAATCCATCCATGAATGATAATAAAGAATGTCCTGCAGTCGAGTCCACTATCATGTCAATATTAGGAAGGAAAAAATCATCTTTTAGAGATGCTTTATTTAAATCACAAAAGTTCATACACAACCTAATATGATTATCAGGTTTTGTGACTGCAACAATGTTTGAGATCAAAGAAGAATAATCTATGGGTCATATAAAACTAGCTTTGAGAAGTTTCTCAATCTCAGCCTTGACCAATAAGGCTATCTAGTTTAGCATTATCTGCAAGGACTATGTTGTGTGTCACTATCTTAGCATCAATTCCCAACAATATCCGAATAAGTCCAAGCAAAAAGTTCAGGAAAGTCATGAAGTAAAGCTACATGATCTTCTTCTTCATCATCATCAAGGCACTTTCCTATCTTAATCACTTTCTCCTCAATGTTACTATCCATCGGTATATTGATTGTATCTCCCAAAGGAAATGCTCTTTGTTTCAGAAATTTAGGATTGTATTCTTTGTTGTCTGCATTACTTTCATTTTCTCCATGTTATTGCTTAGTACTAATCAAAACACATACAACCTTTTTCATTTTAGGAGTAAATGGTTTATCATAAACTCCTAACATTGCTTTCAAGGATTCATCATCTTCAAAATATTCCAATGATTCATCACAAGTTGTATCAATCAATTTAGGATGCTTCAAGGAGAGAGTTGTTTTAGGGTTACACATGATGGTGTTTATATTTAACGAAGGTCTTTTCTTTGCTTGTGTTATCTTAGAAGGGAAATACCCCAAACCACTTTTTGTTTCTTGTATGTTAGGTTCTATAGGAACATAGATGCCTTGCTGTTTCTTTCCACATCCTTTTCCACTATAGCCAAGTTGTCTCATAAATTCATAACTTTTTCCATAAAGTTTCTCCATTTGTTTTGGGTTTGGTGGTTGTTGATAATCTATCTCATTAAAGTTTGTTCTATAGCTTGTGTCTTCTTCTAGAGTAGATGGGATAGATGCTTGTGAGTTTTCTTCTAAATTCTGCATTGACATTACCATTATTTTCTTTTTTCTTTTTTATTTCTTTTGTTGTGATTGTGTACTCTCCCATAAACGAAGGTGTGAAGTCCAAGGAACCCCAATCACCTTCTACTAACTTCATCGCTTCTTTCAGAGGTTCTATGTTCGAGGTTGGAATTAATGTTTTTAGAGGATTTTTCATTCCTTTTTCAACTTGTAAGAAACTTTCAAGCTATGGGTCTATTTCAACTTGGTACACTTTATTGTTATAGACATAATTCATGACATGATGAAGATATGAAGGCACTGCATGCATCTCATGAATCCAAGGTCTTCCTAAAAGAAGATTATGTGAAAGATCATGAGGCATAACATGAATAGGAGTTTGTAAGGTAGCCTTTTCAACTATAATAGGTAAAGTATTCACACCAAGTGGTTGCTTTCCTACATTTTGAAATCCTTGAATTGATAAGGAATCAAGTTCAATTTTTGATTTATCCACGCAAAGTTTATCCAAAATGTTCACACTACACACGTTAAGAGTTGAGCCATTGTCTACAAGGGTTCTTGTTTTGCTCGTCCTATTGAATCTAGCTATTATCATGAAGGCATCATTTTTCTTTCTCATTTCCAAAGGAGGTAACTCATGTTGATGAAAAGTAATTTCTACGTTAACCATATTCATTCCTTGAATTAGAGTTGCTACATCACTTGCATTTGTATTTGAGGGAATCACAACTTGTTGCAAGGCTATTTGAAGCATGGTATGATCTAATTAGGTGAATTTTGATTTAGGTCCCATAGGGATATATTTGCAGGAGTATTCTTAAGTTGTTAAAAAAGATCATACTCCTTCCTAGTATGTGAAGGAAAGCAAGGAGCACTAGGCAAAATGGGTTGAGGCAAAGGTAAGGATGTTGAAGTTGTTTGTCTTGGTTGTGGATTGCTTCTAGTGTTTTATGTATGAGAAATGATATTGTAACTCGATTGCTATGACACATTATTCTTAGGTGGTTCAATGGTGAAAATGGGTTTGTTTTGAGTTTGAGGTTTGTTTGAAGGTGGGTATAGGATGAGTTGAGGTTTAATCACATTAACTTCCTTTTGTTTTAGTTTGTTGTAACAAGCCTTAGTGGATTAACCTTGTGAGATGAAGTCCTCAAGGGCTTCATTTAGCTTATCAAAGTCATCAGTACTAAAATGCTTGATGGTTAGGTTAACTTGGAATAAGAGATTTGACATACTCAAATAACTATGCTTTCTCCAAGTGGGTCATCAATTTATAGGTGTTTTTGGTTTTGTTTCCTAATGAATGCCAAATGTAATCTAATCTTATCAAACTATGAACTAATCCTAGGAATGAAAAGTACAATAATGTAATTTTATCCACAATTGAAATGAATCTAAATTAAGCTAGATCTAATGAAATGCATAAAATAGAAACTTAGTAAACTGAAATAGAAATCTAACAACAACAAATAGAAGCACAAAAATAGGGTTTTTAATGCTCTAAAATGCAGTTTAAGATTTGACACAAGAATAAATTTCCCAGAGGGGCATATGATTCCTAGTTAGGGTTTTTCAAGGATTGAAATGCTGATAAATAGTCAACACAAAATACCCAAAAATTAGGAAAAATCACTTGTACTAGGAATAAATCTCCCAGAGGGGCGTATGAGTCCTAGATTATGGGTTTTGCACTAATTTCAAAAAATTATGAGTGAATGTTATGTTTTCTAGTTTGAATGATGTCTAAACCAAGTGCGATTATAGATTTTAATTGAATTTCAATGATGTAAGATGCAAAAATGCAACCTATATGCACTTTCACTAATGCAAGATTTTGAAACCCTAGATGCAAATTAATTAATGCAAGACTTAGTGCAAAGATAATGTAACCTAGATATAGGAATAGGATGCAATCCAAATTATAAATAAGGTGTTCTAAAGGCTAGGTTCACCAAAATGAAACCAAGAAAATAGGGGGTTCTAATGTTTTGGAAGATAGAACTAGGGTTTAGGACCTTTCCACCCATTTCCTTCAATTTTCACTCAAGGAAACCTTAGAGATATCAATCCAAGGATTAAAGACTAAAAGGGGTTTCACCACCAAGAAAAGGCTTGGAAAGACAAGGAACATGCAAACCTAATAATGTAACCTAGAAAATGAACTCAAATCAAAATAACAAACTGGAGATAAACATAGATGCACCTAGAAAGTTGAAGAGGCTGAAAACTAGGGCTAAAATCCTTAAAATATAACTTTTAAAGCACACTGGCACTCATTTTCCAGTAGGGGCGATTTAGTCCCATTTTAGGGTTTTTGGGCATAAACTAGAATTCCACAACGACAAGTCTGAATCCTCTAAAATCTAGGAAAAGTACTATACTAGGACTCATACACTACAAGTGGCATTTAATTCTTGTTCTAATTATTTGGAAAGTCAAGATCTGAATTTTTTCTCTTGTCCCTGTTGGGTAAGTGCACCAAGATGGTTCCCAAAAAGGGGGCTTAAGTGGCCACTTTTTTTTTTTTGAAATCAGGAAATATTGACCGTGGACGTGAAATTGAGGATAGCTACACTCAAAATTTTGAGATGGAACAAAAACAAGGATCAAAGTGCTCCGAGTCTACTTTCTAAACTACTAATTTTTTTTAAAAATGGTTGAGATTAAGGGGTTTAAAAGAGGGTTGTACAAAAGTTGATGTTGTTTTTGTCAGAAAAACATAACATAGCAACTCTTGTATGACCCTAGCATGGTGAATTTTTTTGTAGTATTTTTAAAATTGCTATGGTTAGAAGTTAGCTAACAATATCTAGTTGATGCACAATTTTTCTGATAATTTTTTAATGAATATTTTATTTTTTACTAATTTTCTAAGTGGGCACTTTCTAAAAAGCATAATTTTGGTCGTGCCCCCCCTACAAATTCTAGAAAATAATAGATTTTTTTAATTTTAATTTTATAAAATTTGTAGAATGGAGTCTAGTTTCTAAAAATGTAATTTATTTAAAATTTCAATGAACGGTGAATTTAACGAAAAAACACCAAACACTGCTTTTTGACCAAAAAAAATATACAAACAAAATAAATTATGGATGAAAGGCCTAACATTGTCAGAAAGTGAAAAAAATTACATCGTTGGACAGCTAAGAGAGAACTTAACATTACCCATGTGTTCGATTTTGTCAATATTGAACCAAATACAATCTTGACAGTGAGCACGAACCCGATTATGTGAAAAATTGTAGAATTTGCAAAAAACACATCTCTGGTCATTGGGAATGCCCTCCAAGCCATTGGGTTGGTATTCCAAGGCAAATACCAAAGCTAAAGCTTGGGGATTCTGAAAGAAAAATATAACGCGAGCGCATTATAATGTGCTCATGTTATGTGTTAGTTTGAATTTTTTGCTTCTCTGAGGAACATGTCTAGCAACACATAACACACTCATGTTATGTCTTCCTTTAGTTAAATGCCACTTTATTGAATGTTTGTTGATATGTTTGTATGTATATGTATGTTGGTGTGTCATGCATGTATTTATGTATGCATGCTTGTATGTATGCCTATATGTATGCATGCATGCTTGTGGGAGAGAGGGTGAGAGAGGGTTGGAGTGGGAGAGAGTGTGGGAGAGAGGGTGGGAGAGTGTGGGAGAGGGTGGGAGAGAGTG